>CAVLGL010000093.1:43756441-44356441 GCA_963668995.1 Parnassius mnemosyne | reverse complement strand
TTTGAGCTACCACGGCTCTAATGAAACATAATTAATTATAGAACATAATTATATAATAACACAAAAGTATGCATCCACCGGATGGTAGGTGGTTGCTGCGACCTATAGACATCTACATCTGTCCTCAGTAAAGAATCAAAATTTAGATACGTTGTCACCCGTGGGGACTAAAAAATAGTTTTACAATAAGAACTCTGGTTCTCTACACTCACCATATGAAAAACAGCAGTGTTAAGCTGCTATTTTACGCTGGTTTTCTGTGAGAGCGTGGCCCTTCCCCGGTCGAGGCGATCCATTCTTATTACAACTATATTACTAATATAACTGCAGCATGGCTCTGCCACGTATAAATAAATCTACGCAAAAATCATAATATCATCGCAGTATTTATGGTTAAAATGGCGATGTAGTAGCGGCATCAGAGAATCGTAACAGGCGACAGAGGGAAATGGAAGAATAGAAGGAAATGCCCGCCATAAGATATAATCTATGGGGAAGGACTATGTTCAGCAATGGACTTCTGATACGCTGCTGGAATAAATGAAAAATTAATGAATGATGAAAGTGATATCTAGCCAACTGATGTCGAACACAGCAACAATAATAACTGCTTAGAAGTGAGAATTCTATTTATATAAAGAATGAATTAATACTTAAATAAAGTAATCTAGGTTTACTTGGATTTATTTAAAAGTTTTCAATCAGTAAAAGAATATTTCTATAAAGTAATTTAAAATTAAAAATTTTGTACAACCGACTTCAATATAAATTATTAAGAATAACTCAAAAACTTTTGGTCAGGCCTTAATCAAATTTATACGAGACCACTTGAGAAGCACCAGCTTTCAAATAAAAAAATCATCATCGAATCATCGAAATCGATCCACGCAGAAAAAAACAGATTAAAAAAACTTACAGTCGAATTAAATACCTTCTCCTTTTTGAAATCGCTAGAAAATATTGATAATAATTATATCTCATTTAATACGCCACTATATGGTACTTAAAACACCATGGCATCAAAGAAATGTAATACTTCCATTACAATTAAACGAATAATATACTATGTTGCCACCATTGACACAATAATATTTAATATCTCTAAGCGCCCCAAATCTAAATAGTTGTAAAAATACTATAGAATGGATGGAATAAAATAAGGATTCTACAATAAAATGTACGAATGCCTTTAAGATCAAAACATATTGAGTACTTCTTTCTTTTTGAAGTCGGTAGAAAATAATTAAACTACAACTATGCTTATGAAAAAAGTATGCCATTTAAAAGTGAAAGAAAACGAATGTTACGTTTAAGCGTTCCAAGTTCTCTTTTTGTATACTTGAAATCAAAGCGCATCTTAGTTTCTTTAACATGGGCCTTTTAATTTTAAATATTCAAAAGTCTTCTCTAAAAAAATATTCAGTGGCAATGGTTGCTCTCCACATTTTTCTATTTTAATTGACAATGAATTAATTTAATATTATGTATTTTTTAATTAAACTCGTTTCTACGGATTTTGTCGCGTATATTAAAAACTAGTTTCAATAAAATGTGTGTAGTGTTCGCGTAAACGTGAGAAATCATTAGAGTTTATATGCTGGTTTGTAAGGTTTTCAAAATTTTCTTTGCACTTTAAATATCTCGTTTTATTAATTTTCAAATTAAACTAGCGACAAACCCAGGCTTCGTCTAAATTTCTGTGGCGTTATTTAGAAATAAAAAAATCATCAAATACCATTTTTATTTTATTTATTTGTTGGACAAAACATAGACTAACCACTCCTGGCATTGCTCTCTATCTGTTTGTCAAATTTCTTTACAATCGGTTTAGTCATTCTAAAGATTAGATTGAACAGACAAAAATACCGACAGACAGCCAAAAAATAAAAAAAAAATGTTATTTATATCTTAATAGTTTGCAAATAACACCTTAGCTTAGTAAAAGGCAGTATATCGATATAACACACAGATACCTACTTCAATTTTATTTATATGTATATATATGTATAGATATGTATAGATTATATATTAGATATTTAATATGGTATATTAAATTAGTTACAGAAATAAAGCGCGTCTGTAAATCAACATATATTTTATTTTATTAAAACTTGAATGTAGTACCTTAAAGTTAAGTTACTTAAGCGGGACTTAAATGCCATGTGGCGTTCTCTGCCACCTAGGTGCTAAAGATAAATCTCGGCAACTGCAAAATATCTAAAATCTAAATGTATATTTAACAAATTAATATAATATACACATAATGATATGGGATTGTTATAAACTAATTTGCTTAATTCGGCGTAAAGAAAGAAAAAGATGTGTTCTGCCGAGTTTTAAGAGGACCTCCCACCCTCCCTCATTCGCGCGCACTATACCCGTCACCGTTACTCCCAGCATTACCACCCTCAGCTCCACCACACTAGGCATGACACACCACTCTTAAAAATACGACACGTGTTTCGCCTCTACACGAGGCATCCTCAGGTGAAGTAGACTCTGCGGAGGCTGGCCGCTAAGTGAGCGGCGAGCCGAAACTACTGCTATTTATACTATTTGCTGACGCAACCGCGCTCCAATTACATAGCGAGCGATTACGTCATGCGACAATCACCGCCTAACGTACGCCGATATTTGCTGCGAAATTAACAACAAACTACTGCGAAACGTCCACCTACCCTAAAACCATGCAACCAAACGCTGACCACCACACCGTGAGGGTGAGAAACGACCATGTTGCGAGGCTATATATCATCAAGGAGCAGGCATAAACATGTTTAAGAGAGGCGAGTTGGAAACATTTGTTTGTTCATTCAGCAGTGCAAAATAACCGTTATTATTTTTTAATATCTCTAACTGTTCTAGCACACACAGTCGTAGCCCTTTATTACAAGAATGTAAGACTTTAAAGGAGTGGTCATTGGCTAGGCTGTGTCCAGTGTCTAAGAGATGTTTAGCAAAACGTGATTTATCGGGGTTAGAATTCCTGTACGCGGCTAAATGCTCTTTATAACGTGTTTCGAAGTTGCGACCAGTCTGACACACGTAAACGGCTTGGCATTCGTCATAAACAGGTTTATAAACACCAGACTTTAGACGAATATGTAACTTATCTTTAAAATTACAGATATTCCTAAGTGAATTGTTTGTTTTGAATGCCACGTACACGCCATTCTGTCGAAGAGTATCAGCAATTTTTTCAGACAGGGAGCCTAAGTAGGTCAAACTGCCAACATATCGACGATCACTTTGAGGTTTAACCGCGTACAGAGAATTGCATACGACAATTTTTTGTTTCTTTTTTATTACATTGTCGATGATATTCTTTGAATAACCGTTAGAGACCGCAATTTGATAAATCACATTAAGCTCTTTTAAATAATTTTCTTTACTTAAAGGCACAGTAAACAAACGATTAATATAACAATAAAAAGCGGCTAATTTATGTTGCCACGGAAGATATGATGACTCAGAAATGACCGTGTCAGTATGAGTTGGCTTTCGATAAATTTGAAATTCATGTAACGACTCTTTCCTTGTTATTGTTAAGTCGAGGAAATTAAGGGCACAATCTTGTTCCAATTCAAGCTTAAATTTAATTTTGTCGTGGATTTTATTAATTTTATTAAGAAAAACGTCCAGTTGCCTCTTTGTGCCAGTCCAGCAAATAATTATGTCGTCTACATATCGATAATAAGTAAACTTTTTGGTGGGGTCAGAGTCACTTCAGATATTAAAGTATGTATACAACAGTCATCATAAATTTTCCCGACCACAACGTGTCTCGCAGCAGTTTTGTTCCAATGAATCTTCAAGCACCCATTTTATATGGGTTACCTAAAATACATAAAGAACAGGTTCCTATTCGTCCAGTTGTATCATATACAGGTGCACCAGATTATTTCCTTGATTATTCAAAGAATATCATCGACAATGTAATAAAAAAGAAACAAAAACTTGTCGTACGCAATTCCCTGTACGCGGTTAAACCTCAGAGTGATCGTCGATATGTCGGCAGTTTGACCTACTTAGGCTCCATATCTGAAAAAATAGCTAATACTCTTCGACAGAGTGGCGTGTACGTGGCATTCAAAACAAACAATTCACTTAGAAATATCTGTAATTTTAAAGATAAGTTACATATTCGTCTAAAGTCTGGTGTTTATAAAACTGTTTATGACGAATGCCAAGCCGTTTACGTGGGTCAGACTGGTCGCAACTTCGAAACACGTTATAAAGAGCATTTAGCCGCGTACAGGAATTCTAACCCCGATAAATCACATTTTGCTAAACATCTCTTACACACTGGACATAACCTAGCCAATGACCACTCCTTTAAAGTCTTACATACTTGTAATAAAGGGCTACGACTGTGTGTGCTGGAACAGTTAGACATATTTAAAAAATCATAACGGTAATGTTGCACTGCTGAATGAACAAACAAATGCGTTTGGTTGCGTGGTTGTAGGGTAGGTGGACGCTTCGCGGTAGTTTGTCGTTAATTTCACAGCAAATATCGGCGTACGTCAGGCGGTGATTGATCGCGTAATTGGAGCGCGGTTGCGTCAGCAAGTAGTATAAATAGCAGTAGTTTCGGCTCGCCGTTCACTTAGCGGCCAGCCTCCGCAGAGTCTACTTCACCTGAGGATGCCTCGTATAGAGGCGAAAGACGTATCATATTTTCAAGAATGGTGTGTCGTGCCTAGTGTGGTGGTGCTGAGGGTGGTAGTGCTGGGAATAACGGCGACGGGTATAGTGCGCGCGATTGAGGGAGGGTGGGAGGTCCCCTTAAAACTGAGCAGGACACATCATTTTCTTTCTTTACGCGGAATTAAGCAAATTAGTTTATAACAATCCCGTTATAATGGATTTCTGCAAAGTAACGCCTGATTCTATCAATTAACATAAGGATATATTACTACTTAGATTTTTTTATTTCTAAGATTCGTTGTTGAACTAGTATTTTAGTAGACAGTCAATTAATAACTTTACTATTGATGTCATTTTTATAGCATGTTTTATAAAGCAGTTCTTTGATAAACCCGACGAACTAAGAACATATATATTTAAAAACCAATTGCTGCCTGTTAGTCTAACTAAAACTCAAAAACAGCTCCAAACGAGTTTCATGAAATGTTTTGTGTATGTTTGAATGGGTTCCTAAATGGCTTATATCACATTTGAACTTGTTAAGGCGCTGATGTCGAGATCCAGGATCGCTAGTATAAATATTAACCACAATAATAAAAGGTAATTGTAGACGAGCAGAGTTGACTTTGCTTTGTTTAAAATAGGAGACAATTTATTCCCTTTTGTGGGTTTTGATAACAACCTGGAGAACAGAGATATTTTATAAAAGATTAACCTCACATGAAGTGATGACATCGACTAAGAATTTCTTTGTTAGAAGCGAATACAAAATTTAAAAATTAATGATGTTTTCACATCAATTCAGTGTACATATTACATTACCACAAGTATCATAAAGTAGAACAATATAGGAACTGCGACTCACACACACTCACGCACGCACGCACACATAACGCACGTTCGCACGCACGCACACATAACACACACATAGTATACACGTACGTTAGCACGTACGCACGCACACAATCACGCACGTTCGTACGCACGCACGAACATACGGCACTCACGCAAGCACGCACGCACATACGCACGCAAGCACGTACGCACGCAAGCACTCACTCACTCTCGTACCCACGTACGCACGTACGTACGCGCACACGCTAGCATTATAGAATAAGAGTGTCCGACGGAAGCACAGTCCACCTAATGGTAAGTGGATGATGTGGTCCATACACATCTATGTACATCCATCCCCGATTTAGAACATAAATGCAGATGCGTTGTCACCTTAGAGGAGTAACATGCAATGCCTCCTTTTCAGTAAAAATGATCTCAGGTTCTCTACACTCATCATACGAAACAACAGCATTAAGCTGCTATATTACGCTGGTATTCTTTAAGAGTGTGGTCCTTCTCGGGTCAAGCCTACCCATTTGTGCTAGAACTATATAGCTGCAGCATGGCTCTACCACGTAAAATATACATACATAAATATCTTTTTTTTCAATCCTTTTTAGTCAAATAATGGACTTTCGGTGACAACGCATTTGCAATTTGATTCTTAATCTTAATCAAGGATAATGATATCCATGAGCCAAATCTTTTAACAAGACGATCAGTGCATTCGCAGCATCGGTCGTTTTCTACTGACTGCTGTGAATTGGCGACCACTGTGGCAAAATGCTTTCGCCACTTCATCAAATCTCTGAAAAAGTTTATCTCTGAATCGAGGTGGTATTTTGGGATGATGTTTATGATATATTGCACACATTTACCATGTGATGTATAGCTTAAGTAATATTAGAGCTGAGCATATCTTTCTATAAAAACAATGTATACTCTTTAGCTTTTTATTGGGAAATCAATAAATGCCGTTCTAATAAAACAGTCGTATTATTTCCTGGCCGGCGCCTAACCTCATAATATGGCGACCCTGCCAGAGAAACGCGAGCGCGAGCGAGAAAAGTGGTGATGCAGCCTGAGATGGTAAATGAAAAATGGTCTTAGCGTAACAAAAATCTATTCACTCTTGCCTTGAAGACGACCAGATTGTTTCCGGATGGAAAGATAGACGCCGGAAAATTATTCCACACCTTTCCTGTAGGCATTACGAAAGACGAAGCAAACCGTTTGGTTCTAATGCGTGGAATATTGACAACAAAGGTGTGACGACCCGCCAACCGCCTGGTTTTCCAATGGTGGAAAGAAGAGGGAGGAATTAAAGCGTGTAATTCCTGCGCATACTCACGCGTGGAGGAGGATTGATTCTTTACTAAGGATAGATGTAGATATCTATGGGCCACAGCAACCACTTACCAGCAGGTGGACTGTGTGCTCGTTTGTCACCCTTATCCTATAAAAAAAATACATTATTTGTGCACAAATCCAACCAAATATTCGTTAACTACCCAAACACTTGTTCGGTTCAAGATTCAAATCCGCGATCCCGCAACACCGCATCTAAATGCTTAGCAATTGCGCTACCGAGCAGTATTAATTCAAACATACAAAAATATGATTTAACTAATATTATTCACGATCAATGTTAATGTCCCAAGGTCAGGGGAATTTGACAGAACTTGCTTTGAAATAGCACATGTGTGAACCTACATTTCAGATTTTACGACTTGAGTCAAGAATATATTTTAGATGCAACTTCTGTTAATTTAAAATATTTCAGTGTCACATGTACGTTTAGTATTTAAACTAAAATAATACTTTAAATAAATACTTTTTGACTGATTATATTTGAAAATGTGTTTGAAAAGGCTGCGACTTAAAACCTTTTCTATTCAACATCAACAATCGTCGATTAAAAATGTAAGTAAAGTAACAGCCTCTACACCTTCCACTTTTACTCACACGACTTTTTACATCTTGGCGAACTTCACATGTCCTTTTTTATAGAATAAACGAGCACACAATCCACCTGATAGTAAGTGGATGCTGTGGCCCATAGAAATCTACAACTATTCTCGATTAAGAATCAAAATGCGGATGCAATGTCACCCCTAAAGACTAAGATCAAATGCCTCGGTTGCAGAAAAAAAAATGTCTCCGGTTCTCTACACTAACCATACGAAACACAGAAACGTTGAGCTGTTATTTTACGTTGGTATTATGTGAGAGCGTGGTCTTTCCCCGGTCAGACCTACCACGTAAATACTTTTTTAATTCCTCAAACATACAGGTTTCCTCGCGATATTATCCTTCTCTGCTGAGCACTTGGTAAATTAGCACATAATATTTGCAATAAACATTTTCATCGTTTCCGACAACGATTGAACTGGGGTTGCTTAGGTAGTGTAAAATTTACAGCGAGCACTTAGCTCCAGAGCTACAATAACTCAAAACAGTAATGTGGTCATATTATTGTAATATAAAATAATATCGTAAATATCATCAATAATATATTTTGTTGTTATAATAATTAACATTATTCATAAAAAATCAGAACGAAGTCTGAAGTTCCATTATTATAGTTTTGTCTGTGACTATATCCAGCTTACCAAATATATGATCTCATGATGTCGGTATTCTGCACGCTGCGCGCAATTTAAATATCTGCATCTTTCAACTTTTAAGTTCGGCTCATGACTGTTGGCTCAGCGTGATTGTATTACGAGCTTGTCAGTCCGATTTGTTATATATTTATTTCATTCATTCATTACAGCCTGTCAAAGTCTATTACTGAACATAGACCTCCCCATTCATCATGTTGTTTCGATTAACCGTTTCTCGTTAAAAGTGTATCAAAACTATTACTATTTTCTTGAGACATGGTGTTTCAGGGCTAGTTGTCCACGCTTGCCTCAAATTTCACAGTGAGAGAGTAATATTACTTCGATTCTCATTACTGGAATTTTTATCATGATTTTACTTGTATATTGCGCTTGTCCATAAAAGGAAACATCGAGAGGAAAGCATGTTTGAAAATTACAAAAATAGTTCAGAGATATTTAAAGTCAACTTATTTGCACTAAAATCGTATAGCAGACTCTTTCTTGCTCCATTAACGCGTGGCCTGTGCCCAGAAAGGGCACGAATGTATTCTATATTACTTACGATAAATTTTAGAGAGTATATGGGCGTGTATTTACGAAAATTAACAAGAAGCTTCCGGGGCTTGAACGCGTGTGCCTTGAAACCGATGAAGCTGGATAATTAACAAGGCTAACAGCAGAAACATTACCTACTCCCACTATATTTTATGTCATGTTTATGAAACAAACATGAGTTCACAATTTACGAAAATAAAAGTACTCGTAATTTTAACAGATTACTGTTTATAATTAGTACAGTTTTATTAGGACTCCGGAGGTTTTATTTCAATTAAAATGTGCATTTTTAAACCCCGCTATAAACACAGCAACACACAGCAAACATAAATCTATTCCATTATAGCCTGTAAAAGTCCACTACTGATCATAGCCACCCCCCCTCCCCCTATGGGTTGCTTCATAGGGATAATTTTGCCATAGTAACCACGCTTGGCAGGCGAGTTGGCAGTTGTAATCATGAATATGCTGCTACCCATCTCCTGTTTCAGTTTCCCTGAACAACATATTACTAAAACGTAATATTATATTAGCTTAAATACTTAGGTGTTAAGACTTTTATCTGTCCTATTTCTGCCACCAAATGACAGTGTTCGCACTGCTGTATTCCAGTCTAAAAGTAAGAGCCAGTATAATTACAGGATGTATCTTAGTCCTCAGGGAAAATAGCGCATGATACGCCTTCTTTTATAAAGATGGCTGCAGGTGTTCCATGAATTGCAGTAGTCACTTACCTGCTGTGGGCTGTAAGTACATTTGTCACTTCAATTTCATAAAAATAACTAGCTGTTCCCCGCGACATCGCCCGCATGTAATTTAGGGTTTTAATTTTTTTGCGAGGAACTCTAATTATTTTTCTATAATAAAAGTAGTAAGTTACTCCTTATGACATCAGCTATCTGCCAGTGAAAATCCCGTCAAAATCAGTCCAGCCGTTTCGGAGATTAACCGGAATAAACAGGCAGACAGACAGACAAACATTTTAAAAAGTGTATTTTTGTTATAAGTACCGTTTATACCTTCATATGCATTTAGTAAAACGCTGTAATTTTGATATTACAAACAGACACTTAAATTTTATTTATTTGTATAGATAATTTCACACGGTGATTTTTCAGGTGACATGATATCATACGAATATTATGCCGTATCGTCGCTTTATCTAGTAACATATTATGCCTCACAACAACGTGTGATATTCTTGTAAGTATGGGCGGCTATTTTGTACTGCCCTACGCTGCATGTTGCGATCATCCATCAGAAGTGGGATTCTTCGGTTAAAACAATCGTCCACACTAGTGTATTTTATCATGTGTGCAATAATTTTTCATACGTCGGTAAAGTTTAAAAAAAATTACAATCCACTTGATGGTAAGTGGATAAGTACTGAAATCCATGGACATATAGAGCCAAATTTAAAGAAAGAAAGCTACAGATTCGTCGTTGTTACTTCTAAGGAATAAGATGGAAATGTAACATGTAATGTAACAAACGTAACACTGCGTATTTCATAATTCGTAGATGCAACGTATTATGGCTGCAGCTCGAATTGATCGGCACAACCAATTTACACAGAATACTAGCATGAGAGAGTTTCGTATGATGTATGTTAAGAACCGGAGACCATTTTACTGGTAACATGATATTCCATCTTACTTCTCGGGGATAACAACGAATCTGTAATTTGATTCTTAATTGAGGATATGTGTTCTTAATTGAGGTATCATGAGGGCTACATAATCCACTCACCGTCAGCTAGAGTATGCGCTTATTTGTCAACCTTACATCTACAAAATTTAATACTTAATTGATCAATTATCATTATCTACGCCCACAAACTCAACCTTTTAAGTGGAATACCTCGATGATTTCAGATCAAGTGATACATAGTAAAATAGTGCCTAATTCGATTAACTATAGTCAGAAGATAATCACACAAACATTATATGTTATCGCGAACTCTATGTAATACATATGCGATAAATATGTGAAAAGTTGCCGTGTACGAGTAGTTGCGGAGTAAGAAAATTCACCACCTTCATACCCATATCAACCCGTAACCGCCAGAGGCGACAGAGGGAAACTAAAACAGGAGATAGGCAGTAGCATCTTCTCGATAACAGCTCAAAATAATTTAAAAAAAAACCGCCCAAGTGCGAGTCGGACTCGCGCACCGAGGGTTCCGAACAAATCCGTAGGTATATAAATTTACAATTATTAATAATATTTTTATTATATGATGTAACTAAAAATTTATGCTTTTCGCAATTTTTCCTTTATCTGTGCTATAATATGTTGCTCCGTACTAAATTTTAAGATTCTGAGTTCACGGGAAGTACCCTGTAGGTTTTGATTCCCTTGCGAATGTCGAAAATTTGCGGCATAAACGGCTGTATCTTTTGATTGCGTTGGCTTAGAAGTTTGATTTTTTCACAGCTCTAAGGGACAGTAGATTTGAGTATTTGATATTAATTTCAGCTTGATACCTCCACGCGTTCCTGAGAAAAAGGGTCTTGTCAGACAGACAGACGGACAACAAAGTGATCCTATAAGGGTACCCTTTTTTTCCTTTTGAGATACGGAACCCTAAAAACTACGGTTTTCAACCCGCCCGCTGCTAGAGTGGCAGCTACGGCAAATATCCCCGTACGAGGCAATCTATAGGGGAGGCTTAAGTTCAAAAGTGGACTTTTGATGAGGTTATAATGAATGAATGAATTATGCGCCATGTGCCTTCAAAACAAAATACACATACTCGTAATATTATGTTCAACACGAATTTAACCGTAAGTTTAAATTATTTTCTTAAGTCTAACAAATGTATGAGATTTGTACACTGTTTTATTTTACATATTACGACGCAGTTGTCATACACAGAACAAAGGTAACTGCGTGGAAGGCGCGTCCTCATAAAAGATGTTCGCATAAGGGCTGCGGCCTGATTCCTGCCTTTAAACTAGAACGCTTGGCAAATACGCTACATTTATTTTAAAACTTCTCGTATCTGCATACATATTTTAAACTAGGTTACACTCGTGATGTTCTGTTAAGCGAATATGCCACACTGATCTCTTATATTTATGATTTTAAAAAGTGACTCGCGTGTAACATTTACGCGCGGTTCAAGAAATACTTATTAATAAAACAAGTGACAAAATTAAAAAAAAAATTGTACAACCGAATTCAATATAAATAAAATGAGAACATCATCAATGTAGTCGAAATCAATTAAATACGCATTATTAAGGATAACTCAAAAACTACTAATCGGATCGCAATCAAACTTATATGGGACTACATGAGAAGCTATGTATCGTAAGTAATATAGATTCAATTAGTAAAAAAATAATCAAAATGGGTTCACCTAGAAAAAAGTTCACATAAATAATACAGTTGAATTGAGCACCTTCACCTTTTTTGAAGACGGTTAAAAAGGGACAAAGTCATGTACCTTGAGAATTGAGTTAGTATCAGAGAGGTGCTGCTGCCCATCTCCTGTCTCATGTCTCTCTGTTGCCTTATATGAAAACCCACAGGATGATATGGGGTAGTGGATTTTCTATACGTGGTAGAGCCATGCTGCAGCTATATTGGTAATAAAGTTGTAGCAAGAATGGGACGGCTCGACCGGGGAAGGACCACGCTTTCACAGAATACCAGTGTAAAATAGCAGCTTGACACTGCTGCGTTTCGTATGATGAGTGTAGAGAACCGGAGACCTTTTTTTACTGGAAAAGAGGCATTCCATCTTAGTCCTCACGGGTGACAACACATCTGCATTTTGATTCTTAATTGAGAATAGATATACATGTCTATGAGTCACTGCAACCACTTACCATCAGGTGCACTGTGTGCTCGTTTGTCACGCTATCCTATAAAAAAACCACTACGCTGTAATTATACAATGATACATTCTATCGGATATTTATTCATTTCATAAGCACACAAACCTATTAGCTTATTATTGAAGTGAAAACTTCTTTAACCGCGTTGAGCAATTTTTGGTAGGGGAAAAACTTATGCGTTCGCGTCACCAATGAACTCGACATGCTCGTCACGAGCAGGTTCACTACGCCACTAAGCGTCGCTAGCGACGCGTAGTACAGTAGGACACCGATTATCCGAACGCCGATTAACCGAAACACCAATTATCCGAATCGGCCCTAAGCGTAATATAAAAAATTAAAATCAAGAACTGTAAGTAAGTAATGTAATTTTTGTTTTGTTTTGCTAATAGATATATTTCATATTATGTTCAAGTGAGCGCACGGGGTTTCGTATATTATCTGGCGCGGCGCTGATGCTCTCTCTCTCTCCCTAGAGCACTACTTACGTATTGTAGAACTGTGTTTGTTAAACTTAATAAAGTTTATTCTATGTGTGACAGTTCGTTTTTCTTTATTACCAGTTGTTCACGCCCTTAGTTGCCCCGACAAAGGTCGACTGGACCAGGGCCCGTGAGTGATCCCCTCGATGAGCAACAGAGGGCGGGGCCCAATGGCCTATGGATAAATATTCTAAAACGGCTGACAAGCAAACAAAACTTACCGAGCTCTGGAGGTAGGGTTGACCACAGGGTACCAGTCAGGTGGTGAGTGAGGTCAGGTGGTAGGTAAGTAGTATGCAAAAGTGTGTATAAATGTAACCTGACATCCTCGATGTAGTCGGACCGCAGATCCACCGGCGCTGCTTTTCTCCAAATGTGCGATCCCTCCAGTGGGCATTCACCAATTGAAAACTTCTGCTAATATTTCACTATATTAGTTTATCAACTTTATTGTACCTTTAATTAACTTCGAATTTAACTAAGTCCACGTTAATCGAAATCAAACAAGTGACACACGGCACAACTAAAGAAGGGTTCGTCAAAGTTCAATTTCCCATGTTCACTTAGCAACAAATTATAATCGAGCACACGCGATCTCCTCTCGAGTCACAAATTCTAGCGTTCTCCCGACAAAGCAAAATTCCTTCGTACGATATTAAAAGGTTGCACAAACAACTCGTCGATGCAAATTAATGGCATAGAAGTTAATTTAATCATTCAACACTCAAGATAGGCCTCGCTGTCACGTAACGCTCAAAACAGACACTCCATTCGAGGCGGTCTTAACGAGACCCAAATATTCGCGCGCAACCTACTAACGGTCGCAATCAATACTCAAAACGGTTACAACAATAATTATATGAGACCAGCCTCGTTGTCACGCAAAATGCACGAGATTAGACAACTTCAAATTTAACTATTCAGAGGAGGTCCCTAGCAACTAATTGTTCTTGACTCGTCGCGAACGCTGCGCCCTCAAATGGAATGTGAGCGGGAGATGGGACCGGCGGTGACCTTGGTAACATCGGTGGCACGCGCCGAGTCGAGTGTGTTGAATGCAAGTTTTAATTTTTAATATTAGGCCTAAACACCAGTTTATGTCCGACTATCCGAATTTTCGATTATACGAATCGACCCCGGTCCTAATTAATTCGGATAGTCGGCGTTCTACTGTATAGCGGTCTGTGTACATGTATACGCATATATCATTGAGTTTTTACTTCTGTCGGCAGTCCTTTCAACTGTCTCTGTTTATTTATTGTTAAATATAGATTTCAGTTTACTTTTAATAAAATAGGTTATATACCTCGTAATAATAGGCAAGATTTCATTTAACGTGAGTCTGACCTGAAATAACTGTAACTGAATTATATGAGAAATTCAAAAATAAAAAATAAATTATTATTTCACCTTCACTTTTTACAGTTACAGATCTGTTGTAAGAAAGTTCGATTTACATTTCATCCGTTAAAAAGTATTTCATTTCATATCTGAATTAATAAATAACCCATTTCACTGTTCACAATGTATACATAAATCGCTATAAAAATATTCAAGCGAAATGGCTTATAAATATTTGCTTTTATATGACAACGTAACGGGGAGATTTCTTAGGGTGAAAAGAACTCGGACTATTTGAGATATTAAAATAGAGTTCATTCAAGCTATATTGCTTCGGGCTCGCTTGCAAAGAGGGTTGTAATCGCCTAAAATTTCATAGTACACGTATACGGACGTAGGTGATAAAAGACCGTTGTCAAGTCACCTGTAGAGAAAATTAAAACAAAATCAAGGATATTTGAATTCCGTTGTCTGTCCTCTTTTACTTTTTCTGGTTTGAAAAAGTCGCTAGAATTTTTTCCCATCCTACTTCACAGAACTAAGGTTAGTACTACCGAAGCATATACATTAAAGTTTTTTTTTTATTAGTACAGCTTAGTGAGTAAAGCAATAACAAAATAATAATTAATAATTTAGCTCGTAATTTTAAGTAAAATGAATAGGTTGTGCATTTTGATGCTCCATTAGTATTTATGTGAGCTAGGATAGTTAGTTAGTTAGCTAGTTTAGTTCGATTAAATCTAATTTTTTACGTTTAATTTATTTACACATAGTAAGGCCACGCTGCAGCTAAATTAGATGTAGCACGAATGGGTTGGCTCAACCGGATGACCTTAAGGTTGCTGTGTTTCGTATGGGGACTGTAGAGAACCGGAGACCCCTTATACTGGAAACGAGGCATGCCGCCTTAGTCCTCAGGAGTGACAACGTCTGTATCTGCATTTTGATTCTTAATCGAGAATAAACGTAGATGTCTGTGGGCCACAGCATCCATTTACCATCAGGTGGACTGTGTGCTCGCTTGTCACCCTTGTTCTATAAAAAAATTACCATGTTTACGTAGGGGACTGAGGTGTTTGAGGTTCCGATGTCATAATCATTACGAATTTACATTAATTTTCAAACTAAAGGTAGCCCGGGTTAACTGTGACATCGGGACGTCAAACACTTTAGTTTCCCCCGTGACCATGGGTGCTGTAAAGCGGCCGAAAGTTCGGTAAATAAATCGGTATATCCACCTCTTGTTTTATACGAGATATAAAATCCTCAAACTGGCGACGAGAGCGGCATCGAAATTGCAAGGCCTCTGTTTTTTACCCAGCATAGTGGTCAAGGAAAACGGTCACAACTATGTATGTGCAGAGGGTTGTCCATTATCGATAACAAGAGATGATATTTAAATAAAAATTAACTGTAACGCATTTGTAGTCTTCTTTGTTTAAAGTTGGCTATTGACTGGCTATTATTGTTGGCTGTTGTCTATGGACTGCACTAGCAACTTACAGTTAAGTATAATTTCTTTTTAATTTATTCTTCATTGCATTCCTTAAAACAAAAGAATGCAAATGGCGGACTTAATGCGTAAGAATCATATGACGTCAGTGTAGCAATATAGAATAAAAAACGAAATAAAAATAATGATTAACTACGTAATATATACATTGTACTAATAAATAAACAATACAAATATAACTTATACATATAAATAACTATGAATATATACGTCTGTTACCAGTATAAATGACATGGGTGATTCATGTTAGAAGCGTTGTCTTTAATAAATGACTAGAATGTAGGTTCATTTGTCACTTCATTTCTATATATAAATATTAAATAAATAAACATTTAATAAAACATATTAAATAATTGTCGGGTAAATATCTGATTTAGTAATTTAACTTTGTTACAGCATATGTACGCCCCACTCCTGCGCACAGGCCTTCTCTCATTTCTGAGGGGCTTAAGAGTTAAAAAATATAATAATTTTATGTAGTATAAATCATTTAAAAATGAAAATTAAAAAAATAAATGCATTTGTGAAATAAAATATTGTTTTCTTGGTTTATTTAAAAATTTGTATTTTTGGATTGTTTTCGTGTCTGGATCTGTTTTGTCTTCGTATCTTTTAAACTGCATCTAATCGCACTGTTCTACTCACATAAGCATTACCTCGAATTCTGGAGGGAACAACACAGCAACACAGGTCACCCGGTTGAGTCAACCTATTCGTGCTACAACTAATATAGCTGCAGCGTGGCCTTACTATGTGTTTGAATACCAACGTGAAGTAGAGGCTTACCTCTGCGTTTCGCTTGGTGAGTGCAGGTGGCCGGAGGCCCTTTTTACTGGAAATGAGGCATTCTATCTTAGTCCTCACGGGTGACAACGCATCTGCATTTTGATTCGCACACGAGGATAGATGTAGATGTCTATGGGCCGCAGCAACCACTTACCATCAGGTGGACTGTGTGCTCGTTTGTCACCCTTATCTTATAAAAAAAATGTGTAAATAAATTAAACATGAAAAATTAGATTTAATCGAACTGAACTAACCTAACTCACATAAATACTAATGGAGCATCAAAATGCGCAATATCTGGAGGGAACAACCAGTAAATACCTGTGTGTGTCTAGACTGCAGGCAACATCAAACAGTCCAAATTTTTTTATAACTGGTTCTAAAAAAAAAACAACATGAAACCCAGCGGGATTATAACATGTTCTTCGCTATTTTAACTACCGATAAAATTCGAGTTTGAAAGATTGTTAAAGTCGACAGGCATTATAATAGAGATAAATAAAATATAAGTTAAAGTGATAAGAACTTTTCATCACAGTAATTAAAATCGTGCTTACTTAGACGTTTCAATGTCACAGAAAGGAGGGCCTTGATCACGTGACAGTGTGAATAGTTAACTGTAGCAATAGCCACAGATAAAAGTAAATTAATGACTTCTTTATATGGAGCGGAAATCTCGATCTATTTTAAAGGTTAAGCATTAGAAATTTTCTGTTAAAGGGAATTTTTATTTATATAAATTTTGCTTGGTGTGACTATTTCACAATATGCACTGAAGAATTTTAAGTCTTAATTAGATTTAACATGTTTCAATATAGTCTACTACTTTCTAGCTTGAGTGAGTTTAGAACAGAAATCTATCACGGGAAATGATCTGAGGAATTGTTCGGACTAATTCCAGCCGCTCAATTTCACCATCGCACATCGCGACAAAATTCGCGATGTGCGATGCGGTACCATCTGGATGATTGGCGGTCCACCACTGTGCGATTTAGAAGAAATTTCTTCTTCGCATAACTTTCTTGTGGAATCGACAACCACCAGCGGTTTTTCCGGACCGATACGACTTAGGAAGCTTAATGAAAAGAGCCTACTCCTTTTTAAAAGGCTGGCAACGCATTTGCAATTCTCCTGGTGTTGCAGCTGTTCATGTGCGGCGGTAGTCACTTACCATCAGGTGAGCCGCATGCTCGTTTGTCCCCTCTCCTATATAAAAAAAGAAAGTATGGTACATTATCTAACTGTTGGAAGAGTTAACATATTAACATTTTCCCTATAGTATATTATATCGTGGAGTGCCGACATAGAAATCCATCAATCATCCTATCGTCGACTATAAGGAATACCTGGAAAAGAGTGTGGCCTCCGATAAATATTACGATATCCGTTCCGTACGTTTTTAACTTGCCGATGAGTACAATATTTTTTGAAATGAAATGATAGAATGTCATAAGGAGTAAATAACGACACGGAAGCCGTTTGTTTAACATTTTCTAAAAGAAATCCCGGTTGTCCGTGCTAATCCAATTGTCTTAAAAGATAATGATAATGATCCTATCGATATGTAGTCAATTTTAAAAACTTATGCAGATTTTGGGTGTATTTCACTTAATTATTTACAAATTAGTAACTGAATGACTCTATTTCGAAAATAGCACTTGGCAGACTAAGTCATTATTGTAACTGGCGATAAACAATAACCATAGTTAAACACCTCATACAATGTAAGTATACTGCATAAAACAAAACTTACACTATTTCACAGGACTATTTTTTTATAGATTAAGGGTGAAAAACAAGCACACAGTCCACCTGATGCCAAGTGGATGATGTGGTCCATAAAACATCTACGTCTATCTTTGATTAAGAATAAAAATGCAGATGCATTGTCACGTACGAGGACTAAGATGGCATGCCTCGTTTCCAGTAAAAGCTCTCCGTTTGTCAACCTTCACCATAAGAAACACAACAGGCTGGTATTTTGTGAGAGCATAGTCCTTCCCGGGCGAGCCGACCTATTCGTGCTACAACCATTATATATAGCTGCAGCATGGCTCAACTACGTATAAGTAGCCTAATTCAAACCTTAATTAAAATATATAAATATTTTACTTATTGGATGGTCTATATATTTCTTTTTTGTCTTTATAAAAAAATTTTCGTGAACAAAAGAAAAATATGAAGAAGCTGAAGTTATGAAATATTCTAATCGGTGTAGTAAAAGCGGACATAATTTTGTAATAGTTCTTATCGTCCAATAAATAGCTAAACGTCATTAATTTGTCATTAAATTATATTTATTGATCTCTTAATTTTTGTTTTCAATTTAATTCACTGCATATGTAAATTGTGTCTATTTTTATGAAATGTGTGTAACACCTGTAATTAAGTCAACACTTAGTTATTATGATATTTTGTAAAAATATTATGCTTTTTGTTAGTAAATGTCTTGTTGGTATTAAATAAATAAATTAATTAAAAAAATAAAGTTAACGCAAACCTTAAAAAGTAATCGAGATTTGCATAAATAATCGGTTTAAAATATAAATTTCATTTATACGTGGTAGAGCCATGCTGCAGCTGTATTAGTAGTATAGTTGT
This sequence comes from Parnassius mnemosyne, assembly GCA_963668995.1. Lineage (NCBI taxonomy): Eukaryota > Metazoa > Arthropoda > Insecta > Lepidoptera > Papilionidae > Parnassius > Parnassius mnemosyne. The sequence goes on along the minus strand of CAVLGL010000093.1, from coordinate 44,337,225 downwards.
AGCACGAATGGGTCGGCTCGACCGGGGAAGGACCACGCTCTCACAGAAAACCAGCGTAAAATAGCAGCTTAACGCTGCTGTGTTTCGTATGGTGAGTGTAAAGAACCGGAGACCCTATTTACTGGAAAAGAGGCATTCCATCTTAGTCCTCACGGGTGACCACGCATTTGCATTTTGATTCGCAAACGAGGATACATCAGGTGGACTGTGTGCTCGTTTGTAACGCTATCCTATAAAAAAAATATAATTATTTATTTCCTTTAACGTTACCGTTCAGATTTTCACAAGTTTACTGCTAAATATAGGCCTTCCTCAGGGAGATATTTGCCATATTTGCCAAACTTGTATTGTATTGTTTTATCCATAAAAATTTTCTTTAATTGGTCCATCTTATCTTAACTGTTATAACTTGCAAAGTCTAAAATAAAATCAATTTTTAGCTTAATCGGCTTTATAGATAAATCAATTTGAAACGAGACGTAGAAACATTCATTTTCCTATCATCGGTACAAGAATATTTACATCTAAAGAAATTCTTTCTGCTTCATGATCTAATATCCATTTCTCTATGAATTTATACAATATCTTTTCTTTTTATTAGCTATTATATTGCCGTTTTTTATGAAATAAGTTAACTTTTTTTTCCAAAATGTTTTTCTGTTAATCAAAGTAATCCGTGTAGTTTATGAAGAAATGAGCATTTTGTACTGCCCCTCGAGTATTGAATTTTTTTCCCGTCAAAAAATTATCCAAATTCTGGAAAAGTAGAAGTCTGTGGGCGTAAGGTCTGGTGAGTACGGAGAACTTCCAACCCCAGTTCCTGCAATTTGGAGACCGTTTGTTGTGCAGTATTAGGTCGCGCGTTGTCGTGCAGTAGCAACGGGTACGAGCGATTGACCAAAGATGGTTGGAGAAGTGCGCGCTTCTCCATCATTGTGTTCAGTTCTTCACAGTACACATCTGCAGTAATGCTCATCCCGTTTGGTAAGAAGCTGTAATGAATCACACCGGTGCCCACCACCAAACAGTGACCATCACTTTTCTAGGGATAAGTTTTCGTTTAGGGCATTGTTTAGGTGGTGGACCAGGATCCAACCAACTTACTGAGCGCTTGCAATTGTCAAACAGAATCCATTTTTCGTCGCAGGTAACAATGCGGTTCAAAATTCTTTCGTTTGCACTGCTCAACAGGCACACAAACACAGGCACACAAACACAGGCACACAAACACAGGCACACAAACACAGGCACACAAACACAGGCATACAAACACAGGCACACACGTCTCGACGCGTACTTCACGCTGGCGATCAGTGAGTTCGTGGGGCATCCATTTGTCAAGATTTTTTACCTTGCCAATTTGACACAAATTTACTAATATTGTTTTGACGATAACGTTGAAAGCTGCTGGAAATTTAGCCGTAGATTATCATATATATCATCATCATATAGTATCATCAGTTGTAAGCTGATGGTACGACCCTGAAAAATATACATAAACATAAAGTCTCCTAGGCTTTTTCTATTTTAAGAGAAGAAGAAGAGCACTCCTGTTATACAATGAAATATTACACTGCATCCGCAAAAATAAATATACAGTACCAGTTACACAGGAACTTGTGATGTTTATAGATCTAAGATAAATTATGATGTTCACATGATCAATGAGCTTAAAGATATATTTAGTACATGCCAAGAATTTCGTAATACCACTAGGCTACAGCTTCACTTTTTACTTGATAGTGCACTATACCAAAAGTTCCAAGAAAGTATTATAGAATATGTTGTATGACAAACGAGCACACAGTCCACCTGATGGTAAGTGGATGCTGTGGCCCATAGATATCTACATTTATTCTCAATTAAGAATCAAAATGCAGACACGTTGTCACCCCTGAGGACTAAGATGGAATGCTTCGTTTCCAGTAAAATGGGTCTCCGGTTCTCTATACTCACCATACGAAACACAGCAACATTAAACTTTTATTATCCACTGGTATTATGTGAGAGCGTGGTTCTACCCCGGTCGACCCGACCTATTCGTGATACAACCATAATATATTATGTAGCTGCAGCGTGGCTCTGCCACGTACATAGATCAGAGATATTATGAATGAAGCGTTCAAGTTATTATATTAAGGCTTTAACTAGCCTGAATGACCTTGAGGAAACGGCGATCGCAGAGATTTTAGCCGATGTCAACACCGTCTAGCAACTACGTTCTGTATTACTTATAAAAGTGCAAAGATTAATAAACTGCAGAGATGACAATTATATAAGTGACACACTGCCTGTTATGCTTGCGCATCACTGAGAATTATGTCGCAGTTACGCATCTTCAACTACATTGTGCTGTAGCTTTGTCCAGTAGGCGTCACGAGCTATCAAGTGTTCAAGTTTCAAGTACGTAAGAGTTTTTTTATTATATATGTTAAATCGTATTTATTTGTATCGTATTAATAGATATGGGTCAAAGCGTTCGCTGTAAATTTTCCCGGGTTTGATCGCCGACAGAACGAATGAAATTTGTAATTGCAATTTTCGTCAACACGCATTGCGGAAACACGGCTGGCATTTCCTTGCCCTAAAACCCTCTCAGAAATAAAAAAAGTCCTGTGCCCAGTAGAGGGACTTGTATAGCCTATTACTTTACTTTGTAGCAATATTTATATTTGTTTCAGATATAGAAGGCTACCTTATGCTGACAAAAATATCATGTGGAGGCGAAGGAAACGTAAAACATCTTTGTACCTATAGCTTTATCCATATATTATCTAAAACGTTCGAAAGATTGTCAGTCATGTCATACGCCACATTTTCTATAGAGCGTAGAACATTGCAGATAGGGCAAAATAAAAAATAATCCAAAATATTATGGGAACTATTTATTAATAATATATACATTTATAGGTATTTATAATAAAAATAATGAACAAGCTGCAAGGTTCAACTAATAATGTTTTTTGTAAACACAATCGTAAAATTCCTGTTTTAATTTTTACCAATGGTTAATTGATGAAACGTAGTCAATATCATTTCATATGAAATATATTTAATTAAAATTGACACGTGACCTATTTGGCCTTCTACTTACAACTCGGCGGAAATTTGAAAAGAAGATTTTGTCTTTTCACACAAGTATTGTTTACAACTGGCGTGGTTTCGAAAAGCGTGATTAAGTGTCAGCGGTATATAATCAATTAAATACTGAACTTTTACGAAATTTATTTTTTTATTTATTTTTGTTATATCTTCTTAAAAACTGACGCCATCTCACTATTTTATTATTTGTTTTTTTTTGTCGCATAAGGATAAGTTAGACTAAGTTAGATTAACTTGGATAAGTTTATAATTTTTTTAACTTTATCACAAAATTTCCGCAATAAATTACTACCTTTTCTACAGTGATTCTCTCCTCTTAGTTTCGGCGTGACTGTAGGATGTTAAAGTGAGTCACCGTCAGTTACTAAGCGGCCATAAATCATTATATGTATGTATAGACATACATATATACATTTTTTGATTTTAATATTTATGTTTTTTTGAATTTTGATTAATTTTTTGAAACCTGGTAAAATTATTTTTTTCCATACCAATTAATGGGCCTGAGTATAATGCCGGTTATGCTCTTTGGCTGAAGTTATTTTTTATTTTATGCTCAATTGCAGACAAAACAATATTGATTGCGCATTTCTAAAACAAAATTTTACCTCTTCTCCATCTAATAATAGCTCCTGCACCTAACACGGCGGAATAGTTATTATTATCTATAAGACCATTTGCGGAAACAGTTTTTGTTAACAGTTATGAGTGTAACATTTTATCAGCTGCTTTGTTTATAGTGCCTTGAGCAACACTTTGCCGGTTTCTGTACAGAAAATGATGCTGGCTTTGCAAATATGGATGGCCGCTACCATTGAATATAATACCCGCTATGTTACACTTATTTACATAGAAACTTTAATTATCATTTGCATAAAATTGTAAATAGCACTTTTTACACAAGAACGTAAACTTTTAGATCTTGTTTTTCACTAATTAAGTAAAAAGTAAAACAAACCAATAGGGCCGTGATTTAAAATTTCTTGCAACTTTTTATAGAAAAGCATTTAGCCATTTGATAAAATTTTTAAGTGTGCCAGTCTAACATTAATGATGATATTCGGGTCATTATACTGGAAATAGTCTTTCAAATATTTTGTAATACAATTGATAATCTTCAGTATGATTGACCGTGTATATGACTTTTATAAGTCTATGTTATTTTTTATGAAAATTATTATTGCAGATAAAAGCCCTTTCACATTTATTTTAGTCTCGAATTAAATTAATCAAAATGAAAATAATAACTTTGGCTCTTTATAACTGATCTTTAAATGTAAAACACTGACTTGAAATTATATAATTATTGGCATTTTTTTAATTCATTGAACTTTTTTAAGATTTTGTTGTGAACTCTACTGGTAAAAAAAAAAAACAAATATATATATTACAGTTCTTGATGAAAATAATGTATGCGCGTTACATCGCATCCCATCAATTCTTCGTGTAAAGCTAAGACGTGATAATAACTGTAAATAATAGAATAACAAAATAAGGAAAACATTTACATTTACATACAAAAGATTTACAAAAATACTTGCTTTATAACCTAATAAATATTATTTGACCGTAATAAAATAAAACAAGGTAGTCTTCGGCATGAAATTAAAAATAAATATTTTCGATTATTTTTGCAATATCCAACAGCCGGATCAGCGCGCGATTCTGATCCATCTAAAGATGCTAAATTTCAGCAAGCACTGTTAAATTCAAAAGGAGTGACAGAAAACCGGTTCTTGATATAGAAAGATAAATAAATTATTTAACCTATAAAGTAAAATCACTTTATTACAAATCAAAATAGCCCAATAGCTTTATTAACATGAGACATTATTGTACTGAAATCTCAGAAAGTTTTTTTAATAGAATAAGGGTGACAAACGAGCACACAGTCCATCTGATATTAAGTGGTTGATACGGCCCATACACATCTACATCTACTCTCGATTACGTATCAAAATGTAGATGCATTGTCACCCGTGAGGACTAAGATGTAATGCCTCGTTTCCAGTAAAAAGGTTCTCCGGATCTCTACACTCACCATACGAAACACAGCAGGGTTAAACTGCTATTTTACATGTTATTCCGTGAGAGCATGGCCCTTCCCCGGTCGAGCCGACCCATTCGTGCTACAACTATACCTACTACTAATATAGCTGCAGCATGGCTCTACCACGTAAGAAAAAATTGACGTTGAAAATTTAAGTATTTTTAGAAGCAACTTTGCTATTATTTTCTATTGAGTTAATTTTTGTGGAATCGTGTTTTGCAAACCGCCACCTAAAATACGTACAATTTTTTTTCGATAATGACGTGAAATTACAAAACGATCCCCATGCATTTCAATGTGGCTCTATTTAGCCTCTTAATATGAACATACTTCGGGATTCAGAGATTTTAAAAGTTTTCATGCGTAGATAATGGAAAATATAATATTATATTATTACTGTTCCGTGTGAGGTAACATTTATACTTATATACATATTCTCATCATATTTTTATGGTTGGTTAGAAAAATTATATCTAAATGCAAACTTTCACAGGGTAAATTTTTTTTTACTATTTTTACCCAGCAAGTAGAAAAGCAACTACAATCCCATCGGTAAGTGGTTACATAACCACCTACATAGTCTAAGATGGTGAATTGCACTGACTTAACAAAAACCTATTCACTCTTGCCTAATAGTACTAGGTAAGTATTATTTGCGACCTATTTGTGTGTGTGTGTGTGTGTTCGTGTGTGTGTGTGTGTGTGTGTGTGTGCGTGTGTGTGTGTGTATGTGTGTGTGTGTGTGTATGTGTGAAGAAAAGCGTATGAGAATACGTGAAGAGGAATAAAGGTTGAGTACTCATTCGCTTACCTGTACGAGGTTGCCACTCGAGGACCTTTCTTCCTATTTTTATCTGTTTTCCAAGTTATATAGCTCTAGCCCATTACCATTTCACTGTAATATTCCGTTGGGCTATGTCAGTTACTCTGGTTCTAATGCAAATATCTTCATTTCTAACTTTATCACGTAGAGAAACCCCTCTCCAATTTAAAATTTTCAAATGATAGTTTGTCTAACATAAAAAAAAACCATAAACCCAAGAATGTCTTTATACAGTTATTTATACTTAGGTAAGCACCATTCTTTTATTTATTTAAATTGTTTGATTTAATTTGATAACAGTGTACCTAAATGTAAGTATCTGTATCTTTATTTCCCTCCCCAATAATATTTTATAAAGTCATACTCATAAAAACAGCGTTTTATTGTAATACATAATTATAAAATTCAGTATCAACTAATTAATAAAAATAAGCAACAATAAAATTACATAGGTATTAAAAACTATCGAAATCTAAGTAACGAGAGCATGTTCGTCGTTCCACATCTAAATTATATACGAGTAAAAATGCATTTTTCAATTTCACTAATCAACGTCGCCGCCAAAATTTCTTCTTCTTTGGGCACTTTAAAAATTCATTTATTTAGAAAATAATATTTACAGTTACCAGTGTACAGATATTAACTAAATTAAGTATTTCTAGACATAAAAATTAGTAAGCTGAAGTGGCAGTGGGCCGGCCATATAGCTCGAAGAACCGACAACCGATGGGGAAGAAAGGTTCTCGAGTGGCAGCCTCGTACCGGTAGGCGAAGTGTAGGGCGTCCCCCCACGAGATGGAGTGACGACCTGGTAAGACATGCAGGAAGTCGATGGATGCAGGTGGCTCAGGACCGTGTTTTGTGGCATTCTTTGGGGGAGGCCTATGTTCAGCAGTGGACTTGTGAAGGGCTGTAATGATGATGATGATGATGAGACATAAAAATATTTATAATTGAGTATAAACTTTTAAAAAACTAATATATATTTGAACAAAATCGCTCCAACACCGACGTGCGGTCCACCCTCGACGATGTCCGAAAACGGACCACAGAACACTAAAAACGGACTGTGACAGAGCTTACATGGCGACGGAGCATGCGCGCTCGCGTAAATATATTCAATTTCGGGGAAAAATGATATATTCTCTTATAAAACGGGTAATAAAAATAAAACTCTCAATTACGAATATTAATATTTTTAAGACCTTTTTTTTAGTGTAAGAACTATTTAAAAAGCTTGTGCCGGTTTGGAGAAATATTGCAAAATATGACAAAGATAGGTACTCTTTGGGGATCTTTTTTCTAATAAGGGGTTGACAAAAATTCAATTTTGTTAAATTAAAAACGTTTACCAAATCCTCTTCTGTTACCCTCTTTTTTTTCTTTGTGGATTAAATGAACAGATATTGAGATTTTTTTACTTAAATATCCTAGATTTAGGCATTTCAACCACTGTTAAGGCCTTAAGAATACAACAAACATTATTCATAACATATAAATACAACTAAAATGCGTACTTATAACTACCAGCTCAACAAGATGGTGTGTTTACCGCTTGTGTTTATCTATTTATAACAGTTTAGCAAGAATCTTATTAAGTAGCTTTTGATATTAACGCAGTATTATGAAATAACACTCTATTTGTTTTACCTTTCCCGTTTGCTAGCATTTTAGTTTTGTTTATATATGTACAGGACTCGTTTATGTATATTTGTCGGGGTTGCATGGAAATTTTACCCGGACCGGCTTCAACATGTTACTGTTTGAGAAAGGAAAATATGATCAACGTAAAATAAATTAATTTTGAAACGAAAACACCAAAAATATAATAATAATAGATTTAGGATAAGAAATTAAAGATAAATTGAAGAGAAATATGTCATCTATACAAATAAATAAAATTGAAGTGTCTGTTTGTAATGTCGAAACAACAGCTTTTAACTAAATGCATATGAAAGTGTATACGGTACTTATAACAAAAACACAATTTTTAAAATTTTTGTCTGTCTGTCGGTCTGTCTGTCTGTCTGCCTGTTTGTTCCGGCTTATCTCCAAACCAGCTGCACCGATTTTAACGGGACTTTCACTGGCAGGTAGCTGATTTCATAAGGAGTAACTTAGGCTACTTTTATTTTAGAAAAAGCATTAGGGTTCCGCGCAAAAACATAAAAACCGTTTTACGCGAACGAAGTCACGGGAACAGCTTGTATCTTAATAAATTAATTTTTGATGGCTCCGTGGCGCAGTGACTTAGCAATGTGTTGCTGCGCTGGGGGGCGCGAGTTCGAATCAAGCACGGAACAAGTATTTTTATGGCCTACAAATAATTGTTCCGGGTCTGGATGTTTGTCCTTGTGCAATTTGTGTTTATATACTGCCTCCACGATACAGGAGAAAATCCTAGTGTGAGGGTAACGTTTTTATAAATTAAAAAAAATATCAGCTATTACGGTATTCCACCAAATTTAAAAATCAATCACTTTATGACGTTAATAAGTGCTTTGGGTATACTTTCCTTTCGGGGCAATTTAATTTTGAACTCTGGTTCCGTAAGTAACCGTTTGTAAGGACTCCAAAGTAGGAGTCCTTACAAAATCTATCACGCAGAGAAACTTCGAGCATAGCCCACTCCATAGCATTTAGCTTCCTCAGACCAGACCACTTTACTTTCACTTTTTGTTTTTTTTTTTGTTGTTTTAAAGTTTTGTGGAACACATTAGTAAGCTCTAGCAAGACCGGCAAACGGGGGGTAGGATTACCCCCCAATCGATGGAGTGAAATTCTGTCTTCTATCGTCTATGGATGCAGGTGGCCCAGTACTATGTTTTGTAGCATTACTTGGGGGAGGCCTGCTGGCCTCCTGAGACCACCTTACTGAGGTGGACTTGTTAAGGGGTTTAATGATGATGATGATAATATTCTTTTAGTAAATAGATAGATTTATATCTTTTTTTTATAGGAGAGGGGGCAAACGAGCATACGCGTCACCTGATGGTAAGTGACTACCGCCGCCCATGAACAACCGCAACACCAGGGGAATTACAGATGCGTTGCCGGCGTTTTAAAAAGGAGTAGGCTCTTTTCTTGAAGGTCCCTAAATCAAGTACAAGTATTAAAAATATTAAAATGTATTTCAAAAATACATGTTTGATTGATGAAAAATACATGATTTTTTTTATTGTAACATATAAGACTAGTACTAAATTAAAATAAAATATTAAGATAAATGGCGGTTACAAATATAATTACAAATACTAGGACATTTTTGCTACGATTAGCACATAATCCTTCTAATCGCAACTCGAAAGTTTTGCTGACGGAAGAGTATTTTATATTTTGTTATAATAAAAAGTACTACCAATGATATAAAAATAATAATCCCGTTCATTTTTAAAAAGACCGAGCTCCGTTTACCCCTAGGCTACTGCTGCTTTCAATCAATTACTTTGCTTTTTGATATTTCTTTCGATGAATTTACTTATTAGTTCTATTATCTTCCTCTATCTTGTTTTTGATCTAAAAATAGTAACTATACTCACGTATATTTTATGACATAATATAAGAGATCGCTCGGTAAGCCCCACATATATAAAGCCTGTGCTCGGAATGTACATATGCTCGAATTAACACTTTACTGATTTTAAAGAAGGTAGAGAAGTATATGTATAAAAAAAAAAAACAAAAACAATGAAGTACTAAAATAGAAGAAAATTATTAAAAATTTACTTTATTAAAATCTGGACTTTGCGATATGTAATTTTGATAGTAAAAAAACTTACTAATAAAAACGCAATAAAGCAGAATTAACACTAGACTTGACCTTTCAAATGTTTATCTCGGTCGGCCGTTACCATGATTCATGGTGAATTCGGCTTACGCCAAGCTTTCGTCGAACAGAATGTACACTCAATAAATCAAGCATCATAACAATCGCTTCTCCCGTCGGCCTGATGTAAATTGTGGACGAAAAACTTCTTTAACCTTGTCTACGTCGGATTTCTCACAACAGTATCCGGAACCCACATGGCTTATACAAAAATCAAACATTTAAAATGTTTTTAACTCCGATCTGATTTATATTATTTATTTATGTGTAACATATGCAATTCTATATCAATTCAAAATTAAAAAAGGTGATTGAAATGAAATGATGAACGTAATGCAACAACATATTTTTTTTATAGTAAGCGTCCTAAAATTGTTCGTACTGTTTTTTTTTTTTGTTGAATAAGGGTTACAAACGAGCTTCCAGCCCACTTGATGGTAAGTGGATAACGTGGCTCATAGACATCTATATCCACCCTCGATTAAAATGTTTTGTTAAGCTGAAACTGTATAAAAAGGGTTATTATAGTATAAATGACTATATGGTTGATAATAACCCCTGGGAATGAATTGGTCGCTTCCAAGCAGTTTCTAAAATAAATTTTGTAAATAGTTTGTAATCATTTATATTGTAAAATTTATTTTAAAACTAAAAGTCCCGCTGGGTTTCTTGCTGGTTCTTCCCGGGACTGAGGGTTTTTTCGAACGAGTGGTTAAGTAAAAAATGACTTTCAATAAGAATTACACATGTAATGTATATAAATATAAAAAATTATTCTATTCTATTAAGAATCCATATTATGCAGATGCGTTGTCATCCCTGAGGACTAAGATGAAATGCCTCCTATCCAGTAAAAAGCTTCTTCGGTTCTCTGTATTTATCACACGAAACACAGCAGCATTGAGCTGCTATTTTACGCTGGTATTCTGTCTGAGCGTGGTCCCCCCGTCGAGTAGATTCATTCGTGCTACAACCATAACATAGCTGCGGCATGGCTCTACCACGTTTTTATTGAATTGGAGTTTTATCTGGAGCAGACCGGCTAACTGCACTTGGCGCTTATCATTCGTCTTCGCGAGTGAAGTCTTCCGCAGATTCCGTATGCCTCAATAATGACGTCACACCCACGTACTCTGCACGCAGCCGAAGTGCACCGCTGTTTAATACACACTTTATTTCTGTTTATGATGGTGAGGGTTTATAATTTCAGCCGTATTTTTCAGTTTACACTTTATTTTTGTTTGTATAATATGAAGATATATAGTATACATTCAGCATTGACTACCTCGTTGATCTAGTGGTTGTAAACGTGACTGCTGAAAATGAGGTTACGGATTCGAATCCCGGGTCGGGCCAAAAATATATCAGTGATTGAGTTTTTCCTTCAAGAAATTCTCAGCTGCCCAGAGTTAGGAAGATGACGGCGTCTCACCCCCGTGCCTCGAAAGCACGTAAATGGCGATGGCGTAGGACCAACGGACTATGATACTGAGGGAATTGAGAGTGCACCTGTGCTTGCGCATACACTTGGGCATTATAATCCTGTCCTGCATCCATGGCTAGTCTCCGTTGAGGTTGGCCGCTGTAACCGAAATTCGGTCTGGAGGACACTACTATACATTCAGAAAATAACTATTATACATAACCTATATTTTATTGTGTTTCATATAAGTTGTAATGTGTTGCTTTATTAAAGAAAATGTTTTTTATATTATTGTAAATATAGTATTAGGGTATAATGTTAATGTGTCGTATTATCATAAATAATTTTTTATTTTGACAGTTTTCAACATTTCAATTAAATTTTGATGCTTTTGCTAAATGTACTTATTTGTTGTTAAATATATTTAAATAATTTTCATAAATACTTAGTTTGCTTTTAGAACACCCTCTTATTTTGTTGTTCGTTCATCCGTCTGTCCGTTTGTTAGGGCCCTATTTCTCATGAACGGGTAGAGGTGTTAAGTTAAAATCAATACCGAATACTAAGATCCACCTTCCATTAGAGGTATAAAAAATCATAGACAACGCAATCAAAAGATGTGGCTCAAATAGCCACATCTTTTGATATGTATATATGACATATTTTGATACAAACACATTCATCAAAATCTATAGCGTACTTCCATATAATGAAATGATGTTTGGCAAGAATTAGCACAAGTATTGGAAAAAATCTGAAAAAAATTAATTTGTAGTTTTATCACATTTTTTTTTGCATGTAATCGCAAAAGGTAAGCCACATTTCAGAGCATCGACTGCGATGTAGATCAATGTAAGGAAGAACCTTTTCGTTATAGCGATGTTACGTTACCTTACTTATAATTTATAAATTTCAGTTTATTAATAATTTTTGTAAGATGTATTTTTCAGGATTTTATTTTTATTTTTGATTTTGGTTTTTTTTACATATTAAAAATATTAGCAATGCTATTAACATTACTAATATTCCCTTTAAACACTTCTGATAAGTTTTAAATGTTAGGATGTGGTTGATAAAGATTAGTAATTTAGTAGAAGATATCCGGGATGCAAAAAATTAAAAAATAAGTTTTTTTATCGATTTATTATTGTTGCAGTATGCCCGTACGTAGCTCAGAAATGAGAGGAGGCCTGTGCCCAGCAGTGGGATGTATATAAGCTGTAACTTTAACTTTTTTAACTTTATACCCGTATCCCGTACAACCGAACTAGACAAGCGACATCTGCAGGTTCGGTCCTTGGTGGGATGAATACAACTCGAAAACTAGATGTAAGTACGTAAATTTTGCGTCTTCATAAGTTGTAACCCTGCGCAAATTTAGTTTGTTTTATATCAATATCTTTAATAGTTTCAAATATACATTTTATCTTTCTTTCAGACGCAAGCAATCGATGCCATTATGTTATAAACATGATCATAATAAAAACTACTCGTATACATACAACTTACAATAAAATTTATAGTTATCGTTGAATTTAACGACGTTCTTATATTCCTTTCCTCTTATGCTCACGTCAGAAAGCCGTGTTGAAACAATAAGAAAAGTCATTATTGTCAGGCCTCATTTTTTAAAGTGTACACAATCGTCGCGAGATGACTCTCGAGTAGTCTGAGATGTCAAGGGCAACCTTCCAGGTGTATTTGAAATTTGCTAGCAACAAAAAAATTAAAATAGAAAAGAATAATGACTTGAATTAATTAATTCTTACATATACGACACTTTCTTATTTTAACCCGACTACAACGTAATAAATAGGGAAGGATGGTTGTGTGGTTGGCACGCTCGGCATGCAGGTTGACAACCGCAGTCTTTCATTGTTTTAAGATGTTAAAAAGCTAGTTCTGCCCTCTTGCTGTTTCTTTTCCTATCTGTTGTGACTTACGTCTCCCAAGAGATGATATGGGGTAGTGAATTCTCTCACGCTACCACTGCGTTCTTCGCTGATATCATAGTAGACCCACGTTACTTCAAGCTTTTAAAATTTTTTTTTGTAATATATACGCATAACTAGCTTACTAAATAAATCTTAATGTTTAATTATTCCAGTAATACACTTGGAACTGCTTTATAAAGTAAAAGCTGAAAACACTGCTGCTAATCCTCGTTTTTATATTTATTTATTCCTTATTGAACCTTATACACCGTGTAGTTGCGGTGTACGAATATTCACTACCCCATAGTGTCCCTTGCGTGTCACAGGAGATGGGCAGCAGCAACTCAATAAAAAATGCGTTTACCAAGCGACCTGCTAAGTTCGACAACTACGAGTAATCGACTATTATATATATATATATATATATATATATATATATATATATATATATATATATATATATATATATATATATATATATAATCTCAATTTTGATCTCGGAAATACATCAGGATATAATTCAATATAATAATATGTTCTGGGCCCTGTTGAGGCTCCCTCGCTATTGCAGTGCATCAAGTATGTTTGCTGATGCAAAAACGGATGATTTTTACGCAATCATGAGGAAAAAAGTGGAGTCGCTTATACGACACGTACGAGGGAGCCCGAACAGAGTCCTACAGATGATTAGCAACAGAGTGGATTCTAACCTGATTGCAAGGTTATTGAAATACATGTTTTATGAGTTCCATAAGCTGACAAGACAGAAGTTTAGACTCTGTATTGGGTTTTGCATAGATTTCGTTCAGTTTTTACTAACCTAGCATGTAAGAAAAATTGTACCAATACTAACATATATGGACCTGAGTCTGAAAATAAATGATTAATAAAATAAAAAAATAAAAATTAATTGTTACGAATATTAAAAGTGTGAGAGTGGATGTTCAACTTGCTCTCTTGCTTACGCAATTAATTATTATCATTAATAAGACAACATACATTCAGTACCATAGTAAAATTACAGTTCAACCACACCGTAACACGTCCCCGTCACAATCACACAGTAGTGTAACGTGAGGTACGTAATTACATGATAACACCAAAGTATGCAAACCAACAGCAACACTACTTATCTCAATGTAACACAGGGCAGCCTGTCAGCAACACCAATCCTCTTTGCCTGCACTAGAAGATAGATTACCCTATATATAGATTACCCTATATATATATATATATATATATATATATATATATATATATATATATATATATAATAGAGATCTCTTCACGGTAAATGTTGATCAGACGCGACTTCACGCGAGCACTTTGTTGATCCGAAAATGTATGTTGATCCGACGCCTTTTCTTGATCCAATATGCATCTCTGGTAACTAATGTTGCTCCGACAGGATCAACATCTACACTCACGGGACTACTTACTAGCGTTCCCTGAAGTTGATCTGATATACAAATCCACCTTGCGATAGTTACGCAAAATGTTGATCCGATTTAAATGAGCCAATCAGAGCACATCAAACGATCGGATTGGCTGAAAAAATCCGCGACGTTGCCGTTTCGTTTCTTTGGCGGTGGCAGCGACGATATTGTCTAAGGTGGACTTGACAAACAAAAACACTGCTTCACTATATCAAAATAATAATCACAAACAAAACTAAAATATCTATCAAAGAAACATAGAGTAATCAATAACATTGCAACCTGACTTACTTATTAGTCGCTAGTCACTAGAATTAAGGATGCATTTGCAAAATTTATAGTTATAGAATCGAACTATTATATAATTTATTATAATAATTTTATATAATAATTTTACAAGTCCAAGAACATCTAGTTCGACATTTCCTTGGACCTGCAGCATCAACCACAGAAAGTAATCTTCCTCAAAGATCTTCAATCTCCTGTAGCTTTCCAAGATCTTCAATTGCTTCTTCAAGCAATTCTGGACATTCTCTGGAAGAAATACCACGAAAGGCCGACAATAAACTCGTACGAAATAGATGCACTGCTATGTCAAATTGAAAAATGAAGGATTATTGGCTAGAAACGCTAAGCAAGTACACACTGAGTGTTATAATGAGATGTTATAATGAGAAACATGCTTGATTTTATAATATTTTCTTTGAATAAAATCCTCACCTTCAGTATTTGAGTTTTATTTATAGCAATTTTATTGTAGTTATTAAATGACAACTTTAAAAAAAATTGCGAAGTTTTCTTTTATTATTATAAACAATAGGTTTTTTACTATACGTCCACGTATGATTTAAAACAATATCACGTCACGTTCATACCAACAAATGTGCCTTAAGTTGTATTGAGAAATGAGTCACCTGTGACTCATGAACTTATTCTAATACGTTCCTGTGAGTCATATATGACTCATTGGAGAGGGAAGTTGAGTTTTCCCCGGGTGTTCATGCAGCGATCACTCAAGAGTTCACGACGCCGACACATGAACTTGAACAGTCACCGCAGTTTATGTCCGTACTAGCTGTTGCCAGCGGGTTCGAACGCATGTAACTCCAAAATTATGCAACAGAAACGAAATACCTGAATAAACGGTATCATATGTGTTACATAAACCTATCTCTGAGCAAAATATCATCCAGATCCCTTCAACCGTTCTGGCATGATTGAGTAACGTACATCCATTCATCCATCCATCCAAACATCCAAACTTTCGCATTTATAATGTTTAGATAATAATTATAATTAATTCAGCCTATCTATAAATTGTTTTCTAAAATACTTACTAACCTGTGTTCTTACTTTTTTTATGTACAAAATCTAACGTAATTAACGCGCATCCTCAGACACCCCAATTAGTATATTATGTTATAATCATAATACATTATTTTTAATTATTATTATATTCTTACTAAAACATGTTTATGCATTGATTATTTATTAAATTAGTTATACTAATTCCGGAAGAATGTTGTGGTCACCGTACAAAACCACGAACGCTAGGTGTAGGTACTTGCTAGTTTTTTTTTTTAATTTGCATAACATTTTAATTGTATTTGTAAATAATAATGAACTGCTAAAACTAACATAATTCAAAGACGGCGTGTTTAAAAGATGTGAATCAAGATTACAATAATTTTAAGAATCAAATATTTAACTTACTGATAGCCTAAACTCTCATGCAACGTTGTATTTAAAGCACAACGGCTCCGTGGCGCAGTGGCTTAGCAATTGAGTTGCAGCGCTAAGGACCGCGGGCTCGAATCCCGCACGGAACAATATTTGTATGGCCTACAAATAATTGTTCTGGGTCTGGATGTTTGACCTTGTGCAATTTATGTTTGTACACTGCCCCCACAATACAAGAGAAAATCCTAGTGTGGAGGTTACGTTTTAAAAAAGAAAGAAAATAATTTAGAAAGCAATTCAGTGTCATTTTTCACTATTCTAAAATCGTCACAAAAAGGTCCTCGGCACTTGTTGGCTCACTAAAGTAAACTAATGATTTAATACATCCCCATAAAAAAAGTCAAGAGGCGTCAAATCAGATGATCTGGGAGGTCAGTGGCCTGGCCGCCGCGACCTTTATAAGGCACTCCAAACTCTGTATTTGTAAAGACTTTAACATACTTGAAATAAGGTTCAATTTTCTTTATTTTGTATTGAATGACGGAATTTGTATTAATACAAGTAAAACTCACTTTTAAAAGTCTTATTGCCTTGAGTTACGGTCCATTTCAGTTTGTTTTGACTGTGCAGGTTTAGGCGTGACTGTAAATTACGTAGTTTCAATTATTTTTGGGATAAAAAATTACCTATATTAAAAATGATAGAAACCGATTCAGTAAACGATTCTGAACAAACTACTTTCACAAAGTGCGTTAATTATGTTACGTGTTGTCAGAATGTGTCAAAGAAGGTACGTATGGCAATTCATAGTGCTGTGTTAGTCCCTACTTTAATGTATGGTAGTGAAAGTTGGGTCTGGCAGAAGAAGCATGAGAATAGAATAAATGCTGTAGAAATGCGGTCATTAAGGAGTATGCTAGGGCTGAATCTGAATGACAGGGTGAGAAATAGTATGATAAGAGAAAAGTGTGGTTTGCAAGATAACGTTGTGACCAAGATTAAAGAAGGAATGCTTCGGTGGTTTGGTCATGTAGAAAGAATGAACGAGGAAAGAGTGACAAAGTAAATTTATGTTTCAGAAGTGAACGGCAGAGTCGGGAAGGGACGCCCTAGACGAAGATTTATCGACCAAATCGGCGATACATTGAAAATGGGCCAGATTAGGAGTACCCTTAACCGACGAGCGTGTATGCGTAGCTATATGGATGTAAAGGAGGCGAGAGAGGTGTGTCAGGATCGCGACAAATGGAAGTCCGTAGTCTCTGCCTGCCCCTCTGGGTGACAGGCGTGAGTGTTTGTGTGTATTTGTGTTGTATACTCAATATCACTAAACGTAAACACAGGTTTTTATCAAGACAAGTGACCCATCAAGATTGTTTTCTTAGTACCGACGTACCTACCTAAAGTTTACATTTTAGTGTCCACGACCCAGCAATGATTTGTGACAGTTTGTTGTATTGTAGGTTGTAGGTAAAGTAACAGTAGGTATCTATGATAATCCTACATAATATACCTAGTTTGTCCGCCGCAAAAGTCGTCGAATAAATAATTAAACTGTTTTGTAAATCTTTATTGATTATTTATTTATTTATAAGATGTTCATTGAGAGCCGTGGTAGTTCAGATGTTTAGCGCTCGCTGTAAGTATCACAGTACGCGATGAACCCGGGTTCGATCCCCGCCGGCACCAATGAAATTGGTGCAATTTATTTATCACATTTTAATTATTTTTATAAATACGTTTAAAAATGAAAATATAAGTTTTGTAATTAAATTATTATTACTGAATTAATTACACAATTACTGACATTGTTTCCTTTTACGTCTGCGGTTTGTAATTACCGCCTCTATAGCTCAAAATAAATTATTCCTAATACACAGAAAAATAGTTAGGTACTTATGATACTACGTGGAAAGTTGGTTTTTACAAACTCGTAGACGAATCTAATCCCAATTTACGCATGTGTGTCATACAACGTTTTTCAACACATTTGCGAGAAAACAGTACCTACTATAGGTAACGAAACAAACTTTTTGTTCTTAGATATCAGTTGGAAAGTCTGTTTTTCTGGGCTGTTTTGTTTTGTTAGACTGACATCTCGCAGGTCAACCTAGGAGGTTGTCGGTTGCTTATTTTTTTTTTTTATTTAAAATTTCGTCTGTAATATAATATAATTATAAAAGTAAAAGAAAGTAAAGTCTATATACGTCCCACTGCTGGGCACAGGCCTCCTCTAATTTCTGAGAGGGTTTTAAGGCAAGGAAATGTCCGCCGTGCTGCCCCAATGCGTGTTGGTGAACTTTATGCTGGGTTTCCACGCTTGCCAAGTCTCGGCAAGCATCCACAAGCACAAGTGCGTAAAGAGGGCGTTTGGCTTGGCTTGCGTGAGCTTGTGGACGCTTGTCACCGATCCGGGCTAGTGTCGGTTTTTGGACACAGATCAAAGGGCGCTTGCGGCAAGCGCTTGCAACGCATTCACACGTTGGTGCGCGTTTAGTAGAAATTGTGATTTCGCGACAAGCGCATGTTTAGTTCTTTGTTTAAAATGAGTGACTGGTCGAACGAAGAGAGTTTATCGTTTCTGTAATATTACCAGACCGAATCGTCTATCTGGAACCCCAAAGACGTTAATCATAAAAATAAAAAGAAAGTTGCAAATGCTTGGAGTCGTCTTGCCGAGTTAACGGGAAAGCCAGTAATAGAATTAAAAGCCAAAAATTCCTTGTTTTTGTATTACTTTGCTTGTATTTCAAATAAAAGTATGTTAAACTAAACGCAATAGCCGACACAAGTTCGGTTTCCGCCATGCTTGAGTTTACGTAGCACACTGACGCATTCACAAGCATGGAAACGACTTCCAAACGCCAAACGAGATTTGTGGACGCTTGGGGCTTGAAGACGTTTGCCGAGGCTTGGCAAGCATGGAAACCCGGCATTACTAAATATATATTTTTTTTAATTTCTCAGACATGCACACCCGGGTTAGATCCCCGCCGGCACCAATGAAATTGTTAATAATAATAAATCATCAATGCATAAACATGTTTAACTAAGAATTCAGTGTATGTATTATGATTATAACATAATATACTATTGGGGTGTCTGAGGATGTGCGTTATTTACGTTAGATGTTGTGTATATAAATATAAGGGGGTGAAGTGCGGTTTGAAAGGTTATATGAGTCCTATATTTTTGAAGTTAGACATATGAAAATCGGCATTTAGATTATTAACTTTAAATAATAAAAATCTGTGTAAATTATTTCGAAAAGTTTTAATTTTTTTTAATTTAAAGCACTTTAAAAACAAAAACACTGTTTCACTATATCAAAATAATAATCACAAACAAAACTAAAAATATATATAAAAAACATAATAATTGATAACATTGCAACCTGAACTACTTATTAAGTCGCTAGTCACTAGAATTAAACAATTAAATACAAAAACAAAACACACATTTAAAAACAGAATAAAAACAGAATAAACCAAATTTTTACATTGTAGAGCCATGCTGCAGCTGTATTACTGGTATAGTTGTAGCACAAATGGGTCGGCTCGACCGGGGAAGGACCACACACACACAAAATACCAGTTTAAAATAGCACCTTAACGCTGTAAGCGAGGCATTCCATCTTAGTCCTCACGGGTGACAACGTATCTGCATTTTGATTTAGATGTAGATGTCTATGGGCCACAGCAACCGTTTACCATCAGGTGGACTGTGTGCTCGTTTGTCACCCTTATCTTATAAAAAAAACAATAATCTCAAACAAGATTCAAAAATATACTTTAAAGAAACATAATCAATAACATTTCAACCTGACTTACTTAGTCCTCACAATTAAATAATCAAAACAATAACCACAAATAACATTAAAAAAAATATTAATTATAAAAACATAATAACATTGCAACCTTGTTGCAACTTGACTTATAGGTACTTTTATGTAACAACTCACTACTTAATAAGTTTCATTTCAGCATTTGATTTATGAACTATAAAGTATTATGGTAACCGGGTAGGGTTAATTCGTATTGACATGTTTGAATCTCCTTTTGTAATTGTTCTGTGCGATTCCATGCGGCGCGCCCGGTCTAGATCATACCTTAGGGCTCATTTATGTACAGGCGGAGCTCACCGCTAAGCGGGCGCGGAACACAGCAATGTAATCGTATTCTACTTAGTTAAAAATCATCGTATTCTACTTAGTTAAAAATTATGATAAAATATTATGTAGTACATCGATTTCTAATAGTTTAATCACCCAAGTTTTCTAATCATCATCGTCATTACAACCTTACACAAGTCCACTACTGAACATCCTCCTAGATAGACTGCCGCAAAGCCTGGTCCTAAACCACATTCCTTGTCATGAGTTTTTCATCTATTTTCAAGTTATAATTAGTATTACTAAGTTATGGTTTTTGCTTGTATATACTATATTTATTGCTTGTTTTTTCTTCTTTCTCAAAAAATAATTGAATAATTACATAAGGTGTTCTTAATATACATCGAATGTCAGAGAGAAAAGCCAGTACATCTTTTGCTAAACTTTAAAATCTAAAACCAATTTTAAAACAGCCGAATTGACCATAACTCCCTTAGGTATAAAATAAGTTATGATCTAATTAATGGTATTTATTCCAGTTTATGACAGCCCTGATTTATATTACGCCGCTGAAATTAGGCACATACTTCTTATGAGGTACATTACACCAAATAATAACAGCATATACAAATAATAAATAAATAACAGCCTGACGGCTGACATTGTGCACTCCATACATTTCGTATATCTAGTTACAGCCCCATTAATTTCCGCTAAAAGAAAATAAATAACTTGTAAATTTGAACAAAAATAACTGCATTACTATGTCATAGTCATATTCATACAAATCAAAAAGCCTATATATGAGATAATGTAAAGTAAGCGTTTTTAACGTGGTATAGCCATGCTGCAGCTGTATTACTGGTATAGTTGTAGCACGAATGGGTCGGCTCGACCGGGGAAGGACCACGCTCTCTCAGAATACCAACGTAAAATAGCAGCTTAACGCTGCTGTGTTTCGTATGGTGAGTGTAGAGAACCGGAGACCCTTTTTACTGGAAACGAGGTATTCCATCTTTATCCTCGCGAGTGACAACGCATCTGCATTTTTGTCACCCTTATCTTAAAAAAAAAGCATAATTTTACAAGGATTACAACAAAATGTTTAATATCGCATATTTTATATAATAAAATTGATTTCATTCTTTTTAGCAGAGTTTCAAACACGACAATCGACGCGCATGTTTTTTTATGTATATCCACTGATTTCTTGGAAACTCCTGAACCCATTAAAATGATCTTTTTATTTTAAATGGAATATATTTCAAGGGTTTTTCTAAATTTAAAGATTTAAGGTATTATTTAAACCACAAAGCCGTTGTAGCTCAGGGGCTAAGCGCTCGCTGTAAATTTCACAGTACGCGAGCAACCCGGGTTCGTTCTCCGCCGGCGCCAATTAAAATTTTAATTGCAATTGTGAGTGCTGATTTACCACGTGCTCGGCGGTGAAGGAAAACATGTTGAGGAAACCTGCATGCCTGAGAAATAAGAAAAAATATTTCGAACACGTATTGGGGCAGCGCGGCGGACATTTCTTAGCCCTAAAATCCTCTCAGAAATAAGAGGAGGCCTGTGCCCAGCAGTGGGACGTATGCGTATATAGGCTGTAACTTTTACTTAAAACATTTAAAAGAGCAAAACATTAACGTTTAGTAAAGATTAAAAACCGAATAAAATAACTTCCACAGAACAGCTTCTGTAATCAGTGCTAAGACATGCATTGGCATGCATTGTGCAAACGAAAGATGCCAATTAATTTAATCTTGCAACTTACTCCGGGCTTCCCCATAGGTTGATTGATTAATATTTTTTTTAAAACTTACTTTAATTGATTTTACTTCTCATAATTTAGCACTTATATAAACATCTATGATGCCAAATTATTCGAAATCCATTTCTAAGTAATTCTTTCTTAATATCTCATACCATTTAATGTTAACGTCCAAAAGACGAAATACTTCTACATTATAACATTATACTATTTATTTATTTTTTTAAATTGAGGAATACAGTAAATTAGTTCAGTTATTAACAAATACTATAATCAGCCTATGACATAGTTTCGTATAAATTTACAAAAATAGTCTATAACAGTCCAAAATGTTGTCTGATGGGTTACCATATAGTTTTCTTTGTAGGTCATATATCTATGCCCTACAAAGTCGCCGCCGAACAATGCATTGATTGGAGTGGCAAGGATGACTCGAAAAAACCAGGTTATAACGGAGACAAGAAGAAATTCGAATTTCTCAAGAGTTACATGTTGTAACTCTTGAGATATTGTAATATGTACATTATAGTTCTCATGGCAACGCATTGATTGCAAGGCACGCCGAAGTCCTTCCTAATCAGTGATAATTAAAATTCATAAGACGAACGAAATTATAATTTTACAAATTACACAACCTTGTGTAATGAAATATGTAAAAGCGCATAATTACTTGTTCTTTTGTTGTCTAAATTTGATGCGACCATAAATACTAGGGGCTTATGTTCATAAGATGGAAATTAAGTTTTATACGTTCAAACAATTTTTTTATACGATAAGGGTGACAGACGAGCACACAATCCTCCTCATGGTAAGTGGTTGCTGCGGCCCATAGACGTCTACGTCAAACAAAATAAAGATGCGTTGTCACCCGTGAGGACTAAGATGGAATGCCTCATTTCCAGTAAAAAGGGTCTCCGGTTCTCTACACTCACCATACGAAACACAGCAGCGTTAAGCTGCTATTTTACGCTGGTATTCTGTGAGAGCGTGGTCCTTCCCCGGTCGAGCCGACCCATTCGTGCTACAACTTAAAAAAGTCTTTATGTAATTACGGAGAATTTTTTAGGTGACAATATTTATAGTTAAGACTACTAGAAATCTTATTTACGAAGTAAAAAGGCGAAAAAGCTGGAATTAGGGGCATAGCTGGGATTAGGGGCACCCACCCTATAATTAATTTTTACATATAAAACCAACATGCACGGCCGTAAGTATACCTGAGTATATGATTTTAATTCTAATTCGATACCTACACGCTTTCCCGAGATAAAGAGTCTTGACAGGCAGACGGACGGACGGACAGAAAGACGGACAAAGACGCCATCTTATGCTGCGACGCCGTTAAACAAAACTTCTGAAATTTTGTAAATATGGTACCTATGTTTAGTCTTTTTACGTACTTAAATAAAATAAATAAATATCCTGGACATTTCACACATAAGTAGTCCCTGATCTCCCTTAGTGTTCTGTGAAACCTACTGTACTAGGTATGGAGGCCTGAGAAATACATAGATAAGTAGGTAGTTATTTAACACCTAGACACAGAGCAAACATCAGTGTTCGTCACACAAATGTTTGGCATGTTTGGACATCGAACCCACGACCTCAGGATCCGCATCCAGAGCTACTAACCACAGAGCGAAAAGGTCAGTTAAATAGTTATTGGTTATCTACTTTTATTATTCTGATTCGGCTTCTGGCAGGCAGCACAGTTATTTAACCTACCTAAACACAATCACAACTCTTTTGGTGGTAAAAAAACTGGTAGGTAGGTAGGTAGGTACTAGGTAGTTAGGTAAGTCCTTAGGTATTATTATGTGAATACCTATTTATTATCATACGTGTCGATCATGGATGAGGGGGTGCGTTTCCACTGAGGCGGTCTTTACTCCGCCCCCCTTCAATTGAGCCGGGATCACATCCGGATTAACTCATTAATATAATACCTACATAATATCGAGTTTCTAAATAGATAATCAAATATAGATAATAAAATACTCACCATCATCTTCTGATTGGAAAATTTACTCCACTCACACGATAACAAAAACCCGCGCAAACGTCTTGCCGCAATCAAATTTGCCAAAGTTTGATCCTCAAACTCAAACGCAACGTAGCAGCTAACGCATATTTCTTACCTTCTTACTCTAACGAAATAGTTCTCTGTCACACGCAGAACGCGACGTTGCCGCTTTGTGTTTGCGTACCTATATGTCAGTTTAGGCTCTGGATCCACTTAGCTTAGGTAAATGTCGCATATAAGTTAAATATATTCTGGATGTAAGAAATCGTATTCAGTATGATTTTTTCGACCGTTGATGGACCAACAAATATTGGTCAAATCGCTGACGAGTATGTTGAAAATTAGTAACCACAGATCCACCGACGTCACACGCGCATCAAGGATTGATCAAAGTATATTATTTTGCGCGACGCAGAGCTGAGTATATACGTAAAATAGGTGGATCAATATTTGTTCTAACTTCTCACTGGAGCAACATTTACCGTGAAAGGTTCTATATATATATATATATATATATATATATATATATATATATATATATATATATATATATATATATATATATATATATATACATATACCCTCAATTCCACCTCGATCCAACCGATATTTTATAATCGCTCCGACATATATACTTATATATATTTTTTAAACTATACATCATCTACGAGAACGAATGTTAGGTGAAAGAATTCTTGCGAGCAGACAGCATGTATTCAACTAATTTGTAAAGAGAGTTAGTTGTAAACGCTGCGCATAGGTACATTATTAGTTTTATCGTAATGCTAATACATAATTTTGCAAGCGTAGTAAAATTTGCTCGATCGGAGTTTTCGTTAAACACAATGTTGCAGTTTTCAGTTTTTGCTTTACTCGAAGCATATTCTGAGTGTTATTCACTAACTACCCAATCCGGTTATTAATTTTGGAACCAACTGTTCATTTTAATCAAGTAATGGAATGTTTGTTACCAGGCTACATTATGGACTTAGTAGCTGTTACCCCTCAGCGTCGCCGGCCGTAAATTAAACTTTACACTAATACTTGCCGTAAAATGTATTAATAGAATAAAATAATATATATATATATATATATATATATATATATATATATATATATATATATGTGTGTGTTTGTGTGTGTGTGTGTGTGTGTGTGTGTGTGTGTGTGTGTGTGTGTGTGTGTGTGTGTGTGTGTGTGTGTGTGTGTGTGTGTGTGTAAGCGTGGTTAAGTAACGAACAGTAATAATACTCTGATAATATTACAAACAACGAAATTATTTTTAATGTAACAAACCTCAGTAATATGTCTTACATCAACGTAAACAAAAGTAAAGCAACACTGCGGATTGTGTTTCTATCGTTCAAACAAAGATTCGGAATCGTCTGTATCAAAGTGAGATTTGCATAACAAGCAAATCAGAATGATAACAATAATAAACAGTTGTTCTGACTGACTTTCAAAATCAGCAGCTAAAATCGCAGTGAAAGAATTATTCAACATTTGCATTTTCACATAATTTATATATTATATAGTTTATTAGTTTCTTAATTTGTTGTTAATTAATATCTTCCTTGAATAGAACTAATTTTATGGTACATATTATACGCTTATTTTTAATCCCTGACGAAAACAGAAGGGTGTTGTTATACATTAAACGTGTGTATATTATGTGTATATATGTGTGTCTATCTGTGGAAATTTAGCACCCAAACGGCCTAACCGATTTTGATTTAGTTGGTTTGAAAGTGACTTGTTCGACGGTAGTCTTAGTTATGATTCAAGAAAATCCCTTCAAGTGTTTGAAGATCATCAGCTATTTTTCTTTCGGGGTTTTTTTTTAATTTAAGTTATTAATACCCAACATTTTAGGAGCTTTGCAGCATCCATGAACATTGAGGGACTAAGGTGTTTAACCTTCATTTTTTAATATAAAAGTTTTGGATCCGGCACAGTATCTTGAATTCTCAAAGTAATATACATGAGTTTGCATTGAATTTTATTAATTAAGGTCTCTCAAGCAGATGGTAGCACCCAGCCATCGTCTCTATTGAAGTTAGGATTTATTTTTAATTTCAATAGCCTGGCGAAAACATTCTTGATAGGAATCGATGTTCTTTTGATTTGTGGTCTATCAAATCTGATAGAATGGTTGGGACGAACTTGAACATATTAACATGCTGCAAACCCGGGGCGACGGAGCTTCACTTCAGCGGTATGTTCTTTGGCACGGGTTTTTAGGGATCTTTTTGTTTATCCTATGACAACGAAAAAAAAATTTATAGAATATAAAAGCCGACGCCATTGGTAAGACATGTTGTACCTACAGAAGAATGAAAGTCCCGACTTTTTACTTTTAACTAAAAGTTATTATTTTTTAACAAAAAAAAAAAACATCTCAGAGCGGCTGTAGTTTGTTCAGAAATTTAATGCATCGTATTATACATATACAGTGGACCCCCGGTAATCCGGCCCCTGTCTAATCCGGCACCCCCTGTATGACCGACTGATCCGACATGGTCTATCATTTATTATTAAATAATTTTTTGACAATCTTCGCAAATGCATGATTGAACAAGTTATAACTTGTATGCACCACCACTATTATGCTCGACGCGTAGGGTATTGTTTTGAATTTTAATTTACTAAATTTGACATATATAATGAAATATAATTTGTACTTCAGAGTACATATATATAACATATAGAATCTTATCATTGGATCTGGAATTTGTCGGATTACAAGGTACTCTTTTATAAAAAAAATCCGGATTATAGGAGGTCTTAGGCAGTACTCTATAATCCGACAAATTCGATAGTCCGACACTGCCCTGCAAAATGTCTGTCGGATTACCGGGGGTCCACTGTATAGCATAATGATATAATATTTATTAGTCGCTCTTCAGAACTTTATTAATTGTTCACCCGTTTCGTCATCCCAAATGTCATATACTGCTGATGGTGGGAATGTCAATTATGTGGTCACCCGTCTTCCCCTAGCATGTTGAGTGACGAAAAGTCTATGGAGCTATTATACTTCATCTAGCACATTTGTGAAAAATATGCAAAAGGAGCTATAGAGATAATACTTAAATGTGAGCTTTATTATAATCATGTTAATGTTTCCTTAATAGCTCAGAACATAAGATAGCCTCACAATTTCATAGAACGCAGGCAGACCGAATTCGTCTCCTGTCGGCGCCAGTTAACCTGTAATTAAAATTTTAAGTGATTTTTCACCGCGTCCTCGGTGCCACTATTCTTAGTAAATAAAAAAAAACTCAAGTTAGTCTGAAGTCAACAGACTCGGAGAAACTTTTTGTGTTCTGTTATTTTACCTTATTAACATTTTGCATACCAGAATGGCTGCTTTTGCGTTCACATACAATATAATTTAGTTCAAAATACAACACGAGCTTATTGAATCTGAAATAAAAACAAGATTGTTTTTTGTATCGCCATAACATATGCGTGGTATTATATAATCGTTTACATACATTCTGTATGCGATTGAGGATATCATGATCAGAATTTGACCTATAAAATGTTTCGCGATTCTACGTCGTGTATACGAGAAATGAGTTTTGTTCCAAACTTTTAATGATCACGTTTCGAATTTGCATAATAATATATTGTATACAAACGTCAGTAACAAGTTCTCCGTTCTTACTTCATTGATACAGAGAGCTCGCGTACGTTTATATTTGTAGCTCTGGAATGCAAAGCTATGTTGTTTATAAAATTAACATCCTGTATAAGAATATTACAATATGCTAATAGCATGACCTCAACAATCAATTCTAAATCACATAGGGGAATAATCGTAAATTTACAGACAGACGTTGCTGTCCATCTTATGATTTGTTTCTATCTGTCGCCTCATACGATATCCACGGGATGATATGGGGTACTGGATATTCTTACACCGCCACCACACGGAAATTTTGATATACCTACTCGTGAATAACGCAACGATTACAACTTCACTGACAGCAGTAAATAGTTTTGTATGTATAAAGTATAAATGATCCCATTATTGAACGATTTGATTAATCAGAGTAGGCGGGTGGATCACAAGCTCTTATAATAAGTACTTTTACTTTTTAATGGTCCCTTTTAAAAAAGCCGGTGAATTTATCAAGTATATTTCTTTCCTAACAGAAATGTATACAAACTACTTTAATACCGTAAAAATTAAATTTCATATAACGTACCAAACATAAAACGTTTCGAAACAAAGCGACAAGTACATGTGGTTTTCAACAAACCAACACTGTTATTACTCATAGCAAAGTATTTAATAAAAATCGCAGTTAGCGTCTACGAATTGTTCGTTTCAGACCGCAAAAGACGCACAAGACCGCAAGTATACTTCGCTCGGTCCACTCGCACCGTCCCATAAACATGCGCTAACAATGCCCAGATGATGGACAGCGAAAATAGAACGTAACGTAAACAGTTGCGGACAAAGCGGATCGTGCGCTGGTGAGATTAACCAACGGCAGCCGGGATTCGTTCCGTCATGCGTGCTGCTTGGAAACATTGGGAGATTATTGCCACGTTACGAAATTATCGCTGTATTCCATATAGGGCGGGTCGTTTATTCACAGCAATTTTTGAAAATATCATCTTATTAAAAATAAAAATAACTAAAGTAACCAAAATTAATAAGTAACCAAAATTAGTAAGTATGTACAAAGATTCTGACGAAATATTTTTACCAATAAAAGTTTTATTGAAGGAAATACATTTGGTATTTGCTGTCATAGCATTTTTATTAATTATATTACTTTAGTTTACGTTACATACGTTTAACCATTACAGCCTATTAAAGATAATGGACATGGCTAAAATTAAGCCACCCTATTGTCTTGTAGGGAGTATTTTGCCATAGTTGCCACGTTTGGCAGCACGTTAGCGACCGCAGATTTTATTATTATTGAGTTTTTATCACAAAGATGCTACTGCCCATCTTCTGTTTTTATTACTCTCTGTCGCCTCTTACGACACCCACGGGATAATATAGGGTTGTAGATTTTCTTACACCGCCGCTACACGGCAATAAAAATATAGTTTAATAGATATATTAAGCGGATCGTGGGCAATTGCATCTTTCTCATCCTTAACATTAGGTGTATTCCCACTGAAAACTAACCTGCAGAAGCAGTGGAATATTCCGCCGGTATTAAATATGCAGAAAGATTTGTTTCATAATTCTCATAATCACAAACAACATGGCCGCCTTCTAGCTGTTTATCGAAGAAATCTAGTGACAAATTATACGCTGTACCATAAATCTGTACATAATCTCGACACACTACTTGACGGACAAAGCTTGCGCACAGCTGTAAGAATTTATTTAGGCGCGATGATCAGTTAATCTCATCAGTGTACAAGGACACTGATGAGATTGACTGATCACCCCGCCTGGCCTCGTACTCAGGTAGCGATGTCGACAAATTTGCTAAGACATAGAGTACGAAAGTATTATATTAAACGACTTCAGAATGTAAAATATTTTTTAAGTCGGCTTTAACTTTTTATTTAAAAGTTTCTTTTAACCTTTTGAGTGAAATACGGAATATCACAATCTCAATGTTGCCTAAATAGTTCCATTAAAAACTTCATTCCCTATCTTGTCACCCTTAGGTGTGAATTTTTTCCCAAAATTTATTTGGCACCATCCCTTAAATCGACACACAATTGTCGAAGATATCGATTAACATAAATATAAAAAAATACAAACATACTCGAATTGAGATTCTTCTCTTTTTTTTTGTATTCGGCTAAAACGTGCTGGTAGATTATACCGTCACGGTTCCCTGAACGAAGTAAACCGAAGGGAAGAGCCTTGCGGAATATTTAAAGACGACGGCAGGAGATCCGCCGGAACTTATTCCCTTAGGAGAGAGGCAAAATATTTAACGTTTGTAAACATTTTGGCGGCTTCTCATCTCAGGAGTACTCCGTTTTCGGCGGGTGGCATCAGAGGCGGTTGAACTGAGTAAATGACGCTAATCTTTACAGATGTCTATACAATATACGTGCATTAGCTCTAGAGGCTATCGACCCGTGGAGTACCCGGTTATTTCTAAAACAACTATATGGGCGACTAATCGTCGCCGCTGGAGCTAAAAGGACTAGTTCTTTTCTCGCCCAAAGTACTTATTATCTTGGGTATAGCTATTCAGCAGGGAAACAATCAGTGAGGAAACGCAATCAGTGTTCTTGGCACTTAACCGAGGGAAGTGGGACTGTTTTATAATTTCAGTTTATAGTTTCTCTGCTTGTAATAAATATTGTATTATTAGTTTGCGTAAATAAATTTAAATGTCACCGAAGTTTTGGAAAAAATCCAAAATGAACGCATGTAAATTACAACTAATAATACAATTATAAATAATGCAATTCGTGTTGTCAATGAGATAGAGATTAATTATTCGTCCATTAACTATTTCTTTCATTAGCCAAACCCCCGTGCTTTGGTAAACACTTAATATTCCATTTATCGATCGATCACCCGAACCGAAGCGTGATTATACAAACTATATAGGAATTGACGTCCTTAGCTGATTGGTAAACACTGCCGCGACCTAAATGGGCTATTAAGATTTCACATCACGAATTGTGTACAATCTAGAATTAAGAGTACTCGTACATGATATAAGTGACACATAATATGTAAGTAAAGTCTAGGTTTCACAGTGGTTAGTGTTGCCAGTTTGTCTGATAACTCTACATATTGAAATCCTAGTAAAAATAATATTATATGCATATTACGGTAATTATCTTAGACTAGCTGTGCCCGCGGCGTAGCCCGCGTATATAGGTTTTACTTAAAAAATTTGACGTTTAGTTAAGAGAATATTACCTAAACGATTTATATCATTACTGTATCAATAAGTGGTAACAAATAAATCGTTATCCTCAAAATTTTAAGTCGTTTATGATAGAGCTTCTGTGTAAACGACGTTAGAAGTATACGGCCGGGGCGTAGGTACACAAATAGGTTATGGGGCCTACTAACGCGGGAAAAAGCAACATAGATTTGGCCATGTGCAAAACAGTTAGTACTGAGTTCCACTCCTGGAACGCGTAAAGTTTGAGCTTGCACTTTATTTACGGTGTTCGCATAACACACGCTGACTGGGAACTGAACACGCTTAAAACTGAAAGGAAAGTTATTTGGTATTAGAGGGATTCTGGATATAAAAACAATATCACGACATTTTGTTGCAATTTTGTTAGATTTTAATCGAGTTTCATTGCATAGCTTGGGTGGGCGTGTTTCTTTTCTGGTTTCTGGTGATGTTTGTGTTGTTAGCCTACACGGCTCTTTCAACTTCATCGTACTCATGGGTACAAATTTCTTCAGTGAGTCTCAATACGATTAAAAAAAGCGAAACATCTTAACACTGCAATTCTTTTTTTTTTCTTTGGCGCCCAACGCGAGGCTACCCTCTGGAAGCGGGGGAGGGAGGTGGTGAACGCTCATAGCATACCACGGCAGCCGGCTGCGTGGTTATGTGGGACTCACTTTGAAGAAGTGCCTACCCACTAAATACCACCTGTGGGACTGGCGTTGGCCATTATGGCCTTCCTGCCGGATCGGAAGCGACCCCCTTTAGGAAAAAGGGGCGCCACCGCAATTCAGAAAAAGTTATAATTTATACAACGCGATCTATTACGTTCTTTGTGAGAAAACATCCTTTTTTTTTAATTTAAGGAAAACATATTTTTTGTTAACTGTGTTTTAAGTATATTATAATAGAACGTTTTTTTTACACACGAATATTTTTATTACTATTTCTGAGTTTTATGGTGCCTTTAATCAGATTTGAACCTAGATTTCAAAATAAGAATCATAACTTTCGATAGAATTAACCAATTTTAATAAAACAAAGATTAAAAATGAACTCGAATATACACTTTATGATTTTCTTAACAACTTTTTGGAAAAAAGATGTTTACCAAAACGTTTTGCGTTCATAATCAAACAGACAGACCGACAGACCGACAGACCGACAGACCGACAGACCGACAGACAGACAATTCTAAAAGATATAAAAATGTTTTTATTTAATGATTTTCAGTCCCCATAATGATTTTAGTCACAAACATACCTACTATACAATGTACATAAACAGACACAACATGTTATCACCATGTGTATTATATTGTTACGAGCTTGAGGTTCGAGACAATTAAAACTGCCGATTGAATTACCAAAATTGACACTTTAATTACACAACACTAATTACAATCTAAAACCACACTAATAATAAAACACAATTCGCCGTTATTTCGCTTCGAAGTATTCTCTTGTATCGCCAATTCAATACTGCCTCGGTCGTGGTCTATACCGGCCTTATATAGGGCCTCAGATAGTTTCCAGAATCTTCTACTGTAGCGACATCTAGAATGTTCGAGTACATATCGGTCCCGAAATTTCTGGAAGGATCTCGACTCTCCTAGTTCTGCTACTCGACACTAGAGGGCGCTAGTGCAACTAGTGTTGCCATGTACAAGACATTAATAGTGGCGCGCAACACTTTCTTTTACTCGACACTAGAGGGCGCTAGTGTAACTAGTGTTGCCATGTACAAGACATTAATAGTGGCGCGTAACACTGCCCCCTCCTAAGACATGCTCGTCCCGAGCATTATTGGCCCCATAATAACGCGCCAGTCGATCCACATGGATAATCTTAGGAGTACCTCTGACACCTTACTGTATCCGGTAGGTTACGTCATTGATCCTTGTCACAATCCGGTACGGTCCGTCCCTTTTAGCTTGAAGCTTAGGAGATTTCCCTTTGCTGCGAACTGGATTGTGTAACCACACTAGTGAACCTTCATCAAACCCCTTGTTGTTCATTTTGCAGTCATACCGTGTTTTCATCTTCTCAGACGTTTGCTGGCCCGTCTGTCTGACGTGCTCATAAATGTCATTCATTTTGTTCCGCAAGTCATTTGCATAATCGGTTATACTGCGTGGGGCATCAGGTGGTATTCCGGTGATCAGGTCTGCAGACAGCCGCAATTCTCTCCCAAAGTTTACGAAAGCTGGTGTCACTGATGTACTTTCGTGAACAGCGCTTCGATATGACAACAAAAACGGTTGTATGTGCTTGTCCCAGTCTCGTTGCCGTTTTTCCACAACTTTTGCTAGGAACCTCTCCAATGTCTGATTAAATCTTTCTACCATTCCATCAGATTGTGGGTGGTAAGAACTCGGCAAGTTTCCTGGAATATTTGAGACTCAAAATTCCTTCCTTGATCGCTGTAAATCTCTAAAGGTACTCCAAAACGACAGAAGACTTCATGAACTAGTTTATCTGCAACGGTTGAAGCTTCTTGATTTGGAATGGCGAAGACTTCTGGCCACTTAGTGAAGTAATCCATCACAACCATGAAATACTTGTTACCACTTTCAGTTTCTGGAAACGGCCCCGCAACGTCAATGGCTATCCTCTCCCATGGTGCACCAACATTGTACAATTTTAATGCGCCTCTACTACGAATTTGAGGTCCCTTTACAGCCGCACAACTTGTACATTTGCGGCACCAGTCCTCGACATCGTAACGAGAGTGGACCCAGTAAAACCGTTCTCGGATCTTCAGGAGAGTTCGTTTAACTCCCAGGTGGCCTCCTGAAAAACCACTATGGTACAGCTGTAGAATATCCGGCACTTTAGCCTTAGGGACAACCATTTGCAAATGACACCTGTCTCCCCGACCATTTTTCCCATTTACGGCACAGCACTCCATCCTGAATCAGCAAGCTGTCCCATTGGGCCCAATAGCTTTTCGTGGTCGAACTCATTGCTGAGACGTCGCTCCACTTGGGCTTAGGAGCACTGGCCTTCATCCATTCCAGAATCGGCTTAATATCCGAATCTTCCTGCTGTGCATGTTGTAGGCTGTCCTTCCACTCATTGCTGAGCTGGTCTGTCCTGAGCATTCTCACAGATACCACTTCCTTACCCTCTTGCCTAGTACAATGCTTGCAATCTTCAGGGCAAGGTCTTCTTGACAATGCATCTGCATTGCCATGAGATTTCCCGCTGCGATGTTCGATCACAAAGTCGTATTCCTGCAGTAGTTCAATCCATCTCGCAACTTGTCCTTCCGGATTTTTGAATTGCAATAGCCATTTCAGTGCAGCATGGTCAGTTCTTAAGTGGAATTTCCGCCCTAGAAGATATTTGCTAAAATGCTGCAAGGACTTTACCACAGCAAGCAATTCCCGTCTTGTTACACAATAGTTCCTTTCCGGCTTTGACAACGACTTGCTGAAGTACGCTATCACAATCTCTTTATCACCATTCCGTTGAGACAACACACCGCCAAGTCCTATATCACTTGCGTCTGTGTCAACTATGAATTCCTTGCCCGCATCAGGGTACCCCAAAATAGGTGTTTTGCACAGACGGTCCTTGAGCTCCTGGAATGCAATATCACAACTTTCATCCCAGCAGAATTGTCGCTTCTCCTCGGTTAGCTTGTGCAGAGGTTTGGCTATATCTGCAAAGTTCTTCACAAATCGCCGATAATAAGAGCACAAACCCAAAAATGCTCTAACCTGTGTCTTGTCTTTTGGGACCGGCCAGCAGCAATTTTCTCTGGATCCGTGCGGATACCTTCTTCCGACACTACATACCCCAAAAAACTAACTTGCCGTTTGAATAGTGAGCACTTTTTTGGACTCAACTTGAGGTTGGCACTCTGGATCTTCATGAGCACGCGTTCCAGGTTTTGAAGATGTTCCTCAAACGTACGGCCTACGATGATGATGTCATCCAAATAGACGAGACAGGCATCTCCAATTAGCCCGGTAAGTACAAGCTCCATCAACCTTTCAAACGTTGCTGGAGCATTGCACAATCCAAACGGCATGACTTTAAATTGCCACAGGCCCTTTCCTGTGGAGAATGCAGTTTTCTCCTTGTCCTTAGGGTCAATTTCAACCTGCCAGTAGCCACTTTTCAGATCCAGCGTACTAAACCACTTTACGCCCGTAAGCATGTCCAGCGTGTCATCAATTCTTGGCAAGGGATAGCTATCCTTCTTTGTAACGTCGTTCAGGCGGCGGTAGTCAACACAAAACCGCATGCTGCCGTCCTTCTTCTTTACCAGCACCACAGGTGAACACCATGGACTAGATGAAGGTTCAATAACACCATCCTTCACCATTCCCTCAATCATGGTTTTCACTTCCTTTTCACGTGCTACAGGCAATCTTCTTGGCCGCTGACGAATAGGCAATTCTTATCCTGTGTTTATTTTGTGTTGAACTAAGCCAGTCTTTCCTATGTCAGCTTCGTTTGACGAGAAAACATTGGCGTACTTGAGTAACAACTTCTTCGCCTTGACCATTTCATTCGGGGAGAGAACGCTGCGACAGTCTTCTAAAAGTGTGGTCACTCTCGTTTGTCCATCCTTGCTGGGGGTCCCAGTCGATAGATATTCGCACCGACGCAACCAATCCACTTCCTCACTAGTACCAACCAATGTGCCTTTTTCTATAATCTGTTCCTGATCACAAAGGTTCAACACACGTACTCCTGAGATGTCGGGGATTCTGACCAAGGTTCGAGCCACTTTCCATGGAAGGACATTGTCTACCCTTTCCACGAGTACACAACGATGAGCTTGCCCAGGACTCCGAGGAAGACTAACCGGCACAATCGTTTCCGATCTCGGCGGAAGAACAATCTTCTTAAGGCTGTACACATTCCCTGGTAACGCCCCTTCCACGAAAAGTTCCTCTTGTCCACATTTCAAATCACCTTGCTTAACGTCGATCCCACAACAAGTCTTCTTCATAAAGTCTAGGCCCAGGATGCAGTCGTCCATTATATCAGCCACGATGACATTATGCAGGTAGATCATGTTGCCTAGCTTCAACTCCATCTCCTTCTCTCCACGGACGGGTATGCGCTGACCAGTGGCTGTCACCAAATTAATGCGTTCTCGGTTGTATGCGGAGTCCCCAAGGAACCGACTTATAAGTTGGGAACTGACAACCGTGCGAGAGGCTCCAGTGTCTATGGTCAGTTTACACGGCGTTCCGTTGACTTCGCCCTTGATGATCAGGCTGTTCCCATCACGGGTTTGTGAGATCGAAATCCGTGGGGCTTTTTTAACATCAGCCAGCACCCGCCAGTTTCCCTGCTGCTGCTGGGCGGTGCTGTTAGCCGCACTACCCTCTCGAGATCGATCACCTTCCCTTTCTATAGTTCGCTTAGGGCAGCTGGATCGAAGATGACCCCTTTCTCCACAGCCGTAGCACCTAGGGCTGTAGCTTTTATTGCGGTCCTGAACTGTAGCTGCTGCAACCTCCCTGACACGGTGGGAACGATGATCCTGCCGCACGGCTTCCACCTCCAGTGCATGGGTCAAGGCGTCCTTAAGCGTCTCGTGGTGCCCGAGCCTCACAGCAGCTCTGACTTCAAGGTCGCGGATGCCGTCGATGAATGTCTGCACCAGGTTCCCTACAATAAGCGCAGGTACAGACTGGTACGCTTTTCGAACCAGCTTCTCCACCTCAAGGGCCCACTGCTGCAGGTTTTCGTTACTGCGTTGCACGCGATCTTTGAGCTGCGCACGAAAGACGTGTTCCAGGTCAGCGTCTCCATATCTCGCCTCCAATGCCTCAAGGAGCTGCTCGTAAGTCACTTCCTTACCGAGAGCTTCCAGAACAGTTAATGCCTGGTCGCGCAGGCCTAGGGTGAGAGCAGTCATGGCCTGACTTTTATTCCAGCCGTTCGCTTTCATGACAGCCTCGAACTGGATTTTATAGGCCGACCAGGAAGAAGTCCCGTCGAACGGTGGCACTTTGAATCCACGTAGCGAAGGTGTTGTAGCTACCACGGGAGCTGTAACTCCATCCCCAATTTTGAGGTCGTTCAGCGTTTTCTTCACGTCAGCCAGCACATTGTCAACCTGATTGTACACTTGGTCGATTCGGGTTTCAGCTTCCGACAGGCGGTTGTCATATTGAGCAACCTTATCCTTCACCTCACTTATTTCTTTCCCGAAGGTAGCGTGAAGGTCCTTCATGAGAAGTATCTGCTCTTCCTTATCGCGTTTGAGCTGCTCTTCCAACCGACGGCCCTGTTCCTCCTGTTGGCGGGCTTGTTCCTCCTGTCCGCGCTGCAGCTGCTCTTCCAACCGACAAGCCTGTTCCTCCTGTCGGCGGGCCTGTTCCTCCTGTCGGCGAGCTTGTTCCTGCAGCATCATCATCAGAGTACCTAAGTCAGGTGCTGCAGATGCAGGAGCTGCTGACGGGCCGGACTCCGTGGTCGGCAACTGGCCTGCCGACGTCTGTGACGTTGCACCACCAAATCGTCTCTGGTCCGTCTCCTGTTGGCGTTGACTTCGGGTACGGATACCCTCGGTGTCGTCTTTAGGTAAAATCGGCATATTTTATCAAACTTCTGACACCAATTGTTACGAGCTTGAGGTTCTTACCAAAATTGACACTTTAATTACACAACACTAATTACAATCTAAAACCACACTAATAATAAAACACAATTCGCCGTTATTTCGCTTCGAAATATTCTCTTGTATCGCCAATTCAATACTGCCTCGGTCGTGGTCTATACCGGCCTTATATAGGGCCTCAGATAGTTTCCAGAATCTTCTACTGTAGCGACATCTAGAATGTTCGAGTACATATCGGTCCCGAAATTTCTGGAAGGATCTCGACTCTCCTAGTTCTGCTACTCGACACTAGAGGGCGCTAGTGCAACTAGTGTTGCCATGTACAAGACATTAATAGTGGCGCGCAACACTTTCTTTTACTCGACACTAGAGGGCGCTAGTGTAACTAGTGTTGCCATGTACAAGACATTAATAGTGGCGCGTAACAATATGTATAGATTTAAAGAGAGATGGCGCTGTTAACATCAATTCTAAAAATAAAAGAGATTAATTGACGCAATTGATACATTATATAAAACATAAAAACACTTATAAATCAGTGCGTGCATAGTAAGCAAAAAAGAAAGAGTGACTTCGCAAGCTTCGCCACTTAATAAGAAGGCCACTTCTTTGTTTAAGGTTGATTGAAAATTTCTATGTGCAGTGACCACTTGGCATCAGATGAACTGCTAGTTTATTTATCACTATTAAAAAATACTGCAACTTTTACAAATAAAATGTTTTTTGTTATTTCCTTGTTACCTCATACTCGGCACCTTGAAATAATTTCCCCCTCCTCGCCTCCACATTGTGAAAGAGGAAAGGAGAAATTTAAGAATGAAACTTTTCTAATTGGAACTTTAATTTTACTTCGTTTTACATTATTTAGTAATTAATAATTTAATTAGAAGTTTGTTTTGCGGAGAAAAGGTTTCTTAACAAATTTTTAAATACTCATAGCGTATTTTTTAGACTAGCGACCCGCCCGGGCTTAAGATAATCATCAAGAACTATTTTATAACTTTTTCGATTTCACGAATAATCTCCAAGGTTTTTTAGATAAAATATGGCATAGACTACTCCTGCCATTGCTTTCTATCTTTTCGTGATGTATCATCACAATCGGTTCAGTTGTTTCGAACATTAGTCCGGACAGACATACATATTAAAGACAGACAGACAACAAAATTAAAATGGTTATGTAAGTTCTAATGGCGTGCAAATAACTCCCTAAACTCAATAAAAGGCAGTTATTTCGATATTATAGACAAACACTTCAATTTTATTTATATGTATATGTATAGATTGTGAAATGTATGAAATATAATAATTTTCGATAGATGGCAGTATAACTATATCGTTTTACGCTTCAAGTAAAAATATAGAGTAGTGACAGGCAGCAACCTCAATATTTCTGCTACATTTTCCTGACAACAGGTAAGGTCCATGCCCTCATGTGGACTTTTATGGGCTGGTGAAGATAATTATCATGATAAATTATGCAAAGCTTAATATCATATAACTGTGAAACGTAGTTTGTTTATGGATTCAACAACTGTAGGAGCCTAAAAATAATGATTAAATAATAATAAACACGAGTAAAATTGTCCGAAAATTGAACAACACGATGTAGTGCTTAATTAAAATCCTGTGACTGAAGCGACCAGCCAGTTATTACTTATAAATAGGCCTGTGTTCAGATGCTTTTAGATTTTTTAGGAATTACATTATTTCTATCAATTTTGATTGTAATGGGTAGTCTACTAATCATATAACTGTGAAACGTAGAGTTTGTTTATGGATTCAACAACTCTAGGAGCCTACAAATAATGATTAAATAATAACGAACACGAATAAAATTATCCCAAAATTGAACAACACGGTGTAGTGCTTAATTAAAATGCTTTGTTTGAAGCGACCAGCCAGCTATTACTTATAAATAGGCCTGTATGTTCAGATGCTTTTAGATTAATTGGGAATTACATTATCTCTATCAATATTGATTTTAATGGGTAGGTGAATTTGAATTAAATTGAAAAAAGAAACTAAAAAAAATCTTCAGAAAAAAGCCATATATTTTTTTTATGGAATTAGGGTGACAAGCGAGCACACAGTCCACCTGATGGTAAGTGGTTGCTGTGGCCCATAGACATCTGCATTTATCCTCGTTTGTGAATTAAAATACAGATGCGTTGTCAGCCTTGAGGACTAAGATAGAATGCCTCTTTTCCAGTAAAAAGAGTCTCCGGTTCTCTACACTCACCATACGAAACACAGCAGCATTAAGCTGCTATTTTACGCTGGTATTCTGTGAGAGCGTGGTCCTTCCCCGGTCGAGCCGATCCATTCGTGCTACATCTATACTATTAATATAGCTGCAGCATGGCTCTACCACGTGGAAAATATGTAACTTGATACTAATAAAGTATTGAATTTTGGATTCCAAATTCAAATTAATATAATTATAATAGCGAAGAAACGCAGTTAGCAGTTTTGGCACTATACCGCAGGGATTACTACTTTATGGTATTTTTTTTAATTTTTATTAAGGTCCATAATGAATATTATACGAACGACGATACGACGAACTTACTAACGGCCACGAACCAACTTGCATTAAATCTTGCTTTAATTTGTAGAATCGGTACATGAAAGTTGATGTACACTAATAACGCTCTGGGAGGACTTTTCTGTACATTGATTTATATTTGATATATTATATTATATGATATATTATTTTTATATGTTAAATTGGGGAATATACTACGCTATCGATACAGATGCCAAAATAATTATTTTCGGAAAAGTTGTCTTTCTATAATTTGAATTAAAAAACTAGAAAAAGAGTTTCTTTAGAGTAATAAAGGAAAAACCTTTTTCATTTATTACTCTAAAGAAATTCTTTTTTTATAAATGTGAAAAGAGAGCTAAGTTCGGTATGAACGACATTTCGGTTTGTCTGTTTGGTTTTATATTACCCCTTACATTATCAAAGGCGGGTTGCCTTTTTCTTTTTTTTACTTAAATAATATGTCTATATAATCGCTGTTGAACTTATTATTTTTTTTATAGGATAAGGGTGAAAAACTAGCACATAAAATAATTAAATTTATAAAAAGTAAAATTTAACTTCAATAAACTTACAAAGCTTTAATAAAATAAAATACAATAGAATATTTTTTTATTCAATGTAGATTCTTATTAAGAGTAATTTTTTACTTGCACCACTAGTTCGGAAAATACCTCTGTCCTGAGAAGAACCAGCAAGAAACCCAGTGAGACTATATTTTTTTTTCAGAGTAAATTATACAATGAAAAAGGTTGTACAAACTATTTACAAAATATATTTTAGAAATAGCTTTCAACCAACCATCTCATTCCCAAGGGCTATTATCAACCATGTATCATTTATATTATACTAACCCTTTTTATAGTTTTTGTTTAATAAATAATTGGTAATAATAATAAATGTGTATACATTGCCCCATGAATGTATTACTGACT
This sequence comes from Parnassius mnemosyne, assembly GCA_963668995.1. Lineage (NCBI taxonomy): Eukaryota > Metazoa > Arthropoda > Insecta > Lepidoptera > Papilionidae > Parnassius > Parnassius mnemosyne. Next base: position 44,296,112 of record CAVLGL010000093.1, on the reverse strand, counting down.
CTGTGAAGTCGAGAAACTGTGACACCACTAGCTTGTGTTTGTTTCTAGTGTTTACAGAGTCTATATCACTTTTTTTTTACTAAAATAATTTTTGTTTTTGTATACATACATTAAGTTTTTATAAATATACTGAGTGGCCAAAGTTGATATATTTTTTTAGGATTTAGGATAAGGGTGACAAACGAGCACACACTCCACCTGATGGTAAGTGGTTGCTGTGGCCCATAGACATCTTCATCATCCTCGATTATGAATCAAAATGCAGATTGTCACCCGTGAGCAGTAAGATGGAATGCCTCGTTTCCAGTAAAAAGGGTATCCGGTTCTCTACACTCACCATATGAAACACAGCAGTGTTAAGCTGCTATTACGCTAGTATTCTGTGATAGCGTGGTACTTCCCTGGTCGGGCCGACCCATTCGTGTACCATTACCACCAACTATACCAGTAATATGCAGCGTATATAATTACCGGCACAAGTCGTGAGCACACTATTTATTGGTCGATATGACATTGACCACGCTGACTCTCAACGTGATTGATTTGTCAGGTCGTCAGTCGATGCTCGTCGTCTATTGGGTTTACACTTATCATTCGGCCACCGTACACTTGAGACCAATTTAGTGACGACTTTTTAATTTGTTTATTTTTGTTAATTGTTTTTGTTACCTCTTGTTGTTAATTGTTTTGTTATTTTTTGTTTTTAATTGTTTTTGTTATTGCTTGTTGTTAATTGTCTTCGTTGTTATAATTTGAGTGTTCAGATTTTGATCTAAATATGCAGAGAAGAAAGAATTCGGTGTTAAATAGACAATCCCGACAAATGGTCTATTCAGTCTTTTATTACATGAAAAAATATGTATTGCGAAAAACATGACAGACATTTATAAACAGACTGTTGTATAGTTAAATAAATATAAAATAACGGTCACGAATATCTGCAAAGTTACTGTATCAAAGTAAATTTTTTTGTATTCAGGTAAACATTTTCATAAAAGTCGGCAAGAATATTCAATTACCAACTGAAATAATAAAGGAACCAAATAATTTTGCTCGACAGTGTTGCTGGCTCAACCCCCACCATAGTTCATCTGTGCTCACTACTCCTGCCGGTAACTATACTCACATAGATGATAATAATGAGTGTTAATAAATATGAGAAATAATACTCATATGAAACTCATTTTATACCAGTGTAGCTTTATTATGTGGTTTTTAGAAACATATGAACCTTAAAACGTTTGGAACTAGGAAGCACGCTGGATTAGGTTGTAAGATTTTTTTAAATTAGCACCATTTGTTAAAAGCACAAACTTGAGATGTTTTTCTTCAGCTCGGTTTCAGGTCTAATTATTTATAAATATTATAATATGTTATCGCTTTATGTTGTATTTATTATGCTCTCGATTATTGAAAACCTGTCATTATACTCCTAATTTAAAAAGTGCTTTAATAAGTGTTTGTGAGATTTGATAGTTTTGACGTTTGTATTTTATGTAAAAACTGACGATATAATAACTATAAATATAAAATGTTAGTTGATTTTTCGTTTAATTACTAATCGATTTTAAAAGTTCTAGTTTATGGGTGTAATAATCGATTATAAATCTTTATAATTTTTTTTATAGAGGAGGGGGTAAATGAGCACTCACCTGATGGTAATTGTCGTTCGCTGCCCATGAACAACTGCAACACCAGGGGAATTACAGATGCGTTGGCGTTGACGGTCTTTTAAAAAGGAGTTTGCTCGTATCATGAAGGTCGTATTGGTTCGGAAAAATTGGCGGTGGTAAAACAAAGTAGTTGTGCGAGGAAGAAAACTCCTTGTAAATCGCACAGTAGTGGACCGCCAAGCATCCAGATGATGTGATGTCGATTATTTAAAAACTGTCGCAATCATAATTGTAATTACTTCTAAAATAAAAAAAATGTTTTATTTTTTATAGATCCTTTGCATTACTATCCGCATATTATTGGTAACTGTTACGGTGATGTACTTTATATCGTCATCATCATCTCATCAGCCCTTTAGCAACCCTTCGCAAGTCAACAAAACAACAGTGGCCTCCCGTGGAATGCCACAACCACGGCTTTGTGCCACCTGCATTCATCGACTTTCTACATGTCTTACCAGGTTGTCACTCCATCCAGTCAGCGGCCGCCATAGACTTTGCCATACGAAAAAAGGCTCGAGAATATTTCATGTTCACTCTCTTTTAAACATATATATTTGTTTGTAAAATAAAATTAACAAAACCAGTAGAGAACTATATTTTTTAACAATTTTTTTTAACTTTCCTGCAAATGTGTATTTTATGAAATTTCATTTACATTCCATTTTTTCATCGGTTTTCATTCCACTAGATGTCATTATTAGAAAGAGGGACAAAGCAAATTTATGTTGCAGAAGTGAACGGCAGAGTCGGGAAGGGACGCCTTAGGCGAATGTTTATCAACCAAATTGGCGATATATTGAAAATGAGCCAAATTAAGAGTACCCTTAACCGACGAGCGTGTATGCGTAGGTAAATGGATGTGAGGAAGCAAGAGAGGTGTTTCAAGATCGTGCCAATTGGAAGTCCATAGTCTCTGCCTACCCCTCTGGGTGACAGGCGTGAGTGTTTAAGTAAATGTCATTATTTCCGAAATCTCTCTAGTCCTTTTTCCTACTGGTGTTCATATAACTATTTGAAATCCGATGAGGCGATAACAACGGGATTACCGGATTCACCTATTCTCATTCCGAGTACTTTTAGTAGCAGTACCAACATAACAATCTTCCATCAACATAGCAAAAGTGAAAAACGATTTATTTCGATTAATAATTATGTATATTAAAACAACTTTTCTATACAAAACGGTAGTTTCATTGAGTACGTACTATATATTTCTAATAAGGCGACAAGCTTTTATTTCCTATAAAAAGCTCGTCTTTTTTAATTAGGCGACAAGCTCGTTGCCTAATTAGAAACATTAGAATAATAAAACTGGAAAAATCTTTTGCTTGTTTCCAGATTAAAAAAAATCTTTTTTCTTAATAGTAGGGATAACACGTCATTTCGAACATTGTTTTGATGAATTTCTTGGGGAAAATTTTGCATTTTGCTGTGGATTTTTGAATTTCTGCATTAACGATAATGATGAAAAATTAATGACGTAAACTGTTCAGAAAAAAAACACATTGTATATCAATTTCTATTAAATAAGTTCTAGCAATGTGTAATCTATTTTGTATTCAATATATTACCGACCAAACCCAATTGTGGGACAAATTTCTTTTTGTTTTTCCTGGGCGAAACTATTTTTTCCTAAGCCCCACAGGATTAACTAGAACGTGGCTTTGAAGTGGCTGAAGGGTCATCCCAGTCGCACCACAATCTTCTGGCGCTGATACTACTATTTTCTAAAATCAGGTTTAGCCGTTATATAATATGAAATTCCTAAATGGTACTTGAAAATGCATAAAAATAATATTATAGCGTAGAATCAGCGAATGAAAATATCAAAATACGAAAGTACCTTTCAAATAATATCAGCGATAGTAGATTGAGTTGGCGAAGGTGCATTAAGGGCCACAAGGGACACTGTAAAAATAAAAGAGATTTTATATCGCCTTCTTTTAAATTATTTCTAGCAATAATATATTTAATGTATTATTGCTTATTTTACGGACCAAACAATTTAAGGATAAAATAGTTTTTTCCTAGGCAAAATAGTTTATATTTCATAAGCCCGGAAGGTTTAACTAAATGCCCGCGATTTTTGGGGCATGGGACCAACGGCCACTCCATTACAGAAAGCCATTCTAATTATTATTACAGAAATCCATTATAATTATTAATTACTCAGTAACACCAACAGCACAAGCAATAATAAAAAATATGGATTCTGGACACTATCTTTAACAATACTCTCTTCAAACTAGAAACATTCCTACCTAAATCAATAGATCATTATGATGAAAAGATACACGCCAATATAAATTTTAATTAATTCATACACCTAATATAATAGGTGTATTTCAATTTCTATGAACAAGAACGATCGATTGGAATTCCAAACAATTAAAACACTTGTTGCAAGAAATAAAGACGTTAGAGGCATGTTATTTTCCACGTCTGGAACCATCAGACACGGAACCGAAATAACACTAACCTATTGTAACGATTCAATACTAAACAACGGTATGCACCGCTTTGATCTATTTGAACGTATGTTTTTCGTGCAGGCCAGTCATTCAAGATAAGGTAATTTAGTTTTTATAACATAAATAATAAATATTTTTTTTACTTATTATTTAGTTATATTAGTAATTTAGTTTGTATAACATAAATAATAAATATTTTTTTTAACTTATTTTAAGCTTGTCTACAATCCTAGCTGATAATACGTGGTAACTTTTTTATACAATAAGGGTGTCAAACGACGACACAGTCCACCTGATGGTAAGGCTGCGGCCCATAGACATTTACATTAATCCTCAATTAAGAATCAAAATGCAGATGCGTTTTCACCCATGAGGACCAAAATGGAATGCATCGTTTCCAGTAAAAAGTGTCTTCCGTTCTCTACACTCACAATAAGAAACACAGCAGCATTAAGCTGCTATTTTACGTTGGTATTCTGTGAGAGCGTGGACCTTCCCCGGTTGAGTCGACCTATTCGTGCTACAACTATACAATTAATACAGCTACAGCATGACTTTACCACTTAAATAAAGATGAAAATTGATTATGTAGCATCAAATAATAAATCGCACTTTCTTAGCGCAACTAAAGCCTATTTTCTCTTGCTTTCAAGACAGATGATGACAACCTATTCCTATTTATAGTAACTACTAAAAAGGTCTGAAAGAAAACTATATTACACTTACTCGTAGTAGCTTTTGAGATATCTTTATATAAATAAATTAACCCATAATCAAATTTCTACAGTTGTTAGAAGTTAAAACATTTTCCTTTTTGAATATCTGATACCTTGAAATACAATTCTGTCAATTTTATAACAAGGCTTCGCTCCGTCTAAAATTATATCTGTATAGATTACCCTTTGCATATTTTTGCTGCCAAACATCCGTGCGGTCATTGGTTTGAAATTGTATTGTACTCGTAAACGAGCCAGTATAACTGTTCTTAAAGGTTGCATATGCATTACATATACACCTGTGATTTTTTGTTGGCTTTTGTCTTCAGGCTCTATGTACTCCAGCAACAAACTATCGCCAGGACTCCGCTACGCAATAAAATTAAATTATTTTGCAACTTTTAAAAAGATTTCAAAATGTTCAAGGAACAAACAATAAATTAAGTAATGACTGTGTAGTGACGGTGTAAGGATATCCACTACCCAATATCATTCCGTAAGTGTCGTAAGAGGCGACAGAGGGAAACAAACCAGGAGATGGTTAGCAGCATTTTACTGATAACAGCTGAGTAAACAAAATTATGCAGTTGCCAACCTGCTTGGCAAGCGTGGCAACTATGGCAAATATCCCACCTATGAGTCAATCCATAGGGAAGGCGTTTGTTCAGCCGTAAACTTTTAGCCTGTAATGGTAAAAAGTAAATTAAAAAAAAACGTAGTAGATTGTCAGATATTGTTAAAACAACCAAAAAATACGATTTTGAAAAAGGAATTTGTTTGACAAGGTTAACAATATTAACCAGGCTTCATAGCATAGTCGTAGGTTCAAGCAAAATACAAGATGAAGAATCAAAAATAACCTCACAGAAATTATGAGAAATATTTTAAAATCATATTTTTATCCTACAATCAATAATGGTAGATTTTAGTAAAACAATTTAAAATACTTTAACAAATGCTGCAATTCAAAAATCGTTTATCAACCGCAATAATAATTCAGTTTCAGCTGCTAATTGAAACTATCGCGTCCACAAGATCCGTTAAACAATTTAAGACGGTCGACATTTAAAAGGAATGCTCCTGACGACAGACGCCCGTTTCATTGTCTAGCTATCCAGATTTATTTTCAACAGGAGATAAAGTATATTGTCTATAGACTAAAATATGTATATACGCTATAGATGAATATAGTAAATAACTGAAGTTATATATTCTTATTTGAAAATATTATTAACAATTTTAAATAACTCTTTATTATTTTACATTTTGTATCCCTTATTGCATTACGAGATATAAACCACTGCCAACATTTTTCAAGAATGCGCCAATAGGACTACATATTATCACAAACTCTGACTGTCACCCAGCGGGGTAGGCAGAAACTACTTACATTTATAATAATCCTGACACACCTCTGTCGTTTCCTTCACATCCATATATTTACGCAAATATGCTTGTTCGTTAAGAATAAATCCTGCCAGTCACTTGTGCTGGCTTCGTCACTCACCTTATTCATTATTTCTACATGTGCAAACAACCTCAGCATTTCTTTTTTAGAACAACATAATATATTGCACTGTTATTTAAATACTGTAGTGACTTAAAATCATTTTCTTTTTGTATGGAATATACCGTAAAAGTTTCAGAGTTATTACATGAAAGACTTTCATGTGAAAGCTGAGTATGTTTTGACAAAAACATAATAATATGACGCAAAACATTATATTGTACAAAGTATATGTGGTAACATTTTTAACTTTTAAGTGAACTAATGTTATTTATTGTTCACTTAAGTAGAATTTACACCTGCCTAAAAGCTGAAAAAGCTTTCACTTTCGTTGTGTCTGAACAAAATATTGTTACAAATAAAACAGATTTATAAGTATTGGCATTGCTCTGTGACTGGCACAAAGTTGTTCCGGATGGAGACGGGCATCGGTGAAACAATACAAAACGACACTGAATAAAATATTAGCGAACTGGCTCGAACTAAAATTGTGCGGTGAACGTGTTTTGTTTGATTTATTGCCTCTCCGTGTTTGTGGTGTTACCGTACGGTTATATGCAAATGGAGTTGTAAGTTTGTCATTCGGATGATTAATAATGTACGATATTTCAGTTGAGTCACATAATCTATTCTGTAAGATTATTAATAGTGCGATCCACGTGTTTAACTAAAATATGAGTAAATATAGAAACATATATTCTGTCTGGTAATAGTCTATCAACTTACGAGTACGCATACATACGAATAAACAAATAAATAAAATTGAAGTGTCTGTTTGTAATGTCAAAATAACAGCTTTTTACTAAATACATATGAAAATATATAGTGTATTTATAACAAAAAAAATATTTAAAAAAAATTTCTCATTCTGTCTGTCTGTCCGTCTGTTTGTTCCGACTTATCTCCGGGACCGATTTTGACAGGACATTTACTGGCAGATTTCTCATGTTATAAGTTATTACATAATTTTATTTTAGAAAAGGTATTAGAGTTCCGCGCAAAAAATTCAAACCCAAAAACTTTTGAATATAATCTGATTAAAATAGGGAAGTACCTATATAATAATTAATTAATAAAACATTGCGAAGGCCTTCGATCGGGTTTGGCACAAAGCGCTTCTTCGCCGCGAGCATAGTTAGTTCGCAAACACAATCGACTTATGCTATCAGTAGCGGTGTTTACTTAATGGTAGAATTCTTTCTGCCTTGGAGTCCGTATGTGTTGGTACTTGGTACTACTTTCTTGTGAATAAACCACATAGGTCTAGTAATATAGTGAGTATACCTCATTGGTATATTCGTATAGATCGTAAGCGTGACTGCTAATTATGTCGCTTCATTTTCAATATCAGGTCGGTTCAATATCAGTGCGTTTTTCAGTCAAGAAATTATCAATATTAGCCGGTAGTCAGGAAGTTGGCGGCACACCCGTGCCTCCGAAAGCACGTAAAGTTGTTGGTCATGTGCCTTGCCTGTTTCTGGTCGTGTTGAATTGCCGTACTATCAAACTATGAATAGAGAGCGCACCTATGAGCACATACTCGTGCACTACAATCCTGCTTCTCCATTGAGATTGGCTGCCGTGATCAAAATTTGGTCTGGAAGATTATTATTATTACTATTACCTACTTACTAATTTCTACCGCCAAGCATCAGTGTTGCCATTGTTGTATTCTAGTTTGAAAAGTAAGCCAATATTACTACACTGTGAGCCATTTCATCAAAATCACGTCATTTTCACCTCTGAAGATTTTCTAGGTGAGAATCTCCCCGTATAATATTTGAAGTGGATACCAGTGTCCCATGAACTGTATTATTTCAAAATTAGACATTAACTTCATGAGTAAAAAATAATGTTTCTTTATATGTATTTACTCGTATAATCCTACCGATACAATGTTGCTCGAAGCGAAAATCACGTCAACTACCATAAACCTATATAGAAACGGAAGTGGCTTGGAACGTTAATCAGCATACCTTAGAAATGTTTGCCAAGAACATTTCCTCATGTTAAGTATCGTGTTTTGTTATTTTTACTTTTATTTATTTATTTATTATATAGAATTTTGGTGACGAACGAGCACAGAGTCCTTCTGATAGTAAGTGGATGATGTTTCCCATAAATACCTACATCTATATTCGATTAAGAATGAACGTTATCATCCTTAAGGGTTAAGATAGAATGCCTCGTAACATACATTTTCTACGTGGTAGAGTCATGCTGCAGCTATATTAATAGTATAGTTGTAGTACGAATGGGTCGGCTCGATCGGGGAAGGACCAAGCTTTCACAGAATACCAGCGCAAAATAGCATCTTAGCGCTGCTGTGTTTCGTATGGTGAGTGTAGAGAACCGGAGACCCTTTTTACTGGACAAGAGGCATTCCATCTTAGCCCTCACGGGTGACAACGCATCTGAATTTTGATTCTTTATAGAGGATGGATATAGATGTCTATGGGCAACAGCAACCACTTACCATCAGGTCGACTGTTTGCTCGTTTATAACCCTATCCTATAAAAAAATACACCATACGAAAGAAAGAAATTTTAATATGTTATAGTCCTTCCCCTTGACAGCCCTTAGTCTAAGGCTAATTAGTCCTGTAACCATAATATAGCTGCAACATGGCTCTACCGGTTAATTCGCTTATTTATTTTCTTCCAAAATATTTCTATAGAAGTAAGAGTAAAAATAGAGCACAGAACCAACATATTGCTACCGTCCATGCACCGTTTTTCTCGTGGGGAAATCCTCTTGGATACTTTTCGTTACGGAGGCAACGAGAATGTAATGCCGGACTCTTACCGGCTAAAACCCCACGGTGGTCACCATCAGCGCTTACTAGGGGTTCTGGGATCTCCGTTCGGAACGCAACCAGAGCCCCTCCATCGTTTTGCTACAATAATAGCCAGTCCCGGAAAATAAAGGAATCATAACGAATTCACAGAAGGTGGCTACAGTCCTCCGCTCAGCATCCCTGATACGAGGCAGGGAGAGATTCCGTCTTGATTCCCACACTGAACATGCCGCAAGCGTACGGGTAGCGGAGTTCTAGGCCTGTCCACCACAGTGGAAGCAGTTCGCAGTCGCCTCCCGTCCCATCTTATACAGTTAATAATGAAGCACCCCTGCCCGGTAATTATCTGTGTAAGTCTTTAGGTGAGTCTTCCTACTAGTCACTGCGTCCAGGCTTCGAAGACCGGAAGGATTATTCCAATGACGCGTTTGCGTTCATAGCACTCCTCGAGTCGAGTACGCCATGTCGCCAAAGCGTTTCGTCGTTCCTGCCGTTTAATTGATTCGAGCGCCTCGTCTGCCTCACTAGCGCCGCTCTGGCGGAGGTCGCGGATCCGATTGTACACCCTCGCTTCCATGTCCGCCAGTACGTCTAGTAGTGGAAAACGAAAGGTTTGACACCGCCTCAAAGGATATAGTCGGTATACTCGTACGATCCGTATGGCCATCCTCTGCTGGACATTGCGGATTTTAGTTCTGTAGCCTTTTTGCCCATACAGGCGCTTCATACAGAGCTCCAAACAAAGCTTATAACTCCCGCATAGAGGCAAGGTATTTCCTCCGTCTGTCCCACTAAATTCGATGAATAACACAATAGAATCAATCCGGGGGATTAGGCACCGCCCATGACATCTACATCTATTCGCGATTAAGAATCAAAATGAAATGTGTTGTCGATTCTGAATACTAAGATATAATGTCTTGTTACCAATAAAAAGGGTTTCCTGTTCATGCAGCTTACAAAACCCAACAGCATTATGTTTCACACATGTATTGGTTCTTCCCCAGTCGAACCGATTCATTCGTACTACAGCTAGTAAATTAAAGTTTATTCATAATCACACCGAATATGTAACGGGGATGTTACTTTATAATGATCACCGCTTACCACCGCGGAATTAATTATTTCCCGAATGCCTACTACTTGCACGACAAATATCGGCACATATATCCATTCAAAAATCTACGTACAAATCCTCTACCGTATCAAATGAAGTGGTATTAACTACTACGATGGTATCGGTTCACATTGTGAATATGGCCTAATGTTTACCTTATTTTGTTTGCTTTTTACTTTATTGTTTACCTTGATATTTCCTATATATATTTATCAAATAACAGATAAAATAATGTTGATGCATAAAAAGCAAAACAATAGACTCGCCTCATAGTTAGTAATAAAATATTTATGTACACAAAATGCGACTAAAATAAAAGAGGCAAACACAAAGGGTTCTCAATGACGCCGTTTTAATGTATTCAACGTTGAAATCGATTCTTGAAGCAAAATGCGATGAATATTAAAATTTTAATGAATATTACGAAACAGCTTGCTCCACCTTTGATCATTTACACGTTTTATTCATTAATCTTAATTAGACACACAGCCTTCGATAAAAACCTTATTTTAAAAATTCCGTCCCATAATACTTCCCTCTATGCTTAATTACTTTCTATTGAAGCTGTTCGGCTCTGGAACTTTATGCCGCTGCACACTAGACTATTGAAAAGTTTAAAAAAACTTGTCAAAGCGAAAGTCTTTCCTCCTTAAATATTCATTCCTTTATCTCTCCTTGACATCGTTTATTAAAAAATTACTACCTCTTTTATTTCACTTAATTTTTTCTCCTTTATGTTCTTGTATATGTATTTCTATGTATGTGTAATGAAAATGTATTTATTTATTAAATTAGGTATTTATTTATAAGTTACATAATTATATTTATGTCGTGTGTATTTTCTAACAACTTGTGTACACCTTTACATTTTTTCATAGGTAATTTATATCCTCTGTAATATGGTTGCCTGATAGAGATAGTTTCGAAGCGACAAGTCCGCAAATTGTTCCTTTGTTTGTTGTTTTTTTTCTCTTATTGTTTGTAGTACAATAAAATATATTTCATTCATTCATTCACAATAGTGTAAGAGCAATTATTTCGAGATCGTTCGAACACGAACTTATAAACTATTAAACCGAATTTAAGAATCCCAAATTGTTAAAGTTATAAAATTTAAAGGTCACAAAAGTACAATTTTCTTTACTCTCTGGCTCATTAACTCGTCAAAAACTTCAGCCAGTAGTGTAAGTACCATGATCGTAATCGTAACCGAAAAAAAATTCTTTGCATAAATATTGCACTACGCCTACTAGATCGTTTTGTCACCGACTAACACCGTAGCGTGCCTTAACCAGACCTACAGCGTATTCACGACGATATTATTTTGACATTGGTTTTGCATGGCACGTGACATTGCCGATTCACTCTACACAAGCGACCAAACTCGTTTATCTTAATCACTCCTAAAATAATAGCAATCGTTGTAAGTTCTCTTACATATAGTTTTATAATAGTCACCGTAAAGGTATTTAAGTTTCACAAACCTTGTAGACGCGGTGTAGGATATAATCCCGTGGGTGTCGAAAGAAGTGACTAAGTGAAACAATCCAGGAGATAGGCAGTATCGTCTTCCTAATATATACTATTCTATATACTACATACTGCAATACTACAAATAAATAAAATTGAAGTGTCTGATTGTAATGTCAAAATAACAGCTTTTTACTAAATGCATATTATGAAAGTAAGTATTTTTTTTTATAGGATACGGTGACAAACGAGCACACAGTCCACCTGATGGTAAGTGGTTGCTGTGGCCCATAGACATCTACATTTATCCTCGTTTGCGAATCAAAATACAGATGCGTTGTCACCCGTGAGGACTAAGATAGAATGCCTCTTTTCCAGTAAAAAGGGTCTCCGGTTCTCTACACTCACCTTACGAAACACAGCAGTGTTAAACTGCTATTTTACGCTGGTATTCTGTGAGAGCGTGGTCCTTCCCCGGTCGAGCCGACTCATTCGTGCTACAACTATACTACTAATATAGCTGCAGCATGGCTCTACCACGTCTATATGTATACGGTACTTATAACAAAAACACAATTTTTAAAATTTTTGTTTGTCTGTCTATTTGTTCCTAACCTCCAGAATGGCTGCATTGATTTTGACAGTACTTTCACTGGCACTTAGCTGATGTTATAAGGAGTAACTTAGGCTATTTTGTTTTTGGAAAAGAATTAGCGTTCCACGCAAAAAGTCTAAAGTGATGAAATCGAATCGTAATAAATTACACGCGGGCGAAGTCGCAAGTAACAGCTAGTAACATCTAAAAATGAAAACTGCGATTGCGAATCCGCCTGTCACTCATGGCAACAATCCCAAATGCTATGAGGCAGGCTTTGGAAGAGGCCAGTGTTCAGCTATGAATTCTTAATGGGCTGTAACGGTAACTTTATTTTTCACAACAACACTCTCCGCTTCTCTTGATGCGTCTTTCTCGACAAAAAAAGTTACAAGCGATAGAACGAGCATATCATAGTCGTGTACGTAATGAACGATGATATCACGGTCACGTAACATACGTTGTATACGTATATAATATGATATGAACTATAAAGGTCTCGGCCTTTACAGTTTAAATTATATATAGAAAGCAGTAAAGCATAAACGCAAGAAAAAGCGTTGAATATCATGTATTTATTTAGATTAATAAAGGAATAAAACTTTTTTCAATAATTAATAATATCCCACCAAAACCATAAATGTGAAAACAGGGTCAAATTCGGCATGGACGGCGTCTGTGGTCAATAAATATGCATTGATTGTAATGATACTCGTATTAAACTAAAGCTTAAAATTTAACTTTTATTTAGTATTTCCATTTTTTACCGACTTCAAACAGGAGGAGGTACTCTATTCTTATTATGTTTTTTTTATGTGTGTTACCTTATCTTTTTTCTGGGTGAACCGATTTCGATTATTCTTTTTTTATTTGAAATTTGGTGCCTTAAATGTGGTGTCATATAAATTTTATCAAGGACCAATAGTTTTGAGTTATTCTTAATAATTTTCATTGAAGTCGGTTGTACAAAAATTTTGATGTTAAATTATTATTATATGCTCCAATTTCGTTCGGCACAAAACTTGCCATGTTATAGATTTCATATCAAAGAACGCAGGTGCCTAACAAATTTTCTTTTAAATCAACTGAAGAACGTTGTACATTCCTATATCTTTAATTTATGGAACTTTTACAGAGCTTCGCAAAGCAGACAATTCCGAACGCTGTTTGCACTGAACTTGGCCCACTTTTCATTTGTGTTTTTGGTGAGGTTATTATAACTAACACACTGTTAATTACATACATACTTGGTAGAGCTGTGCTACAGCTATATTATAGTTACGAGTTAGTTATAAGCACGAATGGGTCGGCTCGACTGGGGTAGGACCACTCTCTCACAGAATACCAGCGTAAAATAAGAACTACAACTAATGCTGCTGTGTTTCATATGGTGAGTGTAGAGAAACGCAGACCCTTTTTACTGGAAACGGGGCATTCCACCTAAGACCTCAGGGGTGACAATGCATTTACATATTGATGCTTAATCGGGGATAAATATAGATGTCTATGGGTTACAGTTTCCACTTTTCATCAAGTGGACTGTGTGTTCGTTTGTCACCCTTATTCTATATTTAAAAAATATATAACAACAGGCGATATTATTTTTAAATTTTGAAATGCGGAAGCTTTGTCATAAATAAATATTTAATAATATTTTCAAAATATCGTCTTGAATATGCACACCCTACGAAACCAAAAGATAATGGAGCACTTACGTCGACAATCGATTTGTAGGGATAATAGCTCGCCATAATTGCTTTCAGGCGTTTATGTCGTTTTCGCTTATTCCTCGAACAAAACCCTCATCTCGTGTTGCTAGGGAAGCGCTGCCAGCAATAAATAACTGTTTAACCAAGGTTTTAATGAGAAACAAACAACACATCAGGTTAGAAACGAGTGCTATTACAGGACTGGTTCTTTTAACAAACATTCATTCACCAAAGGTGTTACAGGCAGTCGCCTGTGCAGGTCCTGTGCATGAGGGAGGAGGGGACGGCAGCACACGTGTTGCTAGTGTATCCACAGGTCGCCGCATATAATGCTTTAAAATTCAGTACACCAAGGTATATAATGATAATATTCAATCCCACACGGAATCACGTGGAGTTGCGGCAATAGCCCGTCGTAGGCTAAACTAAACTAACGTCCCGTACTCTAAGATACAAGGGCGGCATAGGCACCGTGTAATGGTAAAATGGAAAAGTATCTACCATAATATTATTTCAGGGTTATTGTAAGAGGCGTCAAAAGGAAATGAAATAGCAGATGGGCAGCAGCATCTTCTTGATAACAACTCAAAATAATTAAAAAAAAGTATTAATAAATTTCCAACCCGCCTGGAAAGCGAGGCAACTATGGAGGGGGCCTATTTTCAGCAGTGTACTTGTGATAGGTGGTATTAGTGGTGATGATGATGACGCAAACGGTATATCAAAATTATCCTATTCACTTAGTCGTAAGGCGTATTTAACAACTATGATATACGTAAGATACTTTACTTCTAAGATATTACGTCATAAGACAGTAAAGGGCGATAGTTATTGAAAAAAACAATTTATCTATTGAAAATTAATGCTGGTTCCTGTTGTCAGTCTGGATATTCTACATCTAGTATAATATAGATGGTTATGCTACCATCTTTATGGATGAAATAAGGTATTTCTGGAATTTCCCTAAGTAGCCTCGCACGACAAACGACATCCCTAGATCGAATCGCGATGATAGTTCCCTTACGCCTTCATATGGCAGAATTAAAAACATTATCGAAACGGAAATCACTTACCAATCGTAGTACAGTAAATATCTACCGCTTGTAAACACTCTGTGTACGTTCAATAGCCAGCCGGTATTGTGCGTCTGAGTAAAGACACATTTTTACTACCTGTGAATGTAAGCATTGCGAACGTGTCGATCTTCGCTACGATTTTAAAGCATATTCTATTCTATAATATAAAAATGAATCGCTGAATGTGTTGCTAAGCGCAAATCTCGAGAGCAGCTGAACCGATTTCGCCAATTCTTTTTTTATATTATTCCTTGAAGTACGAAGATGGTTCTTACGGAGGGAAAAATTTAAAAAAATTCCTGAAAACGTCTAAAAACAAGACTTTTCTATATTTTCCTACAAAAGATTCGTAATAATACTTAAAAGTCAATTTGAACATACCATAAAGTTTACGTGTTAGTGGTGGGGTTCCGGGAAGGCAAAACAATTGAGTGACGTTAGTATCGTATAAATATTAATGTCAATTTATCAATATTTATACACACTGGCATATAGCTGATGTTATAAGGAGCATCTTGGGCTGCTTTTATTTTAGGGTTCCGCGAAAAATAACTCCACGCGGGCGAAGTTGCAGGGAACAGATAGTATCTAATATATGTAATAGACATTATCTATATGAAGGTTAAGCACTGAGTGCCGTCGATGAAGCATGGTGTGAAGATAAACCGTGTTAGGTTTTTGCGACACCGTGTATTAATTTAAGCTTTGTATTTGATTTAGTTTTGTAAATAAAAAAACAATATCCTTGCCGAATATAAATCGTCTATTTACGATCTAAATATAACATATATCCTAGTCTTCATGACAAGAGTGAATAGGCTTTTATTGCGCTAAGTTAGTATGCTTTATAATTCTAGGGCTTCATATCATACACTTGCGATTGTGGATCAGCAGGCTAGCATGGGCAGGAGACAATTTTATCCCCGGGAAAACGAGCAAATGTTTATCCCTATTATCGCGTAGTTTTATCCACCCTTCGAACATGGGCACACCGGTGGATATAATATCCACATTAGATAAAATGGAGATAGACATAGACTTAGATAGATTTTTTGTATGAATATAAACTTAAACCCACGTCCAATGAACTAGGATAAAATTGTCCCTCTCAAATGTCAAGAAAGTATAATTTTTTATCCTTCATTTCGCTTCATGCTACGGACGGGGGATATATGTCAAAAGGGGATATACTTCTCCCCGTTGCCGTGCTTTGGCATAAGGACAAGATAATTTTATCTCTTGTCAGTGTCGGGGGACAATTTTTTGTCCCCAGCCCATGCTAGCCGTGCAGATGCATTACCAATAGTCGCCCTCCGTATAACATTTCTGAGTACTGGCCAGGTTTGCCGTATAATGGCTTAGGCTAAAGTTTAATGTAGAACTACGAACAAAACTTAAAAGTAGAAAAAGTAAGCATCCTAGTTTTAGTTAGCTAGCAGCTAATATTAAGTTTCAATTTATTGAATTGGACTACGTCTAAGCGCGTATTTTTCATATAGGAAATCTTAAGTTTATTTTAGCTGACTTCAAAAAAGGTGGAGGTTCTCAATTCAAGTTAATGTTTTTATATATGTTATGCGATGTCTTCGTCAATAAGGGCATCCACGACTTTTCTGTTAAAGTGAGGTATAATATTTGACAGATTACATAGCGGGGAAGTTGTTGTTCGGAAAATGTAAAGGTTAATGTTTCTTTCTGTACTATTATCTCTATTTCATATTAATAAGATGAAAAATAAATAAACCAAAGCACAGATATTCATAAAAGTAAAAATATTAAGAACAAGTTAAAAATGTCCAAAAAATTAAAGAGCATTCCACTGAGGCATTGTTTTGTGCATTAGTATAATACTCTAGAAACCGACAAACTTTTATTAAAACTATACTACTTAATTAAATGAGATTGTGTAACAAAAAACTTTACCTCACTGTCAAATAGTGACATCTGGTGAGCAGAAAATTATTAGCCCTCATTAAGAACTGATTTTATAATGATCGTTTTTTTTTAATAGATTTATTCTTCCAATTTGGAGAATAATTGTGAACTGATTTTAATGATATATTTTTATTAAATAGGTTTTTTTGGGGTTGGGTTTTTTCCAATATAGAGAAATAATTCCACTACTAAAGTGGCAAAAATATAAGTTGAAGATTAAATGTAGCTATTTAGATCACATTCTAGTACGTCATGTGTAGAATATTTCTTAATACACTCAATAGGATCAACTAGGAAAAGGAGAAGGAGACGTCTCTATACATTCTTGGGACCAAGTGTTAACAATATGAAAGTAGGATCATTTGAAGGCGTATATATAAACAAGTCATATTGCTTCATAGCTGAAAATCCGGCAAGATTTGTCAATCTAGGAGCTGAGTTATTGTAGAATAAGTAAAAGTGAGATTATGTATTACCTACATTGTAACAGGTGAGTTTTTACGGTTATTACACTGTAATAGGCTATTTTTCCAATAATTATTTAAAGATATAAAAGAAGGATCAGTATAAAATTATTAAAAAAAACTGGGGTTAATAATGAAACGAAATGGTGAAACGATTGGGCTATGTCGGTAACCTAAGTGACCGACATAGCCCAACGGATTAGTAAGCTGAAGTGGCAATGGGCCGGCCATATAGCTCGAAGAACCAACAACTGATGGGGAAGAATGGATCTTGAGTGGCGGCCTCGTACCTGCAGGTTAAATGTGAGGCGGCTCCTCACTAGATGGAGTAACGACCTGATAAGACACGCAGGAAGTCGATGGATGCAGGTGGCTCCAGACCGAGGGGGATGCTTATATTCTTTAGTGGACTGTAATGATAATGAATGAATGATGAGTTCTTTGAATTCAGCTTCAACTTTATATTAAAAGTTTAATATAATAATACTTACTTAGGTTAGCCGTTACCGTTATGTAAAACGCCTTTTATGGCACAGACAAATCTAAAGCGGGTATAAAGTGTTCTTATATAAATAAAAAACATAAAGATTCGTTTTAGCACAAAACCAAATTTGATACTTCGCAGCACCAAGAGAATAATTGTAAATTGCAGCTTTAAATACAAGTTTAGAGTGTGCTCGGCGGTAAAATAAAATACCGCGAATAAGTATGCATGTCACGGAAATAAAAAAATAATCGAAGACTTATGAATTCTACTAACATGATTGGAGCAGTGCACTCTTCTCCGCTTGCTTACGCTCAGTTTATGACTGGAAATCTGCGTCCATTCCCAGTCCTAGTAGGACGTATACAAGCTGTTAAATTACTTTTTAACAATTTTGTATACTACAAAAAATAAACTGGCTCGCAACTGTATTAAATAGTATAGTTGAAAACTCTAAATCTGTATTTTCCTACAAAATGGAACTGATATTATGGGCTTACAAGATGTTGATTCATATCTTTACAATGTACTTAAATGTTATAGCATATTTATCACCGCATATAGAGAGCAAATGGTTCATTTTATCGTTTATCTTTATTTTTAGGGTTTCGTACCTCAAAAGAGTAAACGCTAAACCAATATGTTCACCGCTGTTGCCCATCCGTTTGTCAAGGTTTTACTTCTTCGAGATGGGTAAAGATGTCAAGCTTAAATTAATAGCTAATTCTAAAGTCTATGGTGCCTTGAAGCTATAAATTACTAAGTTGAAAAAAAATCAAGTTTTTAAATCACAATTTACAGACGCATTTTTATTTTCCACGTACCTGCGGCGCTTAGCATCGAAACTCAATGATAAGCCGCTGCACCAAGGAGCCATAAAACGCCGCTGAATGGTATACTAACTCATAACCGTACCGATACTCGTTTTGCGATAGGTTTATTGTTATCCGCTTAATTTAGTATTATTCAACAAACGCCACAGTATTTATAATAATTTTCTCCAGACCGAATATCGATCACGGCGGCCAGTCTCAAGGGAAACTAGCCATCTGCGTAGGACAGTTTATAGTAACCGAGTATATGCGAAAGTACAGGTGCACTCTCTATCTAATCATTCTTGTATTTCGATAGGGCGGTCCGTCACTACCGGGGAGAATTCAGGCGCAATACCAACAATTTTACGTAATTTCCAAGGCATGATCGTGGATCACCTCCAACTTCCTGACTCCGGCCTGATATTGACAATTTCCCGTCGGAAAAACCCAATAATTGATTCGAACCCGGGACCTCATGATCAGCAACCGCGTTTACGACCAATATACCAACGATGTAGTCCTGTTCTAACAAATGGCTGTTATTGCAGTTTTTGAAAATATGAGTAAATAACGCTTCTACTTTTATTTGAAATTATCCCAAATTGAATGTGGTTTATGGGCAACAACCTTTTTGCCTACCGATCCACCCTTACGAATGTATGCGTTTGCAGTAAAATCGGTTAAAATAAAGCATTACCACACATTTTGAATTTAAAAGACAAAAAGGAAAGGATGTTTGAGATTTTTTTAATTAATTTTTCTTCACCAATTGCCTACATTACTTATTCTGAAACTCCTCTGCAAATTTGGCAGGTTATTGCAAAATAAACCTGTATAGAGTAGAATGTTAAACGTTAAAGATTAATTAGCTATGATCCGCGTAATAAAGCTAACATCTTTAATATAATGGGTTTTCACAAAGTAACGCCTGATTCTATTAATTATTTTGAAGAGAATATTATTTATTACCTTTCGATAGTTAAGTTAGAATTAGTACCATTTGCAAATTCAGAATGTCTGTCATATTTTCTCTCACTTAAATTTACGTTTTATATACGACACATAAAACAAAATGCGAGAATTTGCAATCTCTTGGCAAATAAATTTGGTAATAACATGAAGCTCAGACTCGACGTGTTTATCTTGGGGTGTTTTATGTATATCACATTACGGTATTTCGATATTTAACGAGCTCTTGCCCTCATCTTCTTATTTTACCAAAAAGTTATGGATATCATGTTTTGAGATAAGCGAAATGTTTGCGTTTATTTCGAGCCTTATTTTTGTACCGATTTCATCAAAAGTATTAATCCTGCTATGTAACAAAGTTCACTACCTCATATTACGTCATGGGTGTCGTAATAGGTGATAGAAGGAAATGAAATAACATTAATTACATGATAACAACTTAAAATAATTAAAAAAAAAA
Organism: Parnassius mnemosyne; assembly: GCA_963668995.1. NCBI lineage: Eukaryota > Metazoa > Arthropoda > Insecta > Lepidoptera > Papilionidae > Parnassius > Parnassius mnemosyne. The sequence goes on along the minus strand of CAVLGL010000093.1, from coordinate 44,275,850 downwards.
ACTACCGTTATCAATACGACTGCTTAGTAGGAAAACTGTGACAACTATTCCCCCTATTAAGCATTCTATGAGGAAGCCCATGTTTAGCTGTGGACTTTTGATAGACTATCAAAAGTCCACAGCTAAACCTATATATCCAGTCCATAGCAAATGAATGAAATTACACAAGTAGTAGTGACAAACGAACCTACAGTCCTTCTGATGAAAGTAGGTACTTCATGAACACGTGTAGTCAACTTTAAATAGAGAAGGCTACTGATGTGTTGTTACCTTTGAGGACTAAGATGTAATGTCTGACAGCCTGTAATTACACTGTCGTAAGAGGCGAAAGGGGGAAGTTGCAACAGGATATGGGTAGCAGCATCAACATTCATAACAACTCAAATTTATAAAAACTGTAGTTGCCAATAAGCGTGCCAAACGAGGCAACTAATGCAAAATTCTCGTATAAGGCAATCTATGGGCTTTGTTTAGAAGTGGACTTTCATTGGCTGTAATAGTATGGTAAGGGCTACAGAGCGCTCAATTTAAACGAGCAAAGCAAGTTCTATCTCCGCCGATACCACTGAAATGAGGGCATCCAAAACTTTTTCTGCCACCAGGTGGCGCCACTAGAAAATGAGGTATAATATTTGACAGATTTCATAGCGGGGAAGTTAATTTATTCGGAAAATGTAAATTTATTCTTTATTTTTGTACTATTAGCTATATTTTATGTTAATAACATTAAAAATAAATAAACCAAACCACTGATATTCATAAGAGTAGAAAAATTAAAAAAGTTAAAAATGTGCAGAATATTAAAGAGCAACCCACTGACGCATTATTTTGTATATTAATATAATACTCTAGAAATTGATAAAAATTTATTAATAAACAAATTCTCAATTAAATTACATTGCGTAACAAAAAACTTTACCTCAGTGTCAACTAGCGACATCTGGTGAGCTGAAAATTATTATCCCGTATTAAAATTTTAATGGAATAACATACCTGATGTACTATGTTCTCATGATCATTACGAAAAACGATTAAGATTCTTTAAAATTTTATCCATGGAAAATCGAGGAAATTTGCTTGAAATTTTCTTGTAAAAATTTTAAACCATAAAATTAACTGTCTCCCTTTACTCCAAAAATTTAAATTTCGTGTTCCATAGAGAATTCCTCACGCTTCCCTTACTCCGCTTTGCCCTCCTTTTAGGAAATCTGTCTTAGGTGCAAACTCCACAAGTCCAAGTGACTTAGTCGACATTCACGCCGACTCATTTGCCAAAATTATGAAAGTTCTGGCTTTTAGCCTGATTTGAAACCAACAAATAAATTAGTGTTTTTTTATCATATACTTACTTTCATTATTAGGTAATTATATTTCTTTTTATTTGTATTTATAATCTTTCTCGTGTTTACCGTAAACGATTGTTGCACTAAGCTACATAACTTAGTTCTTAAGCCATTTTGTTAAATACAGTGTAACCAATTATTGGTAAACCTTAATAAATAAAATAAAATCAATGGCGGATAACTTCGTAAGAAAATCTGCATGTTATATTATATATGTAGGTAAACTCATTTAATAAAATAAAACTTGTAATATCACAAAACTTCTTTCCTCATTAACACTAACAAAATTAAAAGTTTTCATTAACATTTCACGAGCATTTAAAAGAATCATGAACCCAGATTTTAAATTGCACTTTAATAAAAACTTCTGCTGTACGAGTTGTTAACGAAATAGGTTAAATAACTCTCGGTCAACTGCATTTGAATTAGGTGTAGCAGACATTAATCTAGTCTACAGCTAATGAATAAATTCACCAACATTTAAATACATAAAAGGCATCTGTTAACACTTTCGAAATTAAATAATTCTTGGTAGCATAGAGGTTCATCTGGTTATATTCAGAATACAACACGCCGTACTGCAGATGACATAAAAATCGAATTAGTAATATGGAAGGAATTTATAACATATGGCAAATAGGTAAATAACCATCTGAAATATTACAGGAATAAAAAATAAAACGTAAGTACCGATCATAAAAAGTAACTTTTAAGGCACCAAACGAGAAATACTGCGATGTGAAATCTCCTACCGTAAATTCGTTCGTTCCTGTAGTAAATTTTCTTAATTCGGAAAAGCAATACGTGGAACAGTATATATTTTTAGGGTATGACAAGTATCAAATAACGGGCAACGGACCGTTCTGTTTGAATTAGAATAAAATGTTTTAATGCTGAGAGTATATCAAGATTGGCAGAAAACTTCAGAGCCATGGGAGCTGTTATTATAAAAGATTAGAAGCGATTTTCGTCGACTAGTATTGGAACACGTCCGCGGGACGAAATGGGGTGATGAATTTTTTAAGACACCACCACACGGCCTAATATTGCGACTTCGTACGCATAGTTTTTAATAATTTATTACCGTAGTTCCCTATTTGAATCAGGTTTTGTTCACAATTTCATGGGCTTAATTTTTTTTTGCGCAGTACCCTAATACTTCTGCTACTAATATTATAAACGTGAAAGTTTGTGAGGATGTATGGATGTTTGTTACTCTTTCACGAAAAAACTTTACAATTATATAGCTTATAAATCAGAATAACACATAAGCTACAATTCATAAAGATATTGTGTATATTGGGCAAGATATAACGATACATGTTAAGTCGGAAAAAATCTGTGTCATCTGCGAGCTATTTTGGCATGCGGTGCAAAAACTGTAAGAGTTACACAAATACCTAGTCAGGTCATAAGTATTGTCACACAGTAAAAACTTTTCTTTTAGAATGCTGGCCACAAAAATGTCTATTGAATTCGAATTTCGAATTGTTCATGAAAATAAAACTGTATACTTTTTAGAATTTTACTCATTTTTAAATATGGAGTGGACGCTTAAAGAAGAATACAGTCCTGACGAACCTTGTGGAACCTGTTTCTCATACCATGTTCAATAACAGGCACTGGGTATTCCAACAAGATTCGGCGCCAGCTCATAGAGCGAAGAGCACACTAGACTGGCTGGCGGCGCGTGAAATCGACTTCATCCGGCACGAAGACTGGCCCTCCTCCAGTCCAGATTTGAATCCGTTAGATAACAAGATATGGCAACACTTGGAGGAAAAGGCGTGCTCAAAGCCTCATCCCAATTTGGAGTCACTCAAGACATCCTTGATTAAGGCAGCCGCCGATATTGACATGGACCTCGTTCGTGCTGCGATAGACGTCTGGCCGTGCAGATAGAAGGCCTGTATTCAAAATCACGGAGGTCATTTTGAATAAACTTTAGTGTCATAAGAATCTATGTTTTCTTAAGTTAATTTTGGTATATAAATGGTTACATAATGAATAAACTTGTTTCAATTATTTTATATTAAACATGTGACAGAATTTATGACCTGACTAGGTATAATGTACGGTGGAACTGTTTCTCCTAAATAGTTCTACAAAAATAGTTCGCGACAGTATATATCTATATTTTATGTGTAAGCCTAGGAGTAACTTAGGCTACTTTTATTCTAGGGTTCCGCTCAAAATAATTCCACGCGGGCGAAGTCGCAGGGACAGCTAGTCTAAAATAAAAGAAACCCATGTTACTCCTTATAACATCAGCTATCTACCTGGGAAAGTCCCGTCAAAATCAGTCCAGCCGATTCGGAGATTAGCCGGAATAAAAAGACATAGACAAAAAATTTAAAAATCGCTTTCTTTTTGTTGTAAGTAGCGTATATAGTTTCATATGCATTTAGTAAAAATCTATTACTCTAACACTGTTACTAACTGTGTACAGCTTGTAACATTTATATTTTACATTCTACATATTTTATTTATTTGTGTAGATATGTTTGTTTACAAAGTTGGCGTACGTTTCTTCTTAATCGTCAGCCCGTAACATCCCGTAACTAGACATTCGCAATTCGTAAGTGTAGAGAACTGGAGGAGGAGGAGTACTGGTTACGAGGTATTTTATAGAATATAGTCCTCAGGGTTGATTTTGGTTATTAAAACAGGTAGTATATATGTAGGTACCCTTATTCCATATAGCTTACCTTTTGAAGTATTTTTTAAAAATATTTTTGGAACGAAGTTCCTTATTGGACGGTACGAGATTTTTCCGTCACGACCCCTTCTGACGTAGTGTCTACACTACGTCAGAAGGGGTCGTGACGGCCTTGGCGGCTATAAAGAAGCAAGATGGAATAATATCCATCTCCCTCGCACTTTTTCTTATCTTGCCATGAAATGAATATTATTGTATTTTAAATGACGCTTCATTTTAATAAACGCTAGTAATTCATTTATTTGTATTTGTTAATAAATAATATAATACGTTTATCAATAATAATATACTACGAAAGGAACTTCGTTCAAACCGAGTGTTCCACGACACTCACGCATATTTTATCTCTTTAAAAGACGTTACCCGCACACTAGAATTTCTCCTGTATCGTGGAGGCAGTTTACAAACACAAATTGCACAAGGACAAGCATCCAGACCCGGAACAATTATTTGTTGAGCTGTCAAATATTGCCAATGCACTTAAAATTGCAATTTACTATTTCATTAGTTCATGATAATGGCAACCTCGTGTTTGAGGTACTTTATCCTAGTCCTCGGAGGTAGGTTCTTGAAGTTGGTTGGTTGGCTGCAGTAGTCATATCAAAATCATATGGAATATTACTAGGTTTATACTCTCATATTAGAATTAACTCATAAAAAAATTCACCGCTTCGCTTTATTCCGCTCAGACTCAAACAAATGTCGTGTACACATCGGAAATATTGGTGGTATTCGATTCCACAATGAGGTTGTGCGAGGAAGAAAACCTCTTGTAAATCGTACAGTGGTGGACCGCCAATCATCCAGATGGTATGGATGGTATCTGGAGTTCTGTCGCGATGAGCGATGGTAAAATTGAGCGGCTGGAACAATTTCTCCGAGTACTCCCCGTTGTATATACGACAAAATACGTAAAGATATACAACATCTCTCTTTCAATTTCACTTTCAATTTCACATTAAATACAGCTATCATGATCAGGCAGGCAGCTTGGCAGGTGCATTGACAATCGCAGTTCCAGACAACTCGCACTCTCGAAACTGATGTCCTTCGCCAGTCTGAATATTTTACATCTATTGTAAATTGTCCGCTGTCTATTGAAAGCCATAAAATCTTTACGGCACCTACGAGATGAAATGGAATGACGGATTCTATTAACGACGCCACTCGCACATACTGCTACTGCATTTAATATGCTCCTTTAATGTCTCCATGGAATAGACCAACGAACTGAAAATTACCACGGGATTGACCAAAACCACAAAAAGATTTATCGCGTGCATAAAACTGCAGTTTCCTCTATAACGCGGGTCTATCAATCCTATAAAGGTATCATAATAGATACTAAGTCCGCCATACATAACAAAAATTTACCAAAACTTTATTCGAGAATATTTTTCCTTTATATGAGACTGGCTTAAAATAATCAACGTTTTTAATTATGAAACAAGAGCTTAAACGCTGTTTATCTTAATTACTGGTTGTAAAAACTTTATTTGAGCCCGAAATCGCTCGACTTCCTTCGAGTAAATGAGCGCTGCATTCTTCGTTGCAGGCTCACTATAAAGCGTTCTTTCATCTTGCCAAATTGCTATAGGTTTTTTTTCCTTTAAGTTTTTGTTTCAGGGTTAATGTTCGCGGTTTTGTTATTTAGGCCAGATATTTCAATTCTCTCAAAGATATTTTCAACATGACTTCATTGTGTAACAGAACACTATTACTCTCTGCCGAGACTTGTGTATTTCTATGTTTAAGTATATCTTAGTTAGTATTCTTGTCTAATGTTTAAAAAAAGCTAATTATTATGTCATTTGAATGTCATTCGATAGTACGGAATGCAACCATCATCATCATCATCATCATCATTATACTGATGCTAAACATAGGCCTCCCCCAAGGAATGCTACAAAGCACGGTCCTGAGCCACCTGCATCCATCGACTTCCTGCATGTCTTATCAGGTCGTCACTCCATCTAGTGGGGGGTCGCCCTAAACTTCGCCTACCGGTACGCGGCTGCCACTCGAGAACCGTTCTTCCCCATCGGTTATCGGTTCTACGAGCTATATGGCCGGCCCACTGCCACTTCAGCTTACTTATCCGTTGGGCTATGTCGGTCACTCTGGTTCTACTGCGGATATACTCATTTGTAAGTTTATCACGCAGAGAAACCCCGAGCATAGCCCTCTCCATAGCTCGCTGAACGACCATGAGCTTCCTCATACGGCCAGCAGTGAAGGACCACGTCTCAGATCCGTAAGTCATCACTGGCAACACGCACTGGTTGTACATTTTCAGGTATTGAGGTTGTGTCGTAGTTTCTCGAACGCTGCCCAGCCGACTTGAATCCGTCGATTGACCTCTCGGTCGAAGTTGGACTTACCTAGTCGGACTATTTGACTCAGGTAATATACTAAGGTTAATATACTCGTCAACAACTTCGAACTTAGTGCTCCCAACAACTACGGGCATAGGTGTGACATGGACGTCAAACATGATCTTTGTTTTGCCCATCTTCATCTTAAGACCTATCCGTTGGGAGACACTATTAAGGTAATTGAGCATAGTGCTTAGGTCCTCCAGCGATTCTGCCATATCGTCGGCAAATCGAAGGTGAGTGATGTACTCGGCATTGATGTTAATACCGCATCCTTTCCAGTACAGTAGCTTGAAAACGTCTTCCAATGCAGTGGTGAAGAGTTTCAGGGATATAACGTCACCCTGTCTTACACCTCTCTGCTGTTGGATAGGTTTCATACTCTGATTCTGTACTCGGATAACCATCGTAGCTCTACTGTACAAACACTTCAGCACTTCGATATACCGACAGTCAATTTGGCACCGCTGAAGGGACTGCAGCACCGCCCAAAATTCGACGGAATCAAAGGCTTTCTCACAGTCCACATACGCAAGGCAAAGTGGCAGATTATACTCTTCTGTTTTCTGTATAATCTGCCGCAGGGTATGTTTGTGGTCTATGGTACTAAAGCCTTTTCGGAAACCGGTTTGTTCGGGTGCAACCATGTGTGATTTAAAAAAATAGTAAAAAAATGCACTCGTGTCACTGTTTTTAATTAAGTGGTTTTGAATGGAGACATTTTAGAGTAATTACATACATAGGAGCCATACTGCTTTAAGTTTGTTGTAAACGCTTTATATAAAAGAGACACATTAGAAATGCATAAAAAATATCGGATGCCACTTTATTACGTTAGAAATAATTTTGATTTAACTTCGTATATTCCATAAAGATCAAGCCAATTTAACTAAAAATAATAATTCAAGATATATTTAATAATTCTGTTTTTTTTTTGTTTCAGATTAAGTTTATAATTCCACCACAATGGAGAAATCCTTGGACGTTCTAAAGAAGCGTACGAAGCATCCGCTACCACTGCTTTCCGATAGCTACGTGTACAGTTGAAAATTTTTCGGCGATGGTTAAGTAGTTATTATAGCATAGACTAAAACTTTTTAAGTGATATAATGAGCTTATACGTTAAGTGAATGCCTAGAGAAAGGGAGAGAATGCCTTACTACGGCTATCGGGAAGAAGGGCCTGGATCGGATTCTAGTGGGGGTTGTTCTGAATCAGATGGTGGCAATTCAGATTCGGAAGGGGGGCTGAGTACAGAAACTTCAAGTGGCCAGGGCCTGCCATTTCCTGGATTCACACCTGTCGCGCTCCGTTATTTGACGCAAGAAACAAGACCTAGAAGTTGGTGTCTCAAGCTCATCACAAATCCATATCCTTTTAATTAGAATTTAATTGTATTTAAATTTTTTACCTGGTAGAGTATTGCAGCTATATTATGGTTGTAGCACAAATACGTGGGCTTGATGGGTAACGCTTTCACAGAATTCCAGTGTAAAATAGCAAGCAGCTCAATGCTGTTGTATTTCGTATTGTGAGTGTATGGAACCGTAGAATCCGCCCTATTTACTGGAAACGAGGCATTCCACGTTAATCCCCAGGGGTGAAAACGCATATGCATTTTGATTTTTAATCAAGGATCGATGTAGATGCCTATAGACCACAGCATCCACTTACCATCAGGTGGACTGTGTGCACGTTTGTCTCCCTTATTTTATTTAAAAAATATATGATAATTAAGATGAAAAGAAATGTTTCAATTCGGCAGACGGGGATTTTCATATTTGAACAGTTTTCAACTAAGGAGAATAATAATCGGAATCTACCATTCCTCAATAGGTACCATACACGCAAACTTCTACCACCCTAAACTACTACCCGCGCCTAATGTAAATTATATGAGATATTGACTGACAGATTACCTCTCCGGACTAGTGGTCGTTAACGAGACATCCCGGGTTCGAATTACTTATAGTTAGCTACTGATTTTTTTTTGGGTTCAGAAGGATAGTGTTTTAACTCCGTACCTTTGTAATTCACGTAAAGAAGTTGGCCCTTTACTAGATCTCTACTACTAGATTTACTAGAACCCAACACGACCCTTCAGTCGTGTCGGGTTTGCCGTCCCATCGGGCTATGAGAGTGTGGAAAAATAATTAGTCCATCTGTGCTTGCGCACATATTGTACGTGATAGAGCGACGCTTCAGCTATATTAATGGTATTGTTGTAGCACGAATGGGCGAAGGACCACGCTCCCACAGAATACCAGCGTAAAATAGAAGCTTACCGCTGCTGTGTTTCGTATGGTTACTAAAGAACCTCATAGCTTCAGTTGTGTATTAAGAGTCTAAATACTGCAATAATTTTTTTCTAGCTCGTCTAAATTGTGCTTATTGAAAAAAAATTGCGGTCTTTACTAAGAAACTACACTCAGTAAGTAACGTAAGTTCAATTTTAGATGTTTTAATTATGAACAAGTAAAGAAACACACTGTAAATCTACTTACATAACCACATAAATGAAAATAACCCCTGGGAATGAGGTGATCGCCACCAAGCTCGTTCTATTAAAATTCATTTAAAAATTGCACAAACAAAATTATATAAATATTTGTTTTCTAAAGTATCGCTGGGTTTCTTGCTGGTTCTTCCAGGATAAAGGTATTTTCCGAACCAGTGGTAAATAAAAAAATAACTTTCAATAAGTATTATATAATAATCTATATTGAATAAAAATATATGAAAATATAAAATATATTCTGGCTTGTATCCTACACAAGACACACTAGACAGAAGAATGTGAGGACTATATTTGGATTGTCTACGTTTGCGCAGAGCCTTATTCATATTTAGTTGAAAATCAATATAATACATCAATTTTGTTGATAAGAAAAAATAAATATCTCTGATCTAAAAAATAACAACTTGCCTCTACAACTTTATTAATTAATAATATATCCTAATTCTTTTTTTTCTGCATAAATACAGATCAAACAAAAGTTTAAAGAAAACCTAACAAGATTTCAGACTTACAATAGCTACATTTAACTATCGCATAAATTATGAAAAACGTACCTGGTTATCTTCAAGCCAATTGCTTGTTTATAATGAAACAATAAAATGCCGTAGCACAGGATCCTAAAGTAGAGCAAATTTTATAAAAAGGGTTGATTAATAGACAAATAATTAAATTTGTATAATATGAATATATAATGGACATATTCGCAAAACATCATCGCGCTATTAACAGATTATACCGTAATCGATAGATTTTGTAGGCACATTAATTATCACAGTAACCGATCTTCACAGGGGGATCGGCTTCCTTGTATTTATAATACAGTCGATCGTATTATTTATAATACACGAGTAGAGTATAATAGCGTTACCATTTTTTTTTTTTTTTTTTTTTTTTTTATAGGATAGAGTGACAAACGAGCACACAGTCCACCTGATGGTAAGTGGTTGCTGTGGCCCATAGACATCTACATTTATCCTCGTTTGCGAATCAAAATATAGATGCGTTGTCACCCGTGAGGACTAGGATGAAATGCCTCATTTCCAGTAAAAACGGCCTCCGGCCACCTGCACTCACCAAGCGAAACGCAGAGGTAAACCCCTACTTCACGCTGGTATTCTGTGAGGTCGTGGTACCACCCCGGTTCGAGCCGGCCCATCCGTGCGACAGCAAAAGCTGCCGCCTGGCTCTACCATGGAGCGCTAGAAACCGGCAGCAAATTTTTAATATTGTAATTTCTTAGAATTATCGAGAACGTTATTTCGATTATCATCCCGTTTTCTCACCAACACTACAGAAATGTCTTCTCAATGCTTGAGCATCTTGCTCACTGTGTTATTGTAAAGGATAGGGAACGACCGTCCACTATACTGACATAATTTAATACATATAAAATTTGACGTGTCACTTTACTTATTTATTGAAGAAATGGGCTGAAATATAGACATGGAAAAAAGTTATTTTCTTTAGCTTGTGTTTTATTATTGCATAACATATTTATCTCTTTATTTTTTTACATATATTTTAAATAAAGGCTAACCTTATCTAAATATATTTATATCGTGGTAGAGCCATGCTGTGGCATATTATGGCTGCAGAACGAATAGATTGGCTCTACGAGCTTAGGACCACACTCGCATAATTCTGTACGTATTATGCTTCGTACGGTAAACGAAGAAAACGGGAGACCCGGTTCTTTGGTAACGAGGCCTTTCATCTTAGTTCTGAGAGACCAACGCCTCTGCATTTTTATTCTTAGTCAAGGATAAATGCAGGTGTCGAGAGGTCATAGCATCCACTCACCATCAGGTGAATTTCATGCTCTTTTATCCCTCACTTCTATAAACGAAATTAGGTTAGTGATCCAGACGCATATTTCGTCTAATAATAAAATAACCTATGACCTAGTTAATTATAGCTGTTGTAGGCCATGAAATTTTTCATAAAAAATCATTTTAAGAAATCTGTCCAACGATTCCAGAAACATATTCCTACAACCTGAAACGGTAAAATTATGCAAGTCATGTAGTAAATTTTCGATAAATATCTAATATATAAAAATGTAGATAGATAGATAAATAACTTTTTATTTCACTTATACAAAGTGGTTACAATTACGGAAAACTTAAGAACTACAAACGATGGCCATATCGCTTTAAGCGATTTCTAGCTGACAAACCGAACGTAAAAGGGACAATGTATATATGTAAAAGGACAAATATTTTGACGGATAGGTGCAACGTGCAATATAAAATAAAACTGAGGACAAAAACTTATAATTAAATAAGATTTATATAAATATATGAATTATATAATATTTAATAAATGTATTTTTGGTTTTTCGTATTTTATGCGCTGCCATATTGTTCATCAGATTGCGCTAAAACTTTGTCTACTTATTGCTTACACTTACGCGAAAGTTATAGGTATACAATTAATTTACAGTTGGTGGCACGAGTCTCGTACTGACAAATTTATTTGAAAGTTATTTATTTGAAAGTTATTTATCATTCAACTCCAATGAATGTATTATCACTCCTAATTAAACAATATAACCCTTCCAAATTTAAAACGATATAGAAAATTAAAATTAAATATTATTGTATTTAAAAAATTAATTATCGAAAACCATATTTCCACATTTATATAACTGTATTCAACTTCTAATACTTGATTTTGTTAATGTAAAGAAAAAGTTTATAGACAACACCCAAAATTCAACATTACGCATCATAAAAACAGTCTTCCGCTATTCTAGGTTACACATGCGGTTTTATTGGTATGGCAATTAATCTAAAAATACATATATAAGAAAAAAGAATCACTTCATTCATTCTTTTTCAAAAATTGAAAAGAAATTTAATCTGTGTTATCGGTAAAAATATTTTAATTACATCGGCCTTGCGGAAAAAATGCCTTTAGGAATTTTTACGCAACTGCCCAGAAGGAAACCAAGTTTTTCAACGGTATGAATGTTAGTATGTATGTATGTATGTGTATTATTATGTACGTATTGAATGTCTTTTCTTTGGGTGCACTATAGCCTGAACGGCTTGATGGATACATATTATGGGGTGTCGTTACATTTATCCTAATTTAGAAAGTGAATACGATTACAATTAGTACATCATTATTCTCTTTTTAGTAAAGTTTTCACGTAGTCGGGATTTTAATTAATTAACCATAGGGCTTGTTAATATTTTTGATAACAGTCATATAAGAATCGATTGAGATAATGCTACGGATTTTTTTGCTAAACCGTGTATTAACTAGGATTTAAGAAAAGTATCGACGTTTTTTTATCGTAGTTAACGAGTACTTTACAAAAAAAAACTACTATACTCTTTGCTAGTCCACGTTTATAAACCGAATCACATTTAGTTCTTCGAGCGTGTAACCAGCACTGTACGTGATTTTCCAGCGATATAGCGTAAAAAGACCGATACCACAGTTTGAAAGATTCTATTTATGGAAGTATGTTGGTTGTAGTAGGTCATTGCATAAAATATTACCTACTTACCAACATTTCGTTATTATACTATTCAATTACTTTATATTTTTTCTAAAAAAAATAAAAAAGTTATTGAAAACACTTTTCGAGTGCAAGTTACTAATTTATTGTCAATACTAGTCATAAAAATTGCGCAAAATTTATTTCATGTCTTACGTCGCAAATGATAAAAAACAATATTAATTTCTCAACTAAAGCAATCAGAGTCTTGCCAACCATTACATCAGAGTTGATAGACGACAAATCCTCGCAAAAGACAAAAGAATCCTACCAAAGAAAAATACCCTAATTTGAATAGAGCAGATGGCTGGGTGCTACCATCTGCTTGGGATCCCATAATTAAGAAATTAAATCTAAATCCAAGCATACTACTGCAAAACTTCAAGATACTACAAGGTACTTCTGCGTCTTCCCAAAAGTTAGTTTTTAAAAGTTGAAAGTTGCTTTCTTTAAATATGAAATCAGAATATCAAATATCTCTGTACCCCCTTTACCATCATGGGTGCTGTAAATTGTCCAAAACGTCGGAAATTATGTCCTCAAATGTAATGAACATCCTGTTACATAATTCATAAATGGTAAGACATTATTTCTTAGTCGTATTTTATGGCTCCTAAAATTAATTTAACAATTTTGTTTAACCGTCATTTTTCCGGTGTTGATTCCATTAAACACGCGCTAAATGTATATATTTCGTAAACTTCTGAAATATTTCCTTGAAATATTTCATAGAGGTTTCCTCTTTATCTTTTTCTTGACACCGAAGAACGTTTTAAAAACTCATGTCATTAATAGTTGCAAAGATGCTTTTAATCGAACTGCGGTTAGCATACCGATGCTAACCGTGGATTTCAAGTCAGGTGACTTCAATATAAACCACTCCATAACTAGTAAAAACTCTAATAACTGCTACTACTACACTAACTAGGCTTCTTCTACAAAACGAGAACCGACTCCTTACAGCTAGAACGGCCCCGGAAGTACTTTGAAAACATAAATATTTATGAAATTCATAAAACTAAATTGCAGGTAATATTTTTTTATATAGATAGATAACTTACTCATTTTATATAAATTGTACATTAAGAGGAGTTTTCTGTATTTATAGTTAGATTACGCTAGTAATTTACCTAATATAACATTTTCATGTTTTATATAAACATATTTGACGGCTCCGTGGCGCAGTGGCTTAGCAATCAGTTGTTGCGCTGGGGGCCGCGGGTTCTAATCCCGTACGGAACAAGTATTTGTATGGCCTACAAATAATTGTTCCGGGTCTGGATGTTTGTCCTTGTGCAATTTATGTTTGTAAACTGCCTCCACGACACAGGAGAAAATGTGGGGAGGTAACGTTTTTTAAAAAGAATAAACAGAATAAATTATACACTTATTTTTGTGATAATTTTTAAAAAGAAGAATATATACGTTTCACATCAACTTCAATACAAACCTTGTATTTAGAAAGCATTTAAATATATAAGCCATTCAAAATCATCTTAGGAACAATGAAACTAATATTTATTTTTGGCCACATATAATCGCTGTAGCTTCAGTAGTAATATATACATTCAAACACTGATTTACATCTCGCTTTATTTTTACACGTCTGTTTTGGTCTATAAAATTGTCCATAATAAATAAACAAAGACGCCATTGGCTCATTTCCAAAGTAAAAATCTCAACAATGTTAAACCCGTATCACGATACTGACGTAGCACTAACAATACCTTTGAAATTTGCCAAACAAGTTGCAATAGTTTTTTCGATATAAACAAATTAATTCATTAAAGTATTTAATTATTTAGTTATAAGTGAGTAGCCTCAAGAAAAACTATCTTCATTTAATAAGAATAGACCAACTTTTATAATTATTTACAAGATACGCTTAAAAGATTTAGAGAGGTGTTTCAATCTGGATATTTGATTTACTTAATTATTATTGATACAGCCCCAACGTTTACGATGATTTTTCATGTCTCTTTCTTGACTCTGGTGTGTTTCCTAACCAAATGAAAAGGTTATCTCTGTTTAAATAAAACTAATTTTATGGATTTTATCGCGTATATTAACTTATTTTATATTCCCGACGTTTCGGGTGCTTTCCAGCACCCGTGGTCACGGGGGACTGAGGTGTTTGACGTCCTGATGTCATAATTAGCCCGGCTACCTTCAGTTTTTTAATATTAATTTTTGGTTCGATTTACGCAGAATGAGCTTACAGTATCTTGAAGTCTAGCAGTGGTATACTTGGGTTTGGATTTAATTTTATTAATTATGGGATCCCAAGCAGATGGCAGCACCCATCCATCTTCTCTATTGAAATTAGGATGTTTTTTTAATTTCCATAGCCTCGCGAATCATCCTTGGTAGGAATCGGTGTTCTTTTGCGAGGATTTGTGGTCTATCAAATCTAATGTAATGGCGGGGACGATCTTGAACATGTTCACAAACTGCAGACTTCCCGATACGTCGGTGCTTCACGTTAGCTATATGTTCTTTAACGGGGGTTTTTATAGATCTTTTTGTTTGTCCTATGTACGAGAGACCACATTCACAATCCAGCTTGTACACTCCTGCATCTTGTAGAGGGATATGACACTTGACGGATGGTAAAAATTGACCAATCTTCTTCAGCGGCTTGAAGTTTGTTTTAATGGAAGCTCGCTTCAAGATGTATCCAACCTTGTCTGTGACTCGAAACAAAGATCCCTCGTGCAGCCTCGCGAGTTGTATCATGAGTACATAGCATGAAAGTGGGTGTCTTTTGGGAACAATACTTGGTCCTTTTTTATTTTTAGTATAGAAAAATAATTAAAGTTAAAAAATCGTAGATCGTCAATTTGTAGATAAATGACATAAAAATTATTTTGCGATTATAAACTTATATTCACAGTTAGTGCATCGACCTTGGTGTAGACCTATGTATGGGAGAACATTTTTTTAACTTCATTTCATAAACTTTATCCTTCAATCTTAACTACATTTTAGTTATAGCATTATGCTTATCTCACATATTATAATTTATGAATTCCAGTAACTTAAATCTTTTGAAGAAAGAACTAACTTAACTAACATCGCACTTGTTTGGTTTTTTTTTAAATATTATCCTCGATTTTGTAACTGTTAAACTTTACTTTGATCATAGTTTTATTAAGGTGTGTTTAGAACCTTGTGGTAGCATTATAAGACAGTAGATCACACTGTTTGTCCCGTGAGTATCTTAAAACCTATTGGCAATGCTAGAAAAATCACATAACTTCCGATGGATGGGTGTTTATCCGATGGTCTTGTTTATCTAGGCGTATAACACACATTCCTTTTTAATAGCGCCAAATACACTGGTCATCTGGTACTGCCCATTGCCATGTTTGGAAGGCGAAACACCAATCTGTCTGCTAAACGAGGCGATTATGATCAAACCTCGCTAAAATAGGACAAGCCCATACCCAGGAATCAGTAGTGAAGAAAAAAAGTAATTCTTTCATAAGTTTAACATTTAATCGACCTTATAATTTCGTAGGTTTCGAAAAGTAAAATTTAAATGTAAAAATTTTTGAAAATACCATTTTTCTCTTTGCCATGTCACTAGTTTCACTAATGTAAACAATATACCCGATATCGAAAACTATTTACTTGTTTTGATAGCACAAGCCTTGTACAGTTGGAACATTTCCAAATGGAGTTGATTAACCAACACTTGTTGTCTCACATGATATAACCAAGACAACTTTTACGTACATGTACGATTTTTCTTTTGTGCATAAAAGTTTAAATAAATAAACTTTTTTAATTTTATTCAGGCATTTTTTTAATATTTAATAATTGTTTGGCATTTGTTTGCACTTGATTAAGGCTCAGGATCGTTGTGGAAGGCAGTTTTTAAAAACGATCTATTTTCGGTAGCACATTTTTTTTTATAGGATAAGGGTGACAAACGAGCACACAGTCCACCTGATGGTAAGTGGTTGCTGCGGCCCATAGACATCTACATCTATCCTCTATTACAAATCAAAATGCAGATGCGTTGTCACCCATGAGGACTAAGATGGAATGCCTCATTTCCAATAAAAAGGGCCTCCGGCCACATGCACTCACTAAGCGAAACGCAGAGGTAAACCTCTACTTTACGCTGGTATTCTGTGAGGTCGTGGTACCACCCCGGTTCAAGCCGGCCCATCCGTGCGACAGCAAAAGCTGCCGCGTGGCTCTACCACTGTGAGTGGTAGCACTGTAGATTTGTAATAAGCAGCAATTATTATTATATAAAAAGGTTTCATTATACTGTTTATAATAGTTCACTACTGCTCTCCAGTGAGTTGCCTGGCATGACATAAAACTCGAACTACATTAGATTCTTCGCAGTCGCAGGCCGGCCATCGCGTACGTGATGTCATGTCGCCAGACGTGGTTATAATGTAGGGTTTCTTGTAGAGGCTCTTTCATGACGATTTTCGTATGTAACGGTATAGTAAATTACTCTTTTAAATATTCAACTATTTTAGTCATCGATGCAAAATTGTAAAGAGACTTAAGTTGTGAGCGACTAATGCTACAAGTGTTAGTACTACGGTGCAGTTAAAAATGCGGTATCGCATGAGGGATAGTCATACAGAGATGAGTTTTCAGACCAAAAAAAATTTAATTATTCCATAAAAGAACAATTAAGTAAGTTACAAAATAATAAAACTTTTGCTTAGCAAAGAAACTTAGTAATCCTCTCCTTCTCCCGACGCCCGTGGGCCTCGTTACGTGACGTATAGGAAGCGAGGTCACATCGGGTTTGTTAAATTAACAATTTAATTTTGTTCCACCATCAACAAGGGAATTTTCTTACAGTAACAACGCCGGCTTAAATAGAGAAACTATTTTATTCATAAATTTAAGGCTTGATATGAGTAATTTTAACCTAAAAATAAAGAAAAACGGTTACCATTTTTATTGTGTTTGAAATATGATTATCATGTCTGCTCTTCACAAGTCCATCGCTGAACATAGGTTTCCCTTAAGGAATGTCACAAAGCACGGTCCTGAGCCACCTGCGTTCATCGACTTCCTGCATATTTTACTTGCATATTTTCTAGTAAAGAGCCGCCTTTCACTTAGCTCACCGTGCTCGAAATATATAGAAATAAATAAGGAGATGCTTGCGGAGTTTCTTTCGACGTTAAAAGAAAAATGACGATGCGTATTTAATGTTTTACGTCAAAAAATACCTTTCTATTGCGTTTCAAAGAAATCGATAATTTATATAAAAAATAGTTGAGGCTAGGGCAGAGCACCTTTGTTTGTAGTTTGTAGTAATTATTACATTTTTTTATCCAGTAAGTGTGACAAATGAGCACACAGTCTAACAGATGGCGATTGGACTATGTGGCCCGTAGATGCACACCTACTCCATACTCAATTAAGAATTAAAATGGAGATGCGTACTTATCCCTGATAACTAAGATAGAACGCCTAGTTACTGCGGCGTGGCTGTACCACTTTAGATATGTAATTCAACTATAGTCAATATTTAAGTAACATTCTGTTTGTTGAACAATACAGCTGACAGCAAATCGACGGTTTTGAGTTACGAGGCGAATTCAATATAAAGTTCCCTTTTAATATTAGTTTGACCTGTATGTATTTATTTATGTATCTAAGTACATACATTTTCATGTTTATGTCTATGTACATATGTTTTTTTTTAATGTAATAGTATTTTATAATAGCGTGTCGACTGATTTTCGCATGTTTGATCAACCTGAAATTTTGCAGACATATGAAAAACCGATTACAAAACAATAAATTTAACATCATGATTTAGTATTCTTAATATCATCACAGATTGTTATCAAAGCGTGTTATTTTATCTTTAACATTAATAATATTATAACACACATTTTAACTTGACCGGTATGTTTGTAAGTGTTTATGTAATAATTTATAATTAACGGTGGTAGAGCCACGCGGCAGCTTTTGCTGTTGCACGCATAGGCCGGCTCGAGCCGGGTTGGTACCATGACCTCACAGAATACCGGCGTGAAGTGAAAGCTCTGCTTCTGTATTTCATCTGGTGAATGCAGGTGTCCGGAGGCCCAATTAACCGAGACGTAGATCTCCGATGATACTTCGTATGAAGATTCATAGGATTCATTCGTATGAAGATGATACTTTGTATCTCTCCTACCTGGGGTACAAATTGGAACACTCCTTTACGCCTCGGGCTGGAATTTGCGTATACGTCAGAGAGGACATCTGTTCTTGACGTATCAGCAGCCTTGAAGGTTCGGACCTGTCCATACTATGGCTACGTGTAGACAGCGACGACGATCCGCGCTTCTACGGGAGCCCCTATAGGTCCCATTGCGGTAATGCCGAAACAGACCGACTCATCGACTACGTCCAAATGGGTACAGGTTCCTTGCTACAACAGGTCCCACCCGCAGGGATCGTGATCCTTGGCGATTTTAACATGCCGGCCGCCACGATCATGCGAGGAGATCTGTTCATGATTTTGCCTTGGCATATGGTCTGACACAATTGGTTACTACGCCTACGCGGATTCCAGATGTGGAGGAACATGCACCTTCGCTGTTGGAACTTCTGCTGACCTTTCATCCAGTCATATAGCAAGTCTCCATTGATGCCCCTCTTGGCTCCTCCTCCGGAGTGCGGTGCCACTCACGCTGAAATTACGGTGCTTTCTGCAGGCTGTCGCTGTGTTTGGCACTATAGGTCGGCCGATTGGGATGGGATGCGGTCTTTCTTTGTATTTTACTCTTGGGGGCGGATATGCTTCTCGCCGGACTATCCCAACGTTGTTGCTATTTCTGTTGCAGATGTGGTTTTTCAGTGTATGGAATTTTTATTCCTTCCACTGTAGTGTAGTACCCATCGGAGGCAAATCTCAGCCATGGTTTTATCGCTCCTGTAAAATAACATCACGTTACAAACAGGAGTGCTTACAGGCCTGGGCTGATGCAGCAACGTCCCGGGATGTAAACACCAGCACCCTTTAAAAGTAATTCCACCTCCAAGTGCTTCAAAAAAGTCATTGCCTAGGCAAAGTCAGAGCACATAGGTAGAATAGGCCATAAAATAGTTCGCCTTCCTTCGGGAACCCGTGCATTCTAGTCTCTCGTCCAAGGCTGTCCATAGGAACTTTTGTCAGCCATCTCTTCCATCTATGCACAGGGAGGAAGACTCACTGGCCCATGAGAGGCCGAAGAGGAGAAAGCCGATGTGCTAGGCTCTTTCTTTGCGTCCAACTCGACTCTCGATGACGGGGGAACACACCGCCGACCATCCCGCGGTGTGAGTGCTCCATGCCGGATATGCGGTTCACACAGCGCTCGGTTCGCAAAGCACACCTATCCCTGGACATCCACAAGTCGAGTGGGCCTGACGGAATCCCCCCAATTGTGCTGAGGCCGTGTGCTCCGGAGTTGGCACCAATTCTAACACGCCTTTCCCAAAAACATGGAAGACGGCTTTTGTCCACCCGATTCTTAAAAAAAGTGACCGCTTAGACCCGTCTAACTATAGGTCTCTCGCGATCACCTATTTTTTTCCAAAATAATGGAATCCGTTATAAATTGCAAGGTCATGCAGTATCTTGAGCATCACCAGATGATTAGTGACCGCAAATACGGTTTTCGTCGGGGTTGATCAGCTGGTGATCTTCTGGTCTACCTGACACATAGATGGGCGGTGGCAGTAGAGTCCAAGGGGGGGGGGGGGGGGCATTGGCCGTTAGTTTGGACATTACGAAGGCCTTCGATGGGGTTTGGCACAAAGCGCTTCTTTAGAATCTCCCTTCTTATGGGCTTCCCGAAAAATTGTGCAACTGGATCATCAGGTTTCTTGCAGATCAGAGCATCAAGATCGTTGTAGATGGGGCATGCTCCGACTACAAGCCTATTAACCCGGTTTTCTACAACGCTACGTGCTATCACCAACGCTATTTCTTTTGCTTATCTAAGATATGTTGCGAAGCGGTAACATTCATTGCTATATGGATGATAGCACTGGTGATGCTCTGTACACCGGCCGTGCCAATATTTCTCGGGAAAACGTCGCCGAGTGCCAGAACAAACTTGTATCTGAAGTCCAGTAATTGCTGAACAAAGTCTTGGATTGCGGGCGACTAAATCTAGTCCAGTTTAATCCTTAGAAGACACAAGTTTGCGCGTTACCGCTAAAAGGAACCCCTTTGTCGTATTTCCTTAGTTTGAAGGCACATCCCTTGTTACTTCAGCCAGTATTGGAATCCTCGGCGTCAACATATCGAGTGCCGCCTGCAACTTTACAAGTATATTTGTTTAGTCTTTACAGGTTCAGCCTCACATGGAATACTGTTCACATCTCTGGGCTGGGGTTCCCCAGTGCCAGCTCCTTCCACTTGACCGCATGCAGCGCAGAGCGGCTCGAATCGTCGACGACCGAGTCCTTACCGATCGGCTCGATTCACTGGCGCTGCGAAGAGATGTTGCATCCCTTTGCATTTTCTTTCGCATTTACCACGGGAAGTGTTCTGAGGAATTGTTCGGATTAATCCCAGCAGCCAAATTTCACGAACGCACATCGCAGCAAAACTCCCGCTACCATCCATACCATTCAGATGCTTGACGGTCCATCACTGTACGCTTCACTAGGAGTTTTTTTGCCGCGTACGACCTCTCTGTGGAATAATTTACCACCGGCGGTTTTTCCGGACCGTTACGACTTAGGGACCTTCAAGAAAAGAATTTACTCCTTTTTAAAAGGCCGGCAAGGCACCTGCAATTCCCTTGGTGTTTCAGTTGTTCATCAGCGGCGGTAGTCACTTACCATCAGGTGAGCCGTATGCTCGTTTGCCCCCAATCCTATAAAAAAACAAAAAAAATTGTAATTGAATTTTATTATTATTATCTTATGGTAATTCTTAAATTTTGCATACGTATTGGGAACCGATGTCATACAATAATTTTATACTTACTATGATCAACACATGATCAATAATTATTGATTAATTTTTGATGTGAAAACTTCTTTAGCCGCGATTTTTTCCTTGCTCAAGGAAAAATGGGAAAATCTTATCGGTTCGAGTCACCAATGACCTCGACATGCTCGCTCTTGCGTGCAATACGTCACGAGCATGTCTACTACTTGACGCTAGTCTAGGGCTGGTATAGCAGTCTGTGTAGATGTATACGCATATGTCATTGAGTTTTCACTTCTGTTGGCAGCCCTTATGCCTGCCTTAGGTTTTTTTTCTTACTCTATTTATTTATTTCTGTAAATTCTACATTTTTGTAATTCTCGTAAATTGTTTTAAAGTTTTAAAGTGTATGCTAAAATGATGTTAGCAAAATCTTGGAGCAACTGACAAGTAACGGAAAGCAGCTTTTTTAAGTACAACATAGTGATGAGTTAGGTAGCCGAAGCATATTGCGTACATGACAAACACACGCATTCTAGTTCATGCATATTAGTGAGCTGATTAACTGCCGCTAGTTATGTGTTAATAGCTCATTTCTAATGATCCGACTGATCAAGTATTGAATCGTTACACGTATTACACGTGTTACGTAGTAATAACCGGTTGTTTCGGTCAATCATTCATACACACTGTACTGTAGGGTTGCACACTGTACACGTTTTAGGCCAGTGTGCAACCCTTATATTATCAGTTTCGTTGGTTAGATGCGTACTCAAGTCATTCATTCCAACCCATACAAATGCATTATTTTACCAATAATATACTTTTTACAATGCTTCCTAAGCTATATAATATTTTAATAATATTTTATACTTAATAAATTAAAAGCTTAGAAAGATTCCGTTAATGGTATGTAAATGGTGGCACCGGATGGTTCAAAACAAAAAAAAATCATCAATGCTGTAGGCTTCCCAGATCAATCGGCGCACCGTTCACGATTGATACAACTCTCGCTGCTGTTCAAAATTTTTGCGAACGAATCACTACGCTACATGTTTTGCTTAAATTCTCTCCTCTCATACTTAAGCTAAAATACAAAGCTTCTATTTGTTTATTTATTGACCAAAGAACTATATTAGTACTTATAATAACTTGACGTAAAAAAATATTCTTATGGATAGACATTAGATTAAAAATTACTTTGTCCATTTTCATTGAGATATTTTGTAATTTGTTTGAAAACAACTAGTTGTGAAGGAATAATTGAACATAATTAAGAATAAATACTTCACCAGGCATGTGTGTGTCAGAATTGGGGACCGACTGCGAAAGCGTTATTTTCGCAGGTCCTAGAAATTTTGAGAGAATGACGGATGGTGATCGAACATAGTCAGATGAATATGAGACCGGAGAAACACCACGCTCTTACAGAACACCAGCGTAAATTAGCAACTTAATGCTGCTGTGTTTCGTATGGTGAGTATGGAAAACCTGATACTCTTTTTAGTGGTAATGAGGCATTACTTCTTAGTCATTATAGGTGACAGCTCATCTGCATTTTGATTCTTCATCAAGGATTGATGTAGATAACTTCTAAGGGCCACAGTATTCACTTACCATCATTAAGGTGACATTGAGAAGTACACACAGGACTATCCTAGCTAAAAAAAACAAAAAAAAACAATAAAGTCAATATGGTCGTAAAATTTTATATCAGTTTTGTATATCGTTTTATGTGTTATATAAATAAAATTGTTAAGCCTTTATATACAATAAAAATCATTAACTGCTAATTTGGTAGAATTTTCATGCGGTAGAAATTTGACGGCGGCCGTCGCATTGAAGTCAAGAATGAGAATGGCCTAATGATCCTTAAGAATAAATGACTAGTTTCGGTTCAATATTATGCTAATTTTTATCATATTATTATTATCGTTAATTTTTCGCTATTAATTTTAACTACATTCTTAGCGCAGTATAACTGCATTAATTTATAATGTAAGCCTAGTTTTCATTATAACACAATTCCAATATTACACACAAAAACACTATACATAAATTACTTTATCAACACACAAATCTAAAACCTATTTTAACAATTAATCTCTCTGTTTTTTAGGAATATATAAACTATGCAATATGTATTATAACCTTAACCCAGAACTAACGTCTATTATCTATTCTATACTCATTATTTATGAATTATATTTATGCAGCCAGGATAATCATATACCACTCAAAATTTACTATTCTTATAATGATCCTTATTGTATTTTATATAGCTGAATAAATTTACACCCGAGCGCTACTAAGCTTAACATAATACCTCTCAATAAAATTTTAAGAAAACCGGCCAAGTGCCAGTTGGAGTCGCGCTCCGAGGGATCCGCACAAATCCGTACTTTAAAATTATTAAAAATATTTTTATTATATGATGTAACTAAAAATTTATGCTTTTCGCAATTTTTCCTTTATCTGTGCTACAATACGTTGCTTCGTACCAAATTTTAAGATTCTGAGTTCACGGGAAGTACCCTGTAGGTTTTGATTCCCTGATTCCATTGCGAATGTCGACAATTTGCGGCATAAACGGCTGTATCGTTTGATTGCGTTGACTTAGAAGTTTGATTTTTTCACAGCTCCAAGGGACATTAGACTTGAGTATTTCATATGAATTTTAGCTTGATACCTCCACGCGTTCCTGAGAAAAAGGGTATTGACAGACAGACAGACAGACAACAAAGTGATCCTATAAGGGTTCTGTCTTTTCCTATTGAGGCACGGAACCCTAAAAATGTAATACAATTCGCTGATTTAAGTGATTTTTTTAACAAACTTGTATGATGTTTCTTTCTGTGACTCGGTTTTATGTAATCCTAAAGATTGTGCTAATCTTTCATCTCAATTAAAAACTTCACTTACACTTTTATCGCAAAATATTTGACGTATTAAATCAACCTATACAGAACACTTCTAATTTTGCTAGAAAGGATCAAACTGTCTTGCGATTTAATTGTTTTCTTGGAATGTTGTTTATCCTGCGACCCGATAATTCCTAATTTAGATGAGTACACAAACTTTAAATCTTTAAATAATTACAATCAAAACGACGGAGTTGTCGTGTACATAAAAATGAAAATGGGCAACATAAGTGTTAGGGAGCTCAATGTCTCTGAATTGAACTGTTTAATGATAAGTATTTAAAAGGACTGAATTTAAAAAGCTGATAAAAATTCAAATAGAACGATAAAATTTACAGTCATTTAACTGATTTTTTAAACGAATCTGATCTCCAAACTTCGATTTATCAAATTAATACTTATTATGTTGGTATGGGATGGAAACTTGTAGAAAAAATAAATGGAGGTGTACCAACAGATTCAAATATTACGCAACGGGCAGAATCTTTTGTAATACTCAAGGCTTATGTTACAGAAGTAAATCTATTGATTATATCTCTGAAAAGCGATTGTGTTACTGGATGGGATGATATTTCTTCTAACTTTCTAAAGAAACATATACACAAGATATCATAGTCCCTCTACTCACACATATTTGCAATTTGAGTCTCACTACTGGTATTTTTCCTAATTCGTTTAAGATAGCCCTTTTATGTCCAGTTTTTAAGTCAGGTGATCGGAAATGTATCGAAAACTACAGGCCAATTTCAGTGTTATCCACTATGTCTAAGGTATACGTGGTATTTTTATACATGGTAGAGCCATTCTGCAGCTATATTAGTAGTATAGTTGTAGCACGAATGGGTCGGCTCGACCGGGGAAGGACCACGCTCTCACATAATACCAGCGTAAAATAGCAGCTTAACTCTGCTGTTTTTCGTATGGTGAGTGTAGAAGACCGGCGACCCTTTTCACTGGAAAAGAGGCATTCCATCTTAGTCCTCACGGTTGGAAACGCATCTGCATTTTGATTTTTTATTGAGGATAGATATGAATGTCTATGGGTCACAGCAACCACTTACCATCACGTGAACTGTGTGCTCTTTTGTCACCCTATCCTATAAAAAAAGGTACTTGAGAAAATCCTAAACTCAAGACTTATCAAATATTTGGAATCCCGTAAAATTTTATCTCGTAATCAATTCGGTTTCCGAAAGACATTATCCACTGATGACGCTGTACACAAGTTAGAAAATCATATTATTATTAAACTTGATGATAAGCAAAAATGCGTCGCCCTGTTGTTAGACCTTGCTAAAGCTTTTGACATAATTTCGATTTCTGTCTTGATTTCTAAGCTTGACTGCCTGGGAATAAGAGGCAGCCAGCTATCTTTATTTCACAGTTATCTTACAAATAGGGTTCAGTGTGTGAAAATTGGCTCATACCTGAGTAACTTCCAACCTATTACATATGTTGTGTATATTAACTTGTGTAATGTATGCCCAGAAGATGGTTCTATAATTACTTATGCTGATGTACAGCACTTGCTTTTTCGGCCAGTACTTGGAGTGAAACATACCAACGAGCGCAAAAAGGATTTGATACTGCTAGAAAATGGCTCAATCACCACCTACTAACACTAAATTTAACCAAAACTAAAGTACAAAATTTTTCTATACGAAAAAGTTCTCAATCATTAGCAAATTCACTTAATAGATAATACTTCATCACAAACTAGCAACACTACAACCGACAATGTGTATTATTTAGAAAAAGTTACTTCTATTAAATATCTTGGCATAATAATTGACAGTAATTTAACATTTAAAGACTATTTTGAACACTTATCTATTAGAAAGTTATTTTTAAAGACCTTCCACATTCTGGTTCTGCCGATACATATTATGTTATGAAAGTATATGTCCTGTGCCAATCGATACTACGTTATTGTATATCTACCTGGGGTGGGGCTACTAAAACAGTATTTATGCAAATTGAACGTGCCCAGAGAGCGTTACTAAAGGTGTGTTGTTTTAAACCTCACCCTATATTCTACAGAACTACTTTATGAGCATTGCCAAGTGTTGACTGTACGGCAACTTTTTATATTGTATATAACTCTTAAATAGTTCTCCTTAACTAAATATAATAGGAAGGCTGCACGACATAATCATCTTGTCGCCAAATCGATTCCTCTTAATACCTATTGCAGTCATAGATTTTGACCTTATTCCTACACTCATTCAATCACTTTGAATTTAAATCAATCGTACACGGAAACTGAATGTCTTCTTGATATTCTCAAATAAACTTTATATTGTATTCTTCATATATTCTCACTCTTGCAAACACACACACACACACACACACACACACACACACACACACACACACACACACACACACGCACGCACGCACGCACGCACGCACGCACGCAAGGCAAAAATACCTTTCAATAAAAAACGTCGTCCACATAATGACGGTCAGTTTCGATCCCATATCGATTACACGTATTCCTTTAGTCCCGTACTATTATCGTGTTGTCTTACAATGTGATGCAATCTATAATGCATTTTTTGTTTTAAACCGTCTTAGATAATAAGGATTATCTATTTTACATTCTATTCCATTTGAGCCCATAAAGCCCACTACTGAAAACAGGCCTCTCCAATTGATTTCCTCATAGTGTGGATTCATCACAGTTGCCACGCGGGTTGGCAACCGTAGATTTTTTATCTGTTATCAGTAATATGCTGCTACCCATCTCCTGTTTCAATTTCCCTCCAACGATACCCACGGGGCTATATGTTATTATGGATATTATCATGGGTGTTATCCTAAAATAAACTTCTATAATATTAATTATCAAAAATCGGATACGAACATAATTCTTAAAACATTAAAAATACTTTCGTCTCTTCTGTTCTGTTATTTTACTAGCAAATGCAGAGGCAATACTGGTTCTACAAATAAACTACCCAATATAATGAAAGATATTCACGTTTAGATAAATAAATTAGAAACAAATGGATAATACTTTATGGCCCGACAATCAGTAAGTAAGACATTAAACGTATTTCCAACCAAGGACCCGTAAGTAAATAAGAAAGCAGAATAAAGGGCTACGACTTACATTCATTCAGAATTACTCATAATGTAATTGAGAGAATTGTTGACTATGATGTATTACAAATTAAAAGTTTTTTAATGAGGTTTTAAAATAATAAAAAAGAAAAAATTATTACTTCTTTACAGAATAAGGATGACAAACGTGTACATAGTCCACCTGATTATAAATGGGTGCTATGGACCATAGATATCTACATCTATCATAGATTAAGAATCAAAATGTTTATGCCTTGTCACCCCTAAAGACTAAGAACTAAAACTCCGCGTTACTGATTAATAAAACGCTAAATGCTAAAAGTTATTTTTTGCGTCAATTTTGATTAAAAATCAGGTTGATGTGCTCAGGTATGTGCATTATTAATCTATAAGCACATTGTAATAAGTTAGGGTAAATAGATCCGTTATCATTATTTGAGGCGCTTATTTAGTTACCTTATATTGGAGACGCAGATTTGTACACCACGTTGTAATAGAAAACTATATCATATAATAGACTGAAATTTGTTAATTTATGTTTTTTTTAAACCCGCTATGCAACTCGCGTGGAACTCTTGTTCTCATTCCTACAAAACAAAGTTTCGCATACACTAGAAACTTCGTGAATCGTGGAGACGATTAATTTCTCATGGATAAATATCCGTACCCGGAACTATTGTTTGTGGCTTATATAATATGTAACTACTAGTTCTGTGTGATACCAACCGGCGCAGCGGCCGACGGCGTCGCAGCCAAATATTAATGCGCTACCACATAACCATATTATACAAGATATTACCTTTGTTTATTTACTAAATAATAATAAAATATATAACTATTTAACTAAGTTCTTTTAGACAATGATGCATAAATCATCGCATACAAAATGTTTTGTATTATAAATATCCTTTGGGATGGGATTTGCATTCCGTTATCAATTCTAAAATATTTACGAAATTATATTTATAATACGTGTTGGTGTTTGCAGTTTTATAATCCATTAGCGGTAGTCAGGTGCGCCACATGCTCGTTTGCCCCCTCTTATATAAAAAAATCCTTTGTTCATAAATTTTTTATCGCCAACGTACTATAAAATTCTAAAGGCCCTAATTAACGGGCAATCTTTACCGGCGAGCCACCTAGACCGCAGTAAAGCTCACCTGTCGATACCGTAGCTTTTTGGCACGTGGCAGGAACAAACTCTTTTGGTTCGCCACTCCACCGTCTATCGTAATCTTTCCGCAAGCTTATGCTTCGCTCATCGATCTGGGCCTTTAAAAACACGATTCACCCTAAGCATAAAATACGACCTTATATGCATCTTTGAATTTAATTGCAATTTCCGCCTTTATATTCATTTATGTGTATTTCATGTCTTGATATTATTCTGTTTGGTGTAACTAAATTAATAAATTAATCTCGTTGAATAGAAGAGAATAATTTTATTCGATATAGATTATAATTAATTCTTATTGAAAGTCATTTTCATATTGGCCACTGGTTCGAAAAAGACAAAGATTGTTTTCCGAACCCGGAAAGAACTAGCGAGAAACCAAAAGTTACACATAATCATCTTTAAAGAATAAAAAAGCAACAATGGGCGTTGACTAAATATCTGTTGGTATTCCTGTTTGAAAAAAGATTGTGGCCAATGTTGGAAAGTTTAAAGACTACGACTTTAAATTTATAGAGAAAAAACAAAATTCATAATTGTTAAAAGATAGTAAGTGCAATGGGAGTTCTTATCGCTATAAATAAACACCACATAAGCATTAAAACAATATTACATGCATATTATATGAAGTAATAGATGTGGCATTCACATTAACACATTCCAACTTAAATAGTAAAGTAGTAATTCCTTACAAGTTTTTAAAATCTAGTAAAGACTACTTAAACTCACTGTACGTACAAACTTAAAATTAATATGAAAATATTATAGTCAACAATTTTCATTGTAGTAATCTCAAATCAATATATTCATTTATTTTCAGAAAGCCTCAACATAAATACTTTTGATTACTGACACTTACTGTTTCGTACAGATTTTAATGATACGTGTCATAAATACTCGAAATCCTGAGGGTCATCCGATATTACAGCAGTCAAAGCGAACTGTGTTCGCTAATTGTGAATTCCGCATCGTAATTCAAAGCCTACCGCATTATAAAGAGCTATCATTGGGTAGCTGAAAAGCTTTTTAGTCTTTATTTTGTGTAATAGATATCAAAGGGTCAAACACTTGTCCTTGACCCTTTATAAATCTATATTTAAATTAAAATTACACAAAACTTTTCTCTATGGTTTTGATCGCCGTGTGAAGTTAGACTCGTTTACAGTTAACTCCGTTTTTTTTTAAACAACGATTACCTGCAATGAAGATCAATTTACGTTACTTACGTATTATATTTATATTATTTATATAAATAAACTAGCTGTCCCCCGCAACTTCTTCCGCGTTTAATTTATTACGATTGGATTTTATGGGTTTTAATTTTTTGCGCAGAATCCTAATTATTCTTAAAATAAAAATATCCTAAGTTACTTCTTATTATATTAGCTATCTGCCAGTGAAAGTCACGTCAAAATCGGTCCAGGAATTTTGTAGATTACCTGTAACAAATAGACAGACAGACAACAAATTGTTTAAAAAAGTTCATTAATATGTTAATGGCATGGAAACAACCCCCTGAGCTTAATAAAAAAACATCGCTAACAAACTAATTTTACGGATTCTATCGCGTTTAATTTAATTTTTTAATTCCTGACGTTTAGGGTGCTTTACAGCACCCATGATCACGGAGGGACTGAGATGTTTGACGTCCCAATGTCATAGTTAGCCCGGCTCCCTACAGTTTTTGAATATTAAGTTGTGGTCCGATCTACGCAGAATGAGCTATCTTCACATCTTGCATTTGACTTGCGTTTGGGTTTTATTTTATTAATTATAGAATCCCAAGCAGATGGCAGCACCCATACATCTTTTCTATTGACATTAGGATGTTTTTAGGGTTCCGTGCCTCAATAGGAAAAAACGGAACCCTTATAGGATCACTTTGTTGTCCGTCTGTCTATCTGTCAAGACCCTTTTTCTCAGGAATGCGTGGAGGTATCAAGCTGAAACTCATATCAAATACTCAAGTTTTGGAGCTGTGAAAAAATCAAACATCCAAACCAACGCAATCAAAAAATACAGCCGTTTCAGGACTTAAAACCTACAGGGTACTTCCCGTGAACACTGAAAAATTTGGTACGAAGAAACGTATTATAGCACAGATAAAGGAAAAATTGCAAAAAGAATAAAAACTGAACTGCGGAGAGTGTGCGCAAGAATCGCATAACTTAATTCCTTCTTCTCCCTTCCACCATCGGACAACCTGATGTTCCATCAGTCTCCACCACTTCTTTGTCGACTTACCTCGCATTCGAATCAAATGGCTTGCTTCATTATTCGTCATGCGTAATATGCATCTATTTACCGCGGCAAAGCTGGCCTGTTGATACCAGAGCTCTACCGCAATTTTAATCTCCGGTAAAGCTCTTTTAAAGATCATCGCAAAGCTACAGTTTTTGTGAGCCGACGAGACAGTCTCACGGCTCGACAACGTTGTATGATATTTGGTATGTGGCTGTAACAAACTCTTTTGGCTCGTCACTCCACCGCTGCCGCAAAACCGCCGTAATCTTTACCACAAGTTTATCGCCCAAATCGGCTTTTAAAAACACGATTCATATGTTTAATCATAATCATAAAGTACGATATTACAAAATCTTATATGCATTTTTGATCGCATTTGCAATTTTTGCCTTATATATATATATATATATATATATATATATATATATATATATATATATATATATATATATTATATATACACTAATTAATTAATTAACTTCTTAGAATAGAATAATTTTATTCGATACAGATTATAAATAATTATTATTGAAAATCATTACTCGTATTTATATTGAGCACTGGTTCGAAAAAAACAGAGGTTGTTTTCCGAACCTGGAAAGAACTCAAACTTACACACGAGTCATCTTTAAATAATTATCTTATCTAAATTATTCTTAATTCTTAAATATTCTTATCGCTAAAAGTGATTTCTTCCAGACAACCTTTGGATGAACGGTATTGAAAGGTAGGTCGTATTATTACAATACTATTATTTATTTACATATAAATTCTAATATAATAAAAGTTGCTACAGCATACGTCCCACTACTGGGCACAGGCCTCCTCTCATTTCTGAGACAGTTTTAGATGTTTTTAATTTTGCCGCGCTACCACAATGCGTGTTGGCGAACTTCACAGGTCTTTCAAATATTTAACATAAATTGAAACTAAATAAAAATAAGCACCATTGGAGCATTAAATATATATTTATAATGTTCCATGATTCCAAATATATATATATATATATATATATATATATATATATAGAGATCTCTTCACGGTAAATGTTGATCAGACGCGACTTCACGCGAGCACTTTGTTGATCCGAAAATGTATGTTGATCCGACGCCTTTTCTTGATCCAATATGCATCTCTGGTAACTAATGTTGCTCCGACAGGATCAACATCTACACTCACGGGACTACTTACTAGCGTTCCCCGAAGTTGATCTGATATACAAATCCACCTTGCGATAGTTACGCAAAATGTTGATCCGATTTAAATGAGCCAATCAGAGCACATCAAACGATCGGATTGGCTGAAAAAATCCGCGACGTTGCCGTTTCGTTTCTTTGGCGGTGGCAGCGACGATATTGTCTAAGGTGGACTTGAAAAACAAAAACACTGCTTCACTATATCAAAATAATAATCACAAACAAAACTAAAATATCTATCAAAGAAACATAGAGTAATCAATAACATTGCAACCTGACTTACTTATTAGTCGCTAGTCACTAGAATTAAGGATGCATTTGCAAATTTGATAGTTATAGAATCGAACTATTATATAATTTATTATAATAATTTTATATAATAATTTTACAAGTCCAAGAACATCTAGTTCGACATTTCCTTGGACCTGCAGCATCAACCACAGAAAGTAATCTTCCTCAAAGATCTTCAATCTCCTGTAGCTTTCCAAGATCTTCAATTGCTTCTTCAAGCAATTCTGGACATTCTCTGGAAGAAATACCACGAAAGGCCGACAATAAACTCGTACGAAATAGATGCACTGCTATGTCAAATTGAAAAATGAAGGATTATTGGCTAGAAACACTAAGCAAGTACACACAGAGTGCAAAAGGTGTGAAAAGGCATTCAGTTTAGAATGTTATAATGAGAAACATGCTTGATTTTATAATATTTTCTTTGAATAAAATCCTCACCTTCAGTATTTGAGTTTTATTTATAGCAAGTTTATTGTAGTTACTAAATGACAACTTTAAAAAGAATTGCGAAGTTTTCTTTTATTATTATAAACAATAGGTTTTTTACTATACGTCCACGTATGATTTAAAACAATATCACGTCACGTTCATACCAACAAATGTGCCTTAAGTTGTATTGAGAAATAAGTCACCTGTGACTCATGAACTTATTCTAATACGTTACTGTGAGTCATATATGACTCATTGGAGAGGGAAGTTGAGTTTTCCCCGGGTGTTCATGCAGCGATCACTCAAGAGTTCACGACGCCGACACATGAACTTGAACAGTCATCGCAGTTTATGTCCGTACTAGCTGTTGCCAGCGGCTTCGAACGCATGTAACTCCAAAATTATGCAACAGAAACGAAATACCTGAATAAACTGTATCATATGTGTTATATAAACCTATCTCTGAGCAAAATATAATCCAGATCCCTTCAACCATTCTGGCGTGATTGAGTAACGTACATCCATTCATCCATCCATCCAAACATCCAAACTTTCGCATTTATAATGTTTAGATAATAATTATAATTAATTCAGCCTATCTATAAATTGTTTTCTAAAATACTTACTAACCTGTGTTCTTACTTTTTTTATGTACAAAATCTAACGTAATTAACGCGCATCCTCAGACACCCCAATTAGTATATTATGTTATAATCATAATACATTATTTTTAATTATTATTATATTCTTACTAAAACATGTTTATGCATTGATTATTTATTAAAGTAGTTATACTAATTCCGGAAGAATGTTGTGGTCACCCTACAAAACCACGAACGCTAGGTGTAGGTACTTGCTAGTTTTTTTTTGAATTTGCATAACATTTTAATTGTATTTGTACATAATAATGAACTGCTAAAACTAACATAATTCAAAGACGGCGTGTTTAAAAGATGTGAATCAAGATTACAATAATTTTAAGAATCAAATATTTAACTTACTGATAGCCTAAACTCTCATGCAACGTTGTATTTAAACCACAACGGCTCCGTGGCGCAGTGGCTTAGCAATTGAGTTGCAGCGCTAAGGACCGCGGGCTCGAATCCCGCACGGAACAATATTTGTATGGCCTACAAATAATTGTTCCGGGTCTGGATGTTTGACCTTGTGCAATTTATGTTTGTACACTGCCCCCACAATACTAGAGAAAATCCTAGTGTGGAGGTTACGTTTTAAAAAAGAAAAAAAATAATTTAGAAAGCAATTCAGTGTCATTTTTCACTATTATAAAATCGTCACAAAAAGGTCCTCGGCACTTGTTGGCTCAATAAAGTAAACTAATGATTTAATACATCCCCATAAAAAGAGTTAAGAGGCGTCAAATCAGCTGATCTGGGAGGTCAGTGGCCTGGCCGCTGCGACCTTTATAAGGCACTCCAAACTCTGTATTTGTAAAGACTTTAACATACTTGAAATAAGGTTCAATTTTCTTTATTTTGTATTGAATGACGGAATTTGTATTAATACAAGTAAAACTCACTTTTAAAAGTCTTATTGCCTTGAGTTACGGTCCATTTCAGTTTGTTTTGACTGTACAGGTTTAGACGTGACTGTAAATTACGTAGTTTCAATTATTTTTGGGATTAAAAAATTACCTATATTAAAAATGATAGAAACCGATTCAGTAAACGATTCTGAACAAACTACTTTCACAAAGTGCGTTAATTATGTTACGTGTTGTCAGAATGTGTCAAAGAAGGTACGTATGGCAATTCATAGTGCTGTGTTAGTGCCTACTTTAATGTATGGTAGTGAAAGTTGGGTCTGGCAGAAGAAGCATGAGAATAGAATAAATGCTGTAGAAATGCGGTCATTAAGGAGTATGCTAGGGCTGAATCTGAATGACAGGGTGAGAAATAGTATGATAAGAGAAAAGTGTGGTTTGCAAGATGACGTTGTGACCAAGATTAACCCTTAAATGCATGATTATTTGTTTTGAACTAAAAAAAATAGTATATGATAGGAAATTAGTCACAGGTTACGTAAAAAATAATAAAAAAAATCCAGCTAATAATATAGAATATTTATTTTGAAAAAATACTATGTAGACTTTTGGCAACAATATGCGTTTATTGCTAAAATTACTGTAGACGTAAGCAAATAGTCATATTATAATTTTATTCATTAGTATAGGAATTTCCTTATTATTTATGAATGAAATACAGCAAAGCGATTGCGATTTTTGTTATGACATAAAGCAACCTTGCATTTGACGCACTCAGTCCGTGAAAATCCTTTACAACCTGGAAGTTTGCATCTATTTTTAGCGCTGCACCTTTTTTTCATCATGGCCTATACCATCAGTCCGGATATCTTTTGGCGGGACAGGTTTAGCGGGACCTCGGTGTTTTTTAGCTTCGATCTGCCTTTCTACATTATTGCTTGAGGGTCTTCCTCTTTTATTTGTATCGTACTTTTTAGGAGCATAAAGTCTCTGAAAGTTCAGATCTGTAATCTCCTAAGGTAAGATTTGGGTATTTTTTCTTATACAGTATCCAAGAATTGATCACTGCCATATCAACCATGTGATAAAATAATCTAATATACCACTTGCGACTTTTTATTCTTATTTTATACCTACCCAAAAAACTATCCATGAGGTCAACTCCTCCCATATGTACGTTATAATCTTTGACTATTTTTGGACAAGCTATGGAAATTTGTTTCTTTCGTTTTTTGTCGTATCTATTCACAGTTTCGGCTGGTTTGGAGCCTACATAAGTTGACGCTAATGTGACAACCTTATTATCTTTCCAGCATGTTACCGAGATATTAAGGCCTTCGTAATCAGCTACTTGTTCCTCATATGTTCCTCGTACTATAGAATCTTTCCTAAAATCTTTTACTCCTGGCAATTTGCAATTCTTTCCGAGGCGGTTACGTTGAATAGTACCCAATGCATATATTCCTTGAGTCCATAGGTAATAATGTCCTCCAAACCGAATTTCGGTCACGGCGGCCAATCTCAACGGAGACTAGCCATCTGCGCAGGACAGGATTATAGTGCCCAAGTGTATGCGCAAGCACAGGTGCACTCTCTATTCCCTCACTCTCATAGTCCGATGGGACGGTAAACCGACACGACCGGAGAGAGATCAGGCGCAGGACCAACGGCTTTACGTGCTTTCCCAGGCACGGGGGTGAGACACCGCCAACTTCCTGACTCAGGGCAGCTACTGAGAATTTCTCGAAGAAAAATTCAATAACTGATTTTTTTTTTTGGCCCTACCCGGGATTCGAACCCGGGACCTCATGATCAGCAGTCGCACTACTACAACCACTAGACTAACGAGGCAGTCAATAGGTAATACAGTAAAGGAACGGATGTATAGAAATTGTCGAAATATAGGATATGGTTCATTTTTCGTGGAATGGAACGGCACAATCTAATCACTGTATTACCGACTACGCCAATATCAGGTTCATCAGATAAGTTGTCAACATTTTGTTTACCAGAATATATTTCAAAACTATAAGCATATCCAGAGAGTGAACAAAAAAAAAACAACTTAAAACCCCATTTATGGGGTTTGTTGGGTAAATATTGCTTCATAAAATGAGCTACCTTAGTCGAACACATTTGCTCATCTAGAGAGAGCCTTTGGTCAAATGGTGCCACACTCACGAACAATTTGTTCAAGTGTACTACAACAGGTCTTATTTTATGAAGACGATCATGGTTTGGGTGTCCAATCGGTTTATGCTGTGCATTATCATTGAAATGTATTATTGATCTTATTTTCTCAAATCTATTTACCGTCATGGTCTGTCGTATATGATCGAAGCCATATTTACCCCAGTAGTATCTAACATTTGGGTAATAGTACACGGACATAAATATGATGATACCTAGAAATTGACGGATTTCAGTAGCAGTTACAGGAGGACAGTTGGATACATTTTTTTGCGTGATGTATAAATTTGTTTGTTCCACAATAACAGTGAGTATATCCTCATTCATAAATTCGGAGAAAAATTGTAATGGTGTTTCAAGCGCGGCTTGTGGAGGGGAAAGGTCTGTATTTCCTGTGAAACGTATACGTTCTTCACTGTATTGCAAATTACGCTTTTTCCATATAAGTTCTCTACTTCGTTGCCTCCACGCTGCAACACCAAGAAGGCTTGAATGTGGTTGACAATTCGAAGGTCCTGGAGCTGGACTATTGAAGTGATCCAACCATCCTTTTTCCATGTTCGAAGGTGGATTTTCATTGTCTTCTTCATCGTCATCATTATTGTCCTCTAATTCGCTTATTAGATCTTGTAGGTCCGGGTGATAATCAATTTCGTTCATATCACCCATATCCTCTTCGTCTTCAGAAATGTCTCCATTTTCCTTTCGTGCAAGTAAATCCTCAATATCGTCATCTTTTAGCCGTCTAGACATCCTATAAAGCAAAGCAAACTATGTTAAAAAACCCAGACACCAAAAACACTCGCTTATAACTATTTATGAAACAAACGCATAATGTAGACATTTGGCAACATACAGTAATTTCCAAAAATCTGTCTTGTATCTAATGTAACTTTCAAATACAACATCAAACATTGATAGCTTACCTGATAACAAATTAGAAGTAATTTTTTTTGAATAAGAAGAATCACTTTTTATTAGGAACTCAACAGTAGAAACTATGTCTTCTAGTAACACACTGAACTTCATCACCCATCACATTCAAATGTCAAAAAACGAGTAACTTACCCGCCAAATGTAATGTCAATTTTTTTTCTTTCAATAATAATTTATTGCCTATGGTTATTTACGAGCGTTCGGAAACGCAGGGACTCGAGGTTTTTGAATAAAATAACGTGAAAATAAATGTAGACAATTGGCAACAATATGCATTTAAGGGTTAAAGAAGGAATGCTTCGGTGGTTTGGTCATGTAGAAAGAATGAACGAGGAAAGAGTGACAAAGTAAATTTATGTTTCAGAAGTGAACGGCAGAGTCGGGAAGGGACGCCCTAGACGAAGATTTATCGACCAAATCGGCGATACATTGAAAATGGGCCCCTTAACCGACGAGCGTGTATAGCTATAGCTATATGGATGTAAAGGAGGCGAGAGAGGTGTGTCAGGATCGCGCCAAATGGAAGTCCGTAGTCTCTGCCTACCCCTCTGGGTGACAGGCGTGAGTGTTTGTGTGTGTTTGTGTTGTATACTCAATATCACTAAACGTAAACACAGGTTTTTATTAAGACAAGTGACCCATCAAGATTGTTTTCTTAGTACCGACGTACCTACCTAAAGTTTACATTTTAGTGTCCACGACGCAGCAATGATTTGTGACAGTTTGTTGTATTGTAGGTTGTAGGTAAAGTAACAGTAGGTATCTATGATAATCCTACATAATATACCTAGTTTGTCCGCCGCAAAAGTCGTCGAATAAATAATTAAACTGTTTTGTAAATCTTTATTGATTATTTATTTATTTATAAGATGTACATTGAGAGCCGTGGTAGTTCAGATGTTTAGCGCTCGCTGTAAGTATCACAGTACGCGATGAACCCGGGTTCGATCCCCGCCGGCACCAATGAAATTGGTGCAATTTATTTATCACATTTTAATTATTTTTATAAATACGTTTAAAAATGAAAATATAAGTTTTGTAATTAAATTATTATTACTGAATTAATTACACAATTATTGACATTGTTTCCTTTTACGTCTGCGGTTTGTAATTACCGCCTCTATAGCTCAAAATAAGTTATTCCTAATACACAGAAAAATAGTCAGGTACTTATGATACTACGAGTATGTGGAAAGTTGGTTTTTACAAACTCGTAGACGAATCTAATCCCAATTTACGCATGTGTGTCATACAACGTTTTTCAACACATTTGCGAGAAAACAGTACCTACTATAGGTAACGAAACAAACTTTTTGTTCTTAGATATAAGCTGGAAAGTCTGTTTTTCTGGGCTGTTTTGTTTTGTTAGACTGACATCTCGCAGGTCAACCTAAGAGGTTGTCGGTTGCTTATTTTTTATTTTTATTTAAAATTTCGTCTGTAATATAATATAATTATAAAAGTAAAAGAAAGTAAAGTCTATATACGTCCCATTGCTGGGCACAGGCCCCTTCTAATTTCTGAGAGGGTTTTAAGGCAAGGAAATGTCCGCCGTGCTGCCCCAATGCGTGTTGGTGAACTTTATGCTCGGTTTCCACGCTTGCCAAGTCTCGGCAAGCATCCACAAGCACAAGTGTGTAAAGAGGGCGTTTGGCTTGGCTTGCGTGAGCTTGTGGACGCTTATCACCGATCCGGGCTAGTGTCGGTTTTTGGACACAGATCAAAGGGCGCTTGCGGCAAGCGCTTGCAACGCATTCACACGTTGGTGCGCGTTTAGTAGAAATTGTGATTTCGCGACAAGCGCATGTTTAGTTCTTTGTTTAAAATGAGTGACTGGTCGAACGAAGAGAGTTTATCATTTCTGGAATATTACCAGACCGAATCGTCTATCTGGAACCCCAAAGACGTTAATCATAAAAATAAAAAGAAAGTTGCAAATGCTTGGAGTCGTCTTGCCGAGTTAACGGGAAAGCCAGTAAAAGAATTAAAAGCCAAAAATTCCTTGTTTTTGTATTACTTTGCTTGTATTTCAAATAAAAGTATGTTAAACTAAACGCAATAGCCGACACAAGTTCGGTTTCCGCCATGCTTGGGTTTAAGTAGCACACTGACGCATTCACAAGCATGGAAACGACTTCCAAACGCCAAACGAGATTTGTGGACGCTTGGGGCTTGAAGACGTTTGCCGAGGCTTGGCAAGCATGGAAACCCGGCATTACTAAATATATATTTTTTTTAATTTCTCAGACATGCACACCCGGGTTAGATCCCCGCCGGCACCAATGAAATTGTTAATAATAATAAATAATCAATGCATAAACATGTTTAACTAAGAATTCAGTGTATGTATTATGATTATAACATAATATACTATTGGGGTGTCTGAGGATGTGCGTTATTTACGTTAGATGTAGTGTATATAAATATAAGGGGGTGAAATGCGGTTTGAAAGGTTATATGAGTCCTATATTTTTGAAGTTAGACATATGAAAATCGGCATTTAGATTATTAACTTTAAATAATAAAAATCTGTGTAAATTATTTCGAAGTGTTTTAATTTTTTTTAATTTAAAGCACTTTAAAAACAAAAACACTGTTTCACTATATCAAAATAATAATCACAAACAAAACCAAAAATATATATAAAAAACATAATAATTGATAACATTGCAACCTGAACTACTTATTAAGTCGCTAGTCACTAGAATTAAACAATTAAATACAAAAACAAAACACACATTTAAAAACAGAATAAAAACAGAATAAACCAAATTTTTACATTGTAGAACCATGCTGCAGCTGTATTACTGGTATAGTTGTAGCACAAATGGGTCGGCTCGACCGGGGAAGGACCACACACTCACAAAATACCAGTTTAAAATAGCACCTTAACGCTGTAAACGAGGCATTCCATCTTAGTCCTCACGGGTGACAACGCATCTGCATTTTTATTTAGATGTAGATGTCTATGGGCCACAGCAACCGTTTACCATCAGGTGGACTGTGTGCTCGTTTGTCACCCTTATCTTATAAAAAAAACAATAATCTCAAACAAGATTCAAAAATATACTTTAAAGAAACATAATCAATAACATTTCAACCTGACTTACTTAGTCCTAACAATTAAATAATCAAAACAATAACCACAAATAAAATTAAAAAAAATATTAATTATAAAAACATAATAACATTGCAACCTTGTTGCAACTTGACTTATAGGTACTTTTATGTTACAACTCACTACTTAATAAGTTTCATTTCAGCATTTTATTTATGAACTATAAAGTATTATGGTAACCGGGTAGGGTTAATTCGTATTGACATGTTTGAATCTCCTTTTGTAATTGTTCTGTGCGATTCCATGCGGCGCGCCCGGTCTAGATCATACCTTAGGGCTCATTTATGTACAGGCGGAGCTCACTGCTGAGCGGGCGCGGAACACAGCAATGTAATCGTATTCTACTTATTAAAAAATCATCGTATTCTACTTAGTTAAAAATTATGATAAAATATTATGTAGTACATCGATTTCTAATAGTTTAATCATCCAAGTTTTCTAATCATCATCGTCATTACAACCTTACACAAGTCCACTACTGAACATCCTCCTAGATAGACTGCCGCAAAGCCTGGTCCTAAACCACATTCCTTGTCATGAGTTTTTCATCTATTTTCAAGTTATAATTAGTATTACTAAGTTATGGTTTTTGCTTGTAACGACCCTTTTTACTGGAAACGAGGTATTCCATCTTTATCCTCGCGAGTGACAACGCATCTGCATTTTTGTCACCCTTATCTTAAAAAAAAAGCATAATTTTACAAGGATTACAACAAAATGTTTAATATCGCATATTTTATATAATAAAATTGATTTCATTCTTTTTAGCAGAGTTTCAAACACGACAATCGACGCGCATGTTTTTTTATGTATATCCACTGATTTCTTGGAAACTCCTGAACCCATTAAAATGATCTTTTTATTTTAAATGGAATATATCTCAAGGGTTTTTCTTTAATTTAAAGATTTAAGGTATTATTTAAACCACAAAGCCGTTGTAGCTCAGGGGCTAAGCGCTCGTTGTAAATTTCACAGTACGCGAGCAACCCGGGTTCGTTCTCCGCCGGCGCCAATTAAAATTTTAATTGCAATTGTGAGTGCTGATTTACCACGTGCTCGGCGGTGAAGTAAAACATGTTCAGGAAACCTGCATGTCTGAGAAATAAGAAAAAATATTTCGAACACGTATTGGGGCAGCGCGGCGGACATTTCCTAGCCCTAAAATCCTCTCAGAAATAAGAGGAGGCCTGTGCCCAGCAGTGGGACGTATGCGTATATAGGCTGTAACTTTTACTTAAAACATTTAAAAGAGCAAAACATTAACGTTTAGTAAAGATTAAAAACCGAATAAAATAACTTCCACAGAACAGCTTCTGTAATCAGTGCTAAGACATGCATTGGCATCTTTCGTTTGCACAATGCAAACGAAAGATGCCAATTAATTTAATCTTGCAACTTACTCCGGGCTTCCCCATAGGTTGATTGATTAATATTTTTTTTAAAACTTACTTTAATTGATTTTACTTCTCATAATTTAGCACTTATATAAACATCTATGATGCCAAATTATTCGAAATCCATTTCTAAGTAATTCTTTCTTAATATCTCATACCATTTAATGTTAACGTCCAAAAGACGAAATACTTCTACATTATACTATTTATTTATTTTTTTAAATTGAGGAATACAGTAAATTAGTTCAGTTATTAACAAATACTATAATCAGCCTATGACATAGTTTCGTATAAATTTACAAAAATAGTCTATAACAGTCCAAAATGTTGTCTGATGGATTACCATATAGTTTTCTTTGTAGGGCGACTTTGTAGGGCATATATCTATGCCCTACAAAGTCGCCGTCGAACAATGCATTGATTGGAGTGGCAAGGATGACTCGAAAAAACCAGGTAATAACGGAGACAAGAAGAAATTCGAAACATGTTGTAACTCTTGAGATATTGTAATATGTACATTATAGTTCTCACGGCAACGCATTGATTGCAAGGCACGCCGAAGTCCTTCCTAATCAGTGATAATTAAAATTCATAAAACGAACGAAATTATAATTTTACAAATTACACAACCTTGTGTAATGAAATATGTAAAAGCGCATAATTACTTGTTCTTTTGTTGTCTAAATTTGATGCGACCATAAATACTAGGGGCTTATGTTCATAAGATGGAAATTAAGTTTTATACGTTCAAACAATTTTTTTATAGGATAAGGGTGACAAACGAGCACACAATCCACCTCATGGTAAGTGGTTGCTGCGGCCCATAGACGTCTACATCAAACAAAATAAAGATGCGTTGTCACCCGTGAGGACTAAGATGGAATGCCTCATTTCCAGTCCGGGTCTCCGGTTCTCTACACTCACCATACGAAACACAGCAGCGTTAAGCTGCTATTTTACGCTGATATTCTGTGAGAGCGTGGTCCTTCCCCGGTTGAGCCGACCCATTCGTGCTACAACTTAAAAAAGTCTTTATGTAATTACGGAGAATTTTTTAGGTGACAATATTTATAGTTAAGACTACTAGAAATCTTATTTACGAAGTAAAAAGGCGAAAAAGCTGGAATTAGGGGCATAGCTGGGATTAGGGGCACCCACCCTATAATTAATTTTTACATATAAAACCAACATGCACGGCCGTAAGTATACCTGAGTATATGATTTTAATTCTAATTCGATACCTACACGCTTTCCCGAGATAAAGGGTCTTGACAGGCAGACGGACGGACGGACAGAAAGACGGACAAAGAAGCCATCTTATGCTGTGACGTCATTAAACAAAACTTCTGAAATTTTGTAAATATGGTACCTATGTTTAGTCTTTTTACGTACTTAAATAAAATAAATAAATATCCTGGACATTTCACACATAAGTAGTGCCTGATCTCCCTTAGTGTTCTGTGAAACCTACTGTACTAGGTATGGAGGCCTGAGAAATACATAGATAAGTAGGTAGTTATTTAACACCTAGACACAGAGCAAACATCAGTGTTCGTCACACAAATGTTTGGCATGTTTGGACATCGAAGCCACGACCTCAGGATCCGCATCCAGAGCTACTAACCACAGAGCAAAAAGGTCAGTTAAATAGTTATTGGTTATCTACTTTTATTATTCTGATTCGGCTTCTGGCAGGCAGCACAGATATTTAACAATCACAACTCTTTTGGTGGTAAAAAAACTGGTAGGTAGGTAGGTAGGTACTAGGTAGTTATGTAAGTCCTTAGGTATTATTATGTGAATACCTATTTATTATCATACGTGTCGATCATGGATGAGGGGGTGCGTTTCCACTGAGGCGGTCTTTACTCCGCCCCCCTTCATTTGAGCCGGGATCACATCCGGATTAACTCATTAATATAATACCTACATAATATCGAGTTTCTAAATAGATAATCAAATATAGATAATAAAATACTCACCATTATCTTCTGATTGGAAAATTTACTCCACTCACACGATAACAAAAACCCGCGCAAACGTCTTGTCGCAATCAAATTTGCCAGTTTGATCCTCAAACGCAACGTAGCAGCTAACGCAAATTTCTTACCTTCTTACTCTAACGAAATAGTTCTCTGTCACACGCAGAACGCGACGTTGCCGCTTTGTGTTTGCGTACCTATATGTCAGTTTAGGCTCTGGATCCACTTAGCTTAGGTAAATGTCGCATATAAGTTAAATATATTCTGGATGTAAGAAATCGTATTCAGTATGATTTTTTCGACCGTTGATGGACCAACAAATATTGGTCAAATCGCTGACGAGTATGTTGAAAATTAGTAACCACAGATCCACCGACGTCACACGCGCATCAAGGATTGATTAAAGTATATACGTAAAATAGGTGGATCAATATTTGTTCTAACTTCTCACTGGAGCAACATTTACCGTGAAAGGTTCAATATATATATATAT
This sequence comes from Parnassius mnemosyne, assembly GCA_963668995.1. Taxonomy (NCBI): domain Eukaryota; kingdom Metazoa; phylum Arthropoda; class Insecta; order Lepidoptera; family Papilionidae; genus Parnassius; species Parnassius mnemosyne. The sequence continues at coordinate 44,231,520 of CAVLGL010000093.1, read as the reverse complement.
ATATATATATATATATATTTATATATATATATATATATATATATATATATATATATATATATATATATATATATATATATATATATATATATATATATGATATAAATAATAGATGTAGCATATTCACATTAACACATTCCTAATTAAATGGAAAAGTAATAATTTCCTTTCGTTTTTTTTTAAAGATCATCATCATCGTCATTACAGCCCATCACAAGTCCACTGCTGAACATAGGCCTCCTCCCAGGAATGCCACAAAGCACGGTCCCGAGCCACCTGCATCCATCGAATTCCTGCACGTCTTACCAGATCGTCACTCCATCTAGCGGGGGACGCCCTACACTTCGCCCGCCGGTACGAGGCTGCCACTCGAGAAACTTTCTTCCCCATCGGTTGTCGGTTCTTCGAGCTATATGGCCGGCCCCTTGCCAGTTCAGCATACTAATTCTTTGGGCTATGTCGGTTACTCTGGTACTACTGCGGATATCCTCGGTTTTAAGTCTATCACGCAGAGTAACGCCGAGCATAGCCCTCTCCGTAGCTTGTTGAGCGATTTTGAGCTTCCTCACACGGCCAGCAGAGAAGAAGCACGTCTCAGTTCCATAGGTAGTCACTGGCAACACGCACTGGTTGAACAGTCTAAATTTGAGGTTTTGAGGTATAACTGACGAGAAGATGTGTCGTAATCTCCCGAACGCTGCCCAGCCGAGTTGAATCCGTCGATTGACCTCTCGGTCGAAGTTGGACTTACAATTTTTCCAGGTAAACACATTGGTCAAAAACTTTGATCTTAGTGCTCCCAATAACTACCGGCATAGGTGTGACATGGACGTTTAACATGATTTTTGTTTTGTCCATGTTCATCTTAAGAGCTATCCGTTGGGAGACACCATTGAGGTCATTGAGCATAGCGCTTACGTCCTCCAGCGATTCTGCCATAAGGACTATATCGTCGGAAAATCGAAGGTGAGTGATATACTCGCCATTGATGCTTATACCATATTCTTTCCATCCCAGTAGCTTAAAAACATCTTCCAATGCAGCGGTGAAGAGTTTCGGGGATATTGCATCACCCTGTCTTACACCTCTCTGCAGTAAGATAGGTTTTGTGCTCTGATTCTGTACTTGGATAGCCATCGTAGCCCTACTGTACAATTACTTCAGCACTTCCATATACCAACAGTCCACTTGACACCGCTAAAGGGCCTCCAGCACCGCCCAAATTTCGACGGAATCAAAAGCTTTCTCATAGTCTACATACGTAAGACAAAATGGCTCTTCGGTCTTCTGTACAATTTTCCAAAGAGTATGTATGTGGTCTATGGTGCTAAAGCCTTTTAGGAAACCGGCTTGTTCGGAAGGCTGGAAATTGTCGAGTCTGCATGCGAGACGATTTGTAATGACTCTCGAAAACAGCACGTAGACGCGGCTCAGAAGGTAAATCGGTCTGTGGTTCTTCAAGAGAGCGTTGTCGCCTTTCCTGAAGAACAAGACCACCGCACTTCTTTTCCACGCCTGTGGAGTAGTACCGCCATGAAGGATGGAATTAAAGAGCTTCTGAAGGACTTCAAGTACCGGTCTTCCACCCGCTTTCAGAAGCTCCGCTGTAATTCCATCCTCGCCTGGGGCCTTACCGTTTTTAAGGTGCTGGAGAGCCATTCTAATTTCGCTCAGACTGACGTCCGGGATATCTTCAGTATAGTGTCGAATGAGACTCGCTCTTGGATCATTACTCACACTTGCGTGTGGCTCCAACGATGACGTGTACAGCTGCCCATAGAACCTCTCAATCTCACTCAAAATCTCCGGTGTCCCGGAAACGATGCTGCTACATTCTTCAGCTTTGACAGTTGGCTCTTTCTGGCAGACAGATCTCTGGCAAAGACTTTGAAGCCCTGGTTCCGCTCGAACGCTTCTTCAATACGAGCGATATTAAAGTTGCGTAAGTCCCGCTCCATGCATTTGGAGATCTGTCTGTTCAGTTGCCTGTATGCTATCAAATCTACTGAAGATTGCAGCATAATTTTTCGTCTAACAGCCATCACTCCAAGAGTGTGATTGAAGAGTTATTCTGTTCTTCTGCGGCGGGTCTTGCAAAACTTAGCTCCGACCACACAGACAGTTTTCACGGGCTTGTCATTTATATCGTCCACTGCATTGTAATGTTCTGGCACTGAAAACAATTTTGTAACTTGAGTTGAAAGATTTTGGGACTCTGGATTAGAGCACGAGGGGGACGGAGCCTTAACTTCATTAGACGACACCTCCCCAACTTAACGTTTTGGTTCAGTGTGCATCTAACCATTCGGTGATCACTACCAGTTTTCACCCTCGCGATCACGGAGACATCACTGAACCGTTGTCGTCTGGTCGTCAAAATGAAGTCAATCTCATTTTTTGTTAAACCGTCGGGGCTCGACCAGGTTCACTTCCTGTGGGGCCGCTTCTGGAAGTAAGAGATCATCATAAAGAGTCCCTCTTTCTTCATAAAGTCGGCCAGCTGCTGGCCCTTTGGGTTCTGTTGCCCTAATCCAAATTTCCCTACTTTTAGCTCACTGTTCTCTCTTGTGACTAGTTTTGTGTTAAATTCTCCCATTAACACCGTATAGTGGGTTTTGGAGGAATGCATGGCTCTAGAGATATCCTCATACATTTCCTCCACCTCCTCATCGGGATATGCCGAGGTTGGTGCGTAAACTTTTATCGAATACTGTTTGGTAATTCGGAGTATAAGGTACACAACCCTCGTCGACACACTGCCAATCTTTACAACGTTGTTAATCTCTTTGTTGTCTCTTCGTTGTCTCTTCTAGCAGCTCCAGGATCTTCTCGTCAGTCCTCAAGGTGCGTGCGTTATAAGTTGCCAGGTTGAGTCGTCGTAGGTGGCAACCGAACCTCCAGGAGATTCTTAGCACCCCCTGCCCCGCCGTTACCATGGTCGCCACCATATCCAGGAATAGCAGGGCCGCTGGGGACTGGGGGCCGTTTATTATTGTCATTGCTCAATATACCTCATATGGCCATAGTTGCCACGCTTGGGGAGCGGATTGGCAACCGCAGCTTTTATTGCTTTTGCTGTTATCAGAAAGATGCTGCTGTCCATCTTCTGTCTCAGTTTCCCTCTGTCAACTTTTACGACACCCACGGGAAGATATGAGGTAGTGGGTATTCTTACCCACTACCTCATACTACTACATGGGCTTTTTTAAAGATAGTAATGAGTAATGACTACATAACGCACTATACGTACAAACTCAAAAATTAATGTAAAAAAATAAGGTTGCCGAAATTTTCTTCGTATTTTATAAACAAATTCTAGACAGTTTTTACAAAGCTAAATTAAATTTAATTATGATATATGTATATGTGCCATTTTGTTCGATAACTTGTTGCCATTTTTTTGATCATCTTTTAATAAAAAAATGCGACAAGTGGGTTTTGAAAGTCCTCTCTTGATGTTAACCTAACACTACCCAAAGAATACTGAAGAGACCGAAACAGCTGAAAATCTGAGGATTCAACATCAGGACTATATGGTGGATGCATTAACACTTTCCGAGAAAGCTCTCTCAATTTTTGCTGAGTGGCCAATATGTGTGGTCTGGTGTTATCATAAGGAAACACCACTCCTTTTCTGTTGAACAATTCCGGGCGATTTTTTTTATATTCTAGTTTAAGTATCATTACTTGTTGGTAGTAGAGATGCAAATCGATGGTTTAACCCGGCGATAAAGGCTGATAATAAACGATGCCTTTCCAATCCCATCATGCACACAGCATCACCTTATTGCGTGTTAATCCGGGTTGCGCTACAAATCTGGTTCTGGTTTCTGATGATGTTTGTGCTGTTAGCCTTTTAGCTTCTACAGCTTCATTGGTACTTAAGTAACGATGTTCACATAGGACAGTTTTAAGTGCACATAAATGAGTTATCTAACGGCTGTCCGAACAAGGGGTGAAGGGCTCGGCTCTGACGGCTCACTTATATCGTTCGATGTTCTGGGTAGTGAGAACCGCCCTGGGACGCGAGTGAACGGTGTGTACGCAGTGTGGAGGGGTGTCTCTCGAAATAGCGCCGAGACATTTCCTTGAAATATTCAGAGATCGTCGTAAGTTGACAGTCTCTATGTAAGTCGGAGTATCGTTGGTACCACCTAACTCCGGTGGCTATAAGAATGACTCTTTTATTGAATGAATTACTATAGGCCGCGACATTTTGAATGTGTTTCGCGAATTTCACACCATGATCGAATGTGACCCCTAGGTATTATTAGGCCGTTGATTGCCAGGGGATGGCGGCCATACAGAATGATGGTACTTATCGATTTCTTGGGATTTTTGTTTTAACGATTGAGAGTGTATTACTACATATTTCTTAGGATTCACTTCAATTCTCCTTAAGTTATGATGATGTGGGCGAGTCCATCAGGCACGTTAAGTTTATATAGCTTGTATTACATACAAGCTATATAAACTTATGTATGTATGTAATACATATATTAATTTATTTTTAGAAAGCACTCATAAAATATGTTTGATTTATGACACTTACTGCTTTACTTACTTACTTACTTATCTTCACGCACAATCCCTGACGGGGTAGCCAGAGAGAACAGATCGCCAAGTGTCACGATCCTTACATATCTCTTTCGCTTCTTTCAGATTCATTATCTTCTTCATACATGCACGTCTAGGTATCCGAGTACTCTTGACCCTACCCTCTTCGAGCAATTTGCTCACATGGTCTTCGAAAGTTAGTCTCGGTCTACCTCGACACCTTTTAATATTAACTTTCGCGCTATATATTTTCTTCACCATTCGGTCTTCACTCATTCGCTCAACGTGCCCAAACCACCGAAGCACGCCCTTATCAATTTTTGTGATAAGGTCATCTTTCAAACCTGCCATATTGCGAATCTCTTCGTTTCGCTTTCGGTCGGCCATAGTAACGCCGCACATTTTACGAAGAGATCGCATCTCCACTGCATTCAACTTACTTTTATGCTTCTTCTGGCATACCCAGGTTTCGCTGCCATATAACAAAGTCGGTACCAACACTGCGTTATGTATTGCAAGGCGTGCACTCTTCGCTACGCCTTGCCTTTTGACTAACGCAGTCAGGGCACCATTGACTTTGTTCCCGGCAGCGACACGCCTGTCCACATCTAAATCACATCTTCCATCCCGGCTAAAAGCACTCCCCAAGTATACAATTTCATTTACCTGTTCTAGACATTCCTGATTTACCCATATTTCACACTTCGTTCTCTCTTCGTCCCTTTCAAATACCAGAACCTTAGTTTTATTAGCATTCAAACGGAGACCTTTAATTTCACATTCCTCTTTCATACACGTGACTAATGCCTGCAGTTCTGCCTCTGATGGTGCAATAAGCACTGCATCATCAGCATACAGCAGACAATTTACTTTTATGTCACCCAATTTCACACCCAAACAGCTATCTTTCAGCTTTTGTAAACAGCTGTCGAGATACAGTATGAACAGCCAGGAAGACATGACACAACCCTGTTTTACGCCCGTTTGGACGCTAAGCATGGGTGACAGGTCATGCCCTACCCGCACACAGGCTTTACAGTCACAGTAAAGAGACTGCACAGCCCTTAGCAATCGGCCATCCACACCATACCCCGGCAACAGTTCTCACATTTTCTTCCTTACAACCTTATCAAATGCTTTCTCAAGATCCACAAAAGCACAGAAAATCTTCTGGTTAACAGCCAGAAGCTTTTCCGTGATCATACGGAGAGAAAACATTTAATCCGTGCATCCTCTTCCAGTTCTAAATCCGCATTGTGCCTCCCATAGAAATCTTTCCGATTTCTCTTGCATTCTACGTGTCAAAACCTTCGAGTAAACTTTACTTGCTAAACTGGTCAAGCTGATCGCCCGATAGCACCCGCAGTCAAAATGTGAACCTTTACCTTTATATAAAGGCACAATGACTGCGGATCGCCAATCATCCGGGACATCCCCCGTCCGCCAGCACAAATTGCACAGCAGATGAAAGCTGTCCCAGACGCGAGGCCCACCATACTTGACCATTTCAGCAGTAACTCTGTCTAGTCCCGCAGCCTTACCACATTTCAAACTTTGAATCGCACGTTCAATCTCTTTCATACTGATGACCTCAGTGTCATCGAGGTCCGGGTCTGGCGTGCCAGTCACGGCGTCATCCCCGGATCCCTCACTAAGATCATCACACGCATACATTTCTCTATAAAATTCGCTCCATCGCTGCATGACGTCCGATTTTTCTGAGAGGACGTCATTAGTTCTCGAAAGCACTTTGTTCATTCTTAAGGCCGTCGCACCACTTCGGGTCCTTCCAACCTCTTTCCAGAAGAGTTTGGAGTTCTCCTTAAAGTTGTGCGACAACCTTTCATCCGCTTCCATTCTACACCTTTCACGCACTTCCTCAATCAATGCTTTCGTGTGAACTTTCTGCAGCTTATATCTTTCTTTCATCTTCTCTCTCATATCCTTATCATTACTAGAGGCCAAGTAGTCTAACCATGCTTTCTTCTTCTTCTTTACAGCTTCTTTCACTTCATCATTCCACCATGCATCTCTTCTTTTACTACTGCCTCTTTTTATTGTTCCACACACTTCTTCCGCTGCACTAACCATTCCATCCCTAAGGTTCTGCCATGTTCTTTCTACACATTCGTTTCTGCCATCGATGGTGTCAAGCTTACTGCTTTGTAAAGATTTTAATGATACCGTGTCATAGATACTCGAAATCACGAGGGTTATCCGATATTACAGCAGTCAAAGCAAACTGTGTTCCCTAATTGCAAATTCCGCATTGTAATTCAAAGCCTACCGCATTATAAAGAGCTATCTTTGGATAGCTGAACAGCTTTTTAGTCTTTATTTTGTCCGTTAGATATCAAAGGGTCAAAACACTTGTCCCTGACCCTTTGTTAATTTATATTTAAATTAAAATTACACAAAACGTTTCTCTATGGTTTGATCGCCGTGTGAAGGTAGATTCGTTTACAATTATTTTTTTTTTAATATTATAAACAATGATTACCTGCAATGGAGATTGAATTTACGTTACTTGCATATTATTATATTATTATTATTCATATAAATAAACTAGCTGTTCTCCGCACCTTCGTCGGCGTGTAATTTATTACGATTGGATTTTATGTATTTTAATTTTTTGCGCAGTATCCTAATTATTTTTCTAAAATAAAAGTAGCCTGAGTTACTCCTTATAACATTAGCTATGTGCCAGTGAAAGTCACGTCAAAACCAGTCCAGCCATTTTGGAGATTAGCTGAAACAAATAGACAGACAGACAACAATTTTCAAATTGTTTCTTTTTTGTTATAAGTAAAACAAATAGAGAGACAGACAGCAATTTTCAAATTGTTTTTTTTTTTGTTATAAGTACCTTACTTTACATACTTACATATTTCGTACATACTTTAGTAGGCATTTAGTCAAAAGCTGTTATATTGACATTAGAAACAGACACTTCAATTTTATTCTTTTCTATAGATAATTTGCATAATACTATATAAATTGTAGGGGATATCATAAAATAGTATATCTAACCGTTTACATAACATCAATTAAGGCTTTTATTACTTAGTAGATATTTTTAATAGTAATTAATAAATATTGTCATATGAACAGTTTAAAACTATAATTTCCTTGCTATGTACTATTATCAGCGAAACACGACTACACTGCACAAATTGTAACATCTTTTTATAAAGTGATTCTTGCAAATAAATATTTATGATTTATGAACAGAAACACCCGCTCATAAAAAAAATGATAGTGATTTCTTATGAAATAAAATTGCAAAAAGCTTTAAGGTGCTCAAGTTCAGTTTCAACTCAGATTTCATTTAAAAACGTCAGCCTTTTGTGAAGAGTGAAATATTATAGTGAGAGACTCGATGATTTGAAATCAGAGTCGTTATCGTGAGCGCTTTTTCTCAAAGGTTCCTCTTTCAAATAAGAAGAGCCTGACATACTTTTAATAAATTTAAAGTGGAAAGGCCAAACAATTGCATAAGTTTTTTCTTTTAAAAATCGTCATCCATCAACCTAGATAATAATATTTATATTTCATATTTTCCAGTCTACATTTTTATTCAACATACCGCAATTTCTTTTTATTGACTAAAAAAAAAGAAGTAAGAATGTTCAAATGCCGATCTGTTGCACATGTATCACCGACCATTTTAATATTCAAACGAGTCTGCATTCGCTTCTAGAAACAAAAGCCAGGCCTTTGCTATATCTCTCATGTATTTCAAGAGAGATAATAAAGTCCATTGTAATACTAAACTAGAGTATTGCACAATACAAGATTAATTATTGATAAAAGATATTGTCGTCTGCTACCATATTTAATTATCATATATCAATGGTAGATATAGAAGGTAGAGCCACGCTGCAGCTATATTATGATTGTAGCTCGAATGGGTGGGCTCGACCAGGGTAAGACCACGCTGTCACAAAATACCAGAATAAAATACCAACTTAATGCCGCTGTGTTTCGTATGTTGAATGTAAAGAACCGGAAACCCTATTTATTGGAAATAAGGCATTCCATATTAGTCCGCAGGGATGATAACACATCTCCATTTTGATAAATGTAAATATCTAATGGATCACAGCATCCATTTACCATCAGGTGGACTGTGTGATCGTTTGTCACCTTATTCTGTGTAAAAAAATCTTCGTTATCATTGCAGTTCTCCTTAAGTCCACTGCTGGACTAGTCTGCCCCAAAAAATGCCATAAAACACAGTACTTAGTCACCTTTATCTATCGATGTCCTGTTTGTATTACCACAACGTTACTCCATCAAGTGTAGTTTTAGTTGATATACACTAGCAGCGTAAGAATATCCACTACACCAGCTTATCCCGTGGGTGTCGTAAAAGGAGACAGAGAGAAACCGATCGGGCGATGGTCTGCAATTTCTACCTATTAATAACTAAATATAGTTAGGCCATATAGCTCGAAGTAACGACAACAGATGGCGAAAAAAAGGTTCTCGAGTGGCGGCCTCGTACCGGCGGACGAAGTGTAAAGGGTCCCCCCCACTAGATAAAGTGACGACCTGGTAAGATATGCAGGAAGTCGGTAGATGCAGCTGACTCAGGACCACGCTTTGTGGCATTCCTTGGGGGAGGCCTATGTTCAGCAGTGGACTTATGAAGCTGTAATGATAATGATGATGAATAACTAAATAATAAAAACTGCGTTTGTTAACCTGCCTGCCAAGCGTGGCAACGATGGCTAACATTAAACTTGTGGCAATGTATTACTACCGTGAAGTGGCGGGTAAGAATACCTACTACCCCAAAACTTCCCGTGGGCGTCGTAAGAGGCGACAGAGGTAAACTGAGGCAAAAGTTGGACAGCAACATCTTTCTGATAATAGCAAAACAACAATCAAAAACTACGGTTGCCAAGCCCTCGCCAAGCGTTGCAGCTATGACAATACACCCCCCAATGATTAGAGTTACGAAAAGACGGCCCCCAGTCCCCGGCGGCCCCGCTATTCCTGGCTACGTTGGCGACAATGGTAACGGTGGGGCAAGGGTGCTAAGAATCTCTGGTGGAGGTTTGGTTGCCACCTTAAATGACTTGAACTGCCAACATATAACGCACGCACCCTGAAGACTGACGTGAAGATCCTGGAGCTGGAAGAAGAGATAGACAAGTTGCGCTGGAATATTATAGGCTTATCTGAGGTCCGAAGAGAGGGGGAGGACATGGTAATCCTCGAATCCGGCAACTTGTTCTATCACCAGGAGGGCCCTGTCCCAAGGAGGTGTCGGATTATCGTCCACAAGTCTTTCGTTAACAACGTTGTAAAGATTAAGAGTGTGTCGACGAGGGCATACCTTATACTCAGAATCACCAAACGGTATTCGCTGAAGGTCATACAGGTTTACGCACCAATTTCTGCACATCCCGATGAGAAGGTGGAGAAAATGTATGAGGATATATCTAGAGCCATGCATTCCTCCAAAACCCACTATACGGTGTTAATGGGAGACTTCAACGTAAAACTAGGCACAAGATAGAACGATGAGCTGAAGGTAGAAAAATTTGGAATAGGGCAACGGAACCCAAAGGACCAGCAGCTAGCCGACTTCATGGCGAAAGAGAGTCTCTTTATGATGAACTCTTTATTCCAGAAGCGGCCCCACAGGAAGTGTGCCTGGTCAAGTCCCGACGATTCGACAAAAAATGAGATTGATTTCATTATGACGACCAGACGACAACTGTTCAGTGATGTCTCAGTGATCGCGAGAGTGATCACCGAAAGGTGAGAAGCACACTGAACCTATACATGTAGTTGGAGAGTCACGTCTAAGAAGTCAACGCTCCATCCCCCTTGTGCTCTAATCCAAGTCCCGAAACCTTTCAGCTTGAGCTACAAAACCGTTTAAGTGCCTAGAAGATTGCAAATGCAGTGGACTATATGAATGACAAGCTCGTAGAAACTGTCCATGCGGTCGGAGCTAAGTTTTGCAAGACCTGCCGCAGAAGAACACAAAAACTCTCCGATCACACTCTTAATCTCATGGTTGTTAGACGAGAAATGAAGCTGCTGTCTCCAGTAGATTTCACAGCATACAGGCAACTGAACAGACAGATGCAATTTTAATACTGCTCATATTGAAGAAGCGATCGAGCGGAACCAGGGCTCCAAAGTCTTTGCCCGAGATCTGTCTGACAGAAAGTGCCAACTGTCGAAGCTGAAGACCGAATGTGGCAGCATCGTTTCCGAAACACTTGCAATTTTGAGTGAGATTGAATGGTTCTATGGGCAGCTGTACACATAATCGTTGAAGCTACACGTAAGTGTGAGTAACGATCCAAAAGCAAGTCTTATCCGACACTATTCCGATGATATCCCGGACGTCAATCTGAGCGAGATTAGAATGATTCTCCAGCACATCAAAAACGACGAGGCCCCAGACGAGGATGGAATTACAGCGGAGCTCTTGAAAGCGGGTAGAAAACCGGTACTTGAAGTCCTTCAGAAGCTCTTGAATTGCGTCATCTATGGTGGCATTACACCGGAGGCGAGGAGCAGAAGTGCGGTGGTCTTGTTCTTTAAGAAAGGCGACAATGCTATCGTGAAGAACTACAGACAAATATCCCTTCTTATCCGTGTCTACGTGCTGTTTACAAGACTCATGACGAATCGTCTCACATGCAGACTCGACGACTTCCAGCCTCCCGAAAAAACCGGTTTCCGAAAATGCTTTGCCAACATGGACCACATACGTACCCTTCGACAAATTGTACATAAGTCCAAGGAGTACAATTTGCCATTATGTCTAGCGTATGGGGACTATGAGAAATCCTTTGATTATGTCGAAATTTGGGCGATGCTGCAGTCCCTTTAGCGGTGCCCAGTTGACTGTCGGTATATCAAAGTGCTGAAGTATTTGTACAGTAGGGCTACGATGACTATCCGAGTACAGAACCAGAGTACGTAGCCTACCCAACTGCAGAGGTATAAGACAGGGTGACGTTATATCCCGAAACTCTTCACTGCTGCATTGGCAGATGTTTCCAAGCTTTTGGACTGCAAAGGATACGGTATTTACATCAACAGTGAGTACATCACTCACCTTTGATTTCCCGACGATATAGTCCTTATGGCAGATCGCTGGATGACCTAAGCACTATGCTCAATAACCTCAATAGTGACTCCCAACGGATAGGTCTTAAGATGAACATGGGCAAAACAAAGATCATGTATAACGTTCATGTCACACTTATGTCGGTTGTTGTTGGGAGCACTAAGCTCGAAGTTGTTGACGAGTATGGTTACCTGGGACAAATAGTCGGATTCAATTCGGCTGGACAGCGTTCGGGAAATTTCGATAAATCTTCTCGTTAGGTATACCTCAAAACTTGAAAACGAAACTGTACAACCAGTGCGTGTTGCCAGTGATAACCTATGGAACTGAGACATGGCCCTTCACTGCTGGCCGGATGAGGAATCTCAAGTTCGCGAGTTATGGAGAGGGCTATACTCGGAGTTTCTCTGCGTGATAAACTAAGAAATGAGGATATCCGCAATAGATCCAGAGTAACTGATATAGTCCAACGGATAAGTAAACTGAAGTAGTAATGGTCCGGCCATATAGCCCGGAGAACGGAAAACCGATGGGGAAAAAAGGTTCTCGGGTGGCGGCCTCGTACCGGCGGACGAAGTGTTGGGCGTCCCCCTACTTGATGGTGTGCCGATCTAGTAATACATGCAGGAAATCGATGGATGCAGGTGGCTTAGAACCGTGCTTTGTGGCATTCCTTGTGGGAGGCATATGTTCTGCAGTGGACTTGCGGAGGCCTGTAATGATGTTGATGATAAATGTATGACTAATATGAGTCCTAGGTTCAGCAAATTCTCTGGTACCTAGTATTGCAATAAATTCGAAAAGGATGGTGAGCTGGATAAATAGGGCAATGGAACTTAAGGGCCAACAGCTTACCGACTTTACGGAAAGAGGAAGTCTTTATAATTAACTCTTTCTTCCATAAATGATCCAACAGAAAGTGAACATGATACAACCCAGTCTGCTCCGAGAAGTAGACTTGATGACTTCCAACCTTTCGAACAAACTGGCTTTTTATTAAGAAATTTTTAGTGTAGATAGTTTTTGTGAATGCATATAGAACGGCTGAAAAAGGCAATTTCAATATGTGAACTTTCCATAAATGGAAGAGGCAGATATTATATAATATGATGTCGAGAAAAGTTATTTAAGAACTTAAAGAAATAAATAGTTAATATTATTTTGAAAGGCACAAAAATGTTCATTGTTAAGATTTATTTTTAAATATTGCGTAATAAGTTAACAAATAGTATCCTAACACTATTAACTTGGGTTGTTTACCACGAGCACCGTTAAACAGGCAAACTAACAACACCAATAATAATTTATGTGGTAATTATTCTCACATATAGATGTATTTTTTCACCGTCCCTTTTTACTAATTAAAACCAGACTTCTATCCCATATTATGGTAAGTGATGAAAGCCTATGTACAGCAGTGGATTTTTAATAGGGTGTAACGGTAACGGACCAAAAAGTTAAGGTGATTTAATATAAGAAAAACGTCCTTCAGTTTTTTGAAGTGACCAAAATAAGTTTACTGTTTCGGTTATTTTCTTGCCCCTAAATTACGAAGTGCTATAAGGGTCGTATGTGAGCGTAGGAATGAATTTTACGGATCATTAAAGTAAATAGGAAGGTTGAACAAAATGTGAAGGTAATATATTCTAGGTAACTTTACCTTGACTGTGATGAGAGAGTAAATTTAGTTTTACTTTTTCATTATAAAATGGTGAGCCAATATTATAAATATTTTTGGTTATTATTATCGGGTTTTTAGGGTTCCGTACCCAAAGGTTAACCAACGGGGCCCTTTTACTAAGCCTCCGCTGTTCGTCCGTCTGTCTGTCAGCGGGCTGTATCTCATGATCCGTAATAGGTAGACAGTTGAAGTTTTCAAATAATGTGTATTTGCCGCTATAACAAAAAATAATAAAAAATAAAATAAATTAAAAATTAAAAGGGGCTTCCCTACTAGAAACGGTACAATGGTACGGAACCCTTCATGCGCGAGTCTAACTCGCACTTGGCCGGTTTTTTTCTTCAATTTCCGCTACTACGCTACGACTCCTTTTTTGATGCGAAAATATTGCATATACACATATTTATATTTTTTTATGAGAACAAACTAAAGCAAAACTGAAAAATATCTCTCATTGAATATTCATCTACTATTTTTCTTCTTTGTATTTCTACTCCTTTTCCTAACGTTATATTAATCTGTTCAGCGGAACCACATGAGCAAAGAAATCGTACCGTACATAGACAAAGCTTCATACAACCACGCTATGATAGGTACACTACTACAAGCTTAAGGCGCATGTGTGCGTCAGCACTGGCTGCTCGTCACGTACAGAGAGAAACTGCTTTAAACCGGTTCGAAACTCAGGATTGTGTAAAAAATAAAAATTGTCAAATTATGTTTTTTAAAGAATAATTCGTATCAAATGAAATATAAAAAAAGTGTAAATATGGTTTGCGTAGATTTAAATCTTATCGGGTTTCCGCAAAAGATACCGCTGATTTTGTAAAAAGAAATATTAATTTGTTTGCTTTCTTAAACTCAAGTACGCAGTGAAATTCTCTCTGGGATCTCAAATAAATTTAAAGAGGTTTTCGATGCGATAGTTATCAAATTGAGCTTTTAGAAGAAATGCTAACATTTTTCAGGAACTTAAAATCAATTAGAAGTGATAAGTAGAAAAACGTTACAAACAGCATGAATTTCATTCACGGATTTCAAGTGTCTATAAAATTTTTAATAACGCTTCATAAAGAATTAAAATTAGAAGAAATTAAATTCATTTCTATTTACGAGACGTCTCAATCAAGATTGTCTCGAAAATTTCTTTGGAAAAGTCAGACAGGGGGGCGGTAACTGCCAGGAACTAATATGTTGTCTAGTTAGTATTACTTTCAATAAGATGTTTATGTCTTAAGGAAATATCAAAATACTAATTATGAATACGATTTCGATATGTTACTTATGAAACCAGACCATTGTCGTATTTTAATACACCATCACCGCAACCTGACAATGTTACTGGCCCTGTGTTAATAGTAGGAAAAAATGATTACCTATTTCATTTACCGGAAAAAAAATGTTTACTCTATATGTCGTATATTTGTATAGAAAATGTTGTCTCGAACACCAGAAATGTGAGAAAATAAAATTGTTCATTAATAGATCTAAACAACCTATAAATATGGGAAAAAATTTGTTTTTCAGCCATTACAAAGGTTTCAATAAATATAGAGTTCAATTGAGATTTTTTTGAATTGATGGAGCAAAAATTTTGCGAAGATTTTGACGGCGAAAGAAACATTGTAATTATTCGTAGTGAAATATTAAAACGTGTGCAAGATTTTATATTTGTTATGAAATGCGAGTGCTTTCCAATAGATTATTAAAAAATTAAATTTAGAATTTACCATTCAATTAAAATCCACAACTAATTGTTGAATAACACTAATTATGAAAGTAAAACATTTAGAATACGTAGCTTAAAAAAAATTATCTTAAGTATCTATTAAAATGCTGATAAACGTTTTATATATTTAGCTTTATCTTCCTGTGCTAACCCTACCAAAATAGATAAAAGTTTTGACAGCTCCTTAGAAGCTTTGCCTCTGTACAGTTTTTTTATTCATGTGGCGGAATTCTAACATACGCGTGTTTCCACACGTATTTGATTAATTTGATAACGAAACGTGACTGACATAATTATTTTGTCTTTGTACTGCACAGCTATATCTTTTTGAAATACATATTATAATTATTATAATTGTATTTTTTTTCTCTATCACTACAACTACAAATGAGGACCACGCAGCTGCAATTTTGAAATCTAACGCTATAAGTGAAATTATTACAACGGTTATGACTTACGAATCACATTCTGACTTGTTTGTGAAAAAAACAAGGCTCTAAAGCCCGTAAGGATAAAGAATTTGATTAGAAATGACGGCTCATCGAGCCAATACTGTCAACATGCACACTACCAGTAGCGAAAACCCGCTAATAACGGTATATCGTTATAGCATTATATCATTCAGTTAATTGTAAATTTCCTATTAATGGGAAAATATTTGAAAATAATTGTGTACGCAAGTAGATACATTAATTTTAAGATAACTTTTAAAACTAGCGACCCGCTATGGCTTCGCCTGGGTAGATCCCATCCAGGCGAAGCCATTACATTACATTAATGTTGCGTTATTAGGACTTAAGATAATTAATAAAGACCATTTATTTTATCTTATGAATATTGCTATTTTAATAAAATTTCTAAATTATTCGGCTAAAATTTAATCTAGATCACTCCTTGTATTACTTTCTATTTTTGTTCGCAAAGTTTTATTACAATCGGTTCAGAGATTCCGAAGATTAGCTTGAACAGACAGTAAACAAAAATTTTAAAAATGGATTTAAAAACTCCTGTCTCAATAGCATGCAAATATTTTATACAAAAATATTAACAAACAAAATCAAAAATAATTATAAAGAAAACACAAAACGTGTCGTAGCTTTTAGCTTCGTAGCTTTTAGTTAATTAGCGAAACCGGACTGAATTTTTTGTAGTTTATGGCATTTTGTTATCATTGATTCTAATTCATTACAGCCTTTCATAAGTCCACTGCTGAACATAGGCCTACCCCAATGAATGCCACAAAGCACGGTCCTGGGTCACCTGCATCCATCGACTTCTTGCATGTCTTACCAAGTCGTCACTCCATCTGGTGGGGGGTCGCCCTACACTTCACCTACCGGTACGAGGCTGCCACTCGAGAAGCTTTCTTCCCCATCGGCTGTCGGTCCTTCGAGCTATATGGCCGGCCCACTGCCACTTCAGCTTACTAATCCGTTGGGCTATGTCGGTTACTCTGGTTCTACTGCGGATATCCTCATTTCTAAGTTTATCACGCAGAGAAACCCCGAGCATAGCCCTCTTCTTAGCTCGCTGAATGACCTTGAGCTTAATCATACGGCCAGCAGTGAAGGACCACGTTTCAGATCCGTAAGTCATCACTGGCAACACGCATTGGTTGTACAATTTCGTTTTAAGGTTTTGAGGTATGTCTAACGAGAAGATGTGTCGTAGTTTCCCGAACGCTGCCCAGCCGAGTTGAATCCGTCGATTGACCTTTCGGTCGAAGTTGGACTTACCTAGTCTGACTATTTGTCCCAGGTAAACATACTTGTCAACAACTTCGAGCTTAGTACTCCCAACAACTACCGGCATAGGTGTGACATGGACGTTAAACATGATTTTTGTTTTGTCCATGTTCATCTTAAGACATATCCGGTGGGAGTCACTATTGAGGTCATTGAGCATAGTGCTTAGGTCCTCCAGCGATTCTACCATAAGAACTATATCGTCGGCAAATCGAAGGTGAGTGATGTACTCGTCATTGATGTTAATACCGCATCCTTTCCAGTCCAGCATCTTGAAAACGTCTTCCAATGCAGCGGTGAAGAGTTTTGGGGATATAACGTCACCCTGTCTTGTCTTACACCTCTCTGCAATTGGATAAGTTTCGTACTCTGATTCTGTACTCGGATAGCCATCGTAGCTCTACTGTGCAGTCAACTTGGCACCGCTAAAGGGACTACACCGCACCGCCACCGACAGCACCGCCCAAATTTCGCAGATTGCACTCGTCTGTCTTCTGTATAATCTGCCGAAGGATGTATATGTGGTCTATGGTACTAAAGCCTTTTTGGAAAGCGGTTTGTTCGGGAGGCTGGAAGTCGACAAGTCTGCGTGTGAGACGATTCGTAATGACTCTCGAAAACAGCACGTAGACGCGGCTCAGAAGGGAAATCGGTCTGTAGTTCTTCAAGAGAGCGTTGTCGCCTTTCTTGAAGAACAAGAACACCGCACTTATGCTCCACGCCTCCGGAGTAGTGCCACCATGGAGGACGGAATTAAAGAGCTTATGAAGGACTTTAAGGACCGGTTTTCTTTCCGCTTTCAAGAGCTCCGCTGTAATTCCATCCTCGTCTGGGGCCTCGCCGTTTTTGATGTGCTTGAGAATCATTCTAATCTTGCTCAGACTGACGTCCGGGTTATCATCGGGATAGTGTCGGATCAGACTTGCTTTTGGATCGTTACTCACACTTACGTGTAGCTCCAACGATTAGAATAGAATAGAATAGAATATTTTTTATTCAATATACATTACATGTGTAATTCTTATTGAAAGTCATTTTTAACTTTACCACTGGTTCGAAAAAAACCCTCTGTCCTGGGAAGAACCAGCAAGAAACCCAGCGGGACTTTTTTTTAAAATAAATTTTACAATATAAATGATTACGAACTATTTACAAAATTTATTTTAGAAACTGCTTGGAAGCGATCACCTCATTCCCAGGGGTTATTATCAACCATGTATTCATTTATACTATAATAACCCTTTTTATACAATTTCAGCTTAATAAAACATTTAAACTTGGTAATAGAGAGAACCTGTACACTTTCCGGGACCTTGTTGTAATAGCGTATACATTGCCCCAAGAATGAATTACTGACTCTGTGGAGTCGAGAAACTGGTATCACTAGCTTGTGTTTGTTCCTAGTGTTTACAGAATGTATATCACTTCTTTTACTAAAACTATCTTTGTTTTTGTTAACATACATTAAATTTTCGTAAATATACTGAGAGGCCAAAGTTAATATATTAATTTCTTTAAATTTATCTCTAAGAGACTCTCTCGCTTTTAGATTGTAAATAGCTCTAATGGCCCTCTTCTGTAAAACAAAAATAGTTTCTGAATCAGCCGCATTTCCCCATAGCAAAATCCCATAAGACATTATGCTATGAAAATATCTAAAATAAACTAATCTAGCTGTCTCGACACTAGTGAGACCTCTAATCTTTTTTACAGCATAGGCTGCAGAACTTAGTCTGCTTGCTAATTTGGATATATGGGGGCACCACTGGAGCTTTGCGTCAAGAGTGATGCCAAGAAAAACAGTGGATACAACAGGGCTCAATTCCTCCCCATTTAAAAACACAATGGTATTCAGATTTTGAACATTCGTTGTTGTAAATTTAACACAATTAGTTTTATTTCCGTTCAAATGCAGATTATTAACGTTAAACCAATGCACTAATTTTGATATAGCATTATTCACTTCGTCACATTTAAATGATTGACGTTTAAGTTTAAAAATCAAGGAAGTATCATCAGCAAATAATACTATATCATGACTATCCCCTACAAGGTGAGGTAAGTCATTAATATACACCAGAAACAGGAATGGGCCGAGAATCGAGCCCTGAGGTACACCCATTAGTACAGGTGACCCGGAGTAACTTTTACCATTGATAATAACCTTCTGTTTTCTATTACTTAAATATGAAATAATAAGTTTAAGCGCTGTGTTCTTGACACCATAGTACTGTAGCTTCCTGATTAATGTCTCATGGTGAACACCGTCGAAGGCCTTGGAAAGGTCACAAAATATACCCAAAGCATCCTCTGAATTCTCCCATGCACAAAAAATATGTTTAATAAGCTCAACTCCAGCGTCAGTTGTCGAGCGACCCCTTGTAAAACCGAATTGATTATTATGTAGCAATTTATTAATATTAAAGAAACTTAACATCTGATCTAAAATATTTTTTTCAAAAATTTTACTTAATGTTGGTAGTACAGAAATTGGTCTAAAATTGGCGGGGTCTAATGTACTACCAGATTTAAATATAGGTATGACTTTACTATGTTTCATTAAATCAGGAAACACACCAGATTCGACGCTTATATTAAATATAGTGGCTAGATAAGGTGCTAATGTATCTATTATAGATAAAATAACTTTAACGGAAATCCCCCATAAGTCTGCCGTTTTCTTAACATCAATAGTTTTAAAATATTTAACGATATCTTTTGGCAGTACCCTATGGAATTTAAAAGTATTTGAACAAGCCTTTACATTTTGTTTGAGCAATGATTCGGCGACAGTAGGAGAAGAATTTAATGATTTTGTTGTCAAACAAGGAACATCAGTAAAATGTTTCTCAAAAGCCATAGCAACTTCTTGATCAGATCGCGTTAAATTATTGTTAATATTCAATTGAAAATCCGAGTTGCGCGGTTTGACCTTGCCCGTTTCACTATTTATTATTCTCCAGGTCATTTTAATTTTGTCGGATGCAGTTTTAATTTTGTTGCTTAAATGTAAAGCCTTAGCAGTGGAGCACACTTTTTTAAATATTTTAGAATATGTTTTTACATAATCTCTAAATATAACACTACTATTATATGATCTTTCATCATAAAGCTCGTATAACCTTCGCCTACTTTTATAAATTCCTACTGTCGCCCATTCATTAAATGATTTGCGACTGTTAAAAGAGAAAGTTTTAGAAGTAAATATTCTACTAAATTCACAACGTATAATTTCAAATAATGTAGCATACAAATAATTAGCACTATTTTTAAACGAAAGTGATGGAAGTCTTTTTATTATATTACTTCTAAACCTCTCCAAGCGATGTTCATTTATTGGAACAAACACAACTTTCTTATTTTTCTGTTTTTTGTGTATGTAAGGTAGTGATACTAACTGTCCACAGTGATCTGAACTTAAATTTTGAATAATTGATTTATGCAAGGGCTTAACATCTGTAAAAATGTTATCTATACAGGTCGCACTAGGCCCAGCAATACGTGTTGGTTCTAAGAATAAATTTACAAGATTATACGATTTAAACAATGAGCGAAACTTAATACTAATGGAAGAAGTTTCAAGGAGATTGATGTTAAAGTCTCCACACATTACAACAGACTTTTTCTGTTTACTAAGTTTGAGTAAAACTTCTTCCACAATCCTTTCAAAATGGTCATAAGTAGCACATGGGGGTCTGTAAACACTTACAACAATGAGGTGCTCAAGCTCGACACAAGCCATTTCTACAGTTCGTTCAACAGAGAGGCTCACAATATCCTTACGTTCTTTATATAATAATGATTTATCTGCTAATATTAAGGAGCCACCACGTAAACTTTTTTCTCTATTGAAGGAACTGACCACCTGGTGATTTCTGAAATTAAACATGAAATTATAATCTTTTAGCCAATGTTCAGTAATACAAAGGATGTGTATATTGTTACTATTTAAAAACAATTCAACTTCCAATTCTTTGCCCAACATGCCTTGTATATTTTGATGCACCAGGTGTAAACAATTTTTATTACTTATTTGTGGGCTGTATTCAAAATTAATTAAACTCTTATTATTGCTAGAGATTGCCTCTATTGTCACATTCACTAATTTAAATTAGTTGGAACTGATTCCAAATTAAATGTCAAATGATTATGCTCAATAAGAGCAGTCTTGGTAGCCAAAAACTTGGCTGAGTTAAAAAGTAAATAATAAGATAGCACATTTGCTATCAGTCTTAAATTATATTTGGATAGGTAATACCTATCTTTTGTCCAAAACTTTTTTATTAAATTATTTATGTCAATTACATGAAATTTATGATTATTATCATTAGAATTATATGTCAAATTTAAATTATTATTACATATTAAATTATGCATTTGTATATTTAAATTATGTCTTAAATTATTTTCTTGTGGCAATCCCTGTATATAAGGCAGTGTGAACAAGACAATTTTGTGTACATTTAAGTTATTAAGTTGTTCAATATATCTTAATAACTGTTTGTTGTTGACACTGCCTCTTCTACCAACAAAAATTATTATTGTACTATTTGGGCAAAATTTAGTAATAATAATTTTATTTAGGACTAGCTGTGCCCGCGGCGTAGCTCGCGTATACAGGTTTTACATAAAGAATTTGTCGTTTAGGTAAGAGAATATTAAACGATTTATTTCATTACTGTATCAATAAGTGGTAACTAAATAAATCATTATCATCAAAGTTCTAAGTTGTTTATGATAGAGCTTCTGTGTAAACGACGTTAGAAGTAGGCTTAGCCGGGGTGTACACAAAAAGGTTACGGGTGCTACTAACGCGGGAAAAAGCAACATAGAGTTGGCCATGTGCAAAACAGTCAGTACTGAGGTACACTCCTACAACGCGTAAAGTTTGACCTTGCGCTTTATTTACGGTCATCGCATAACACACGCTCACTATAACTGGGAACTGAACGCGCTTAAAACTGAAAGGAAAGTTACTTCTTAATAGAGGGGTTTTGGGCAGTGCTGCCAGATAAAAAAAAACTCATTCAGCTCTAGGACAACACAAAAAGCGCTAGATTTCATGAAAACAGCGCTTTAAAAAAGCCCTAGATTTCGCGCTAAATTAACTACAAACAAAGTTTGTGTTTTTTTATATAATCATAATAAAGAAAACAACATTAAGTTTTTTTTCTGGCAATATTTTTTTGATGTATCAATACTTCGCAGAACATCGACTTATAATTATGGCAATTGCTGTCAACAGTAGTTAGTACTGTACGAACAATAAAAATGTCATTAATTGTTTTAAAGTGCAATGTATTTCGCAACTTAGTTTCAGATGTCAGCATCTGATTGCGGTTGCTACACAGTTTCTTTGTGTTATAACTTCTAAGTAACTTTTAACTTAGCTGTGCTCTAAGCAACTGACTGAAACTGAATAAAGCAAAATAAATGCGTTGCCAAAACCATGAACGAAAACTTTAATAAAGGGGATTTCCCCGCTTATAGTCGTCGGTAAAAAAATCAAGTTGATCATCCTAAAGGGGAAGCCAGGAGATCCATAGCACAGGGTATCCTAGTTTGGACTCGTCTCCCACGCTCTTTGTTTTGTGGAAAAAATATGTTTGAAAAAGATAAACTGCAATGTACTATTTGTGGGAAAAATAATAAAGGTCATTATTATTATTATCGGTAATGTGGACTAACAGTGCTGCTATAAAAGAGTTAGATAGACCGCTAGTCGCTACAATTTTGAAATGTGTGCTAAATACACCAAAAAGCGTTGGATTAAGCGCTAGGTGCTAAAATTTCGAAATGCGCGCTATACATTCCAAAAAAGCGCTAAATCTAGTTCCCAAAGGGCTAAAATAACAGTACTGGTTTTGCGTATATTATAAATACAATATCACGACATTTCGTTGCAAAATTTTTATTTTTGGTCGGGTTCCGTTGTATGGCTTCGATGGATACAAATTTCTTCAATAAGTCTCAATACGATTCATCGGCGAAAAATCTCAACACAGCAATTCAGAAAAGTTTGTAATTTGTACAACTCCATCCATTACGTCCTTTGTGTGAGAAAACATCCTTTTTAAATCTCTTTTTGTGTTTTAAGTATAAATATATTAATTATTATGGAACGTTTTTTTTTACACACAAATCTTTATATTAATATTTCTGAGAATTTATGGCGCCATTGAACAAATCCGAACCCACATTTCAAAATCATAATAATTACTTTCGATAGAATTAACCAATTTTAATAAAACAAAGATTAAATGTAACTCGAAGATACGCTTTATGATATTCTTAACGATTTCTTTGAAAATAAAAGATGTTTACTTTAGACGTGATGCGTTCATATAATAACAGACAAATAGACAGACAGACAATTCTAAAAATTATAAAATGTTCTTATTTAATTATTTTCAGTTCCCCATAATGATTTTAGCCACCAAAATATATATACAATGTACAGAAAGAGACACAACATGTTATCATTATTTTTATTATATGTATATATTTAAAGAGAGATGGCGCTGCTAACATCAATTCTAAAAATAAAAGAGATTAATTGACGCGATTGATACATTATATAAAACGTAAGAGAACTTATAAATCAGTGCCTGCACAGTAAGCAAAAAATAAAGTTTGACTCTCGCCAAAACCAACGCAATTGTTAATAGCTCTTTTAAAATTTGATTTACCACATAGAGTACTCGGCGGTAAAGAATAAATTGAGTTTGTCAACACGCAGTAGGGCAGCGAGTAATATAATAAAGATTAGCAGTAAATATAAAAACTCATCTACAGGAAGAAACCACATTGCAATTACATTACATTTTCACAACACCACCATCTATCGAAGAAATGGGTTAACTATTGTGCTTCAGATTTAGTTAATAAGGCTAATATATTTTTGTATAATATATTTAATACGTTCTTTAATACTTTTGTTTACTGCGTTTTAGATATACATAATTATATCATTATTTTACATAATTTAACTATGATTTATGATATGATATTAGTTTAAAATGCACTTGATGACTCAAACAAAGCCACCGTTGAGCAAATTCGTACCTATACTTCCCTACCCATACTTCAGAATATTTATCATAACTTTTGATTGAATGAACTGATTTTAATGAAATAAAGACTAAATGTAACCCGAATATACACTTTATAATTTCCTTAACAATTCTTATGATATAAATTAGTACTTTATACGTGATACGTTAACAAACAAACAGACAGACAGACAGACAGACAGAAAATTCTAAAAATGGTAGAAATGTATTTAATTACTTATTTTTAGTACCCCTCAATCACTTTTATTACAAAAATATAAAATGTACAGACATCTGCTATTTACAGTTTTATTATATGTATAGATGTCACTAAAAGATGCTCCAGGCATGCAGCAATTTGTAACTTTTTGTCCCTTTAAAGAGTTATTTAAAGTTATGCCTAGATTTTTTCCCATGTCATCGCTATAAACAATTATATTATTTTTAGAAATATTTGAGTTATTTATTATTTTAATATCCTCTGCTATGGCACTGTCATAGAGTTTTTGTGGTGGTATAATATTATAAGCACACACTGACTTTGAAGAATCTGGCATTGAGCGCTGACACTCACATTGATATTTAACTAAGGAGTCAAACCGCTCCTCATTATATTTACAAGTCTTTACCAGATTATCCATAGCCAATATGTGTTCTTTTATTTCATTTTGGGCTGATTTATATTTATTGGACACAGTTTGAAGGGAGTTCATAAGTGACAATATTTCTGATTTAAGGCACTCTACTTCAGTCTCATAACATTTTTTTATGTTATCCACCTCAATTGAATACAACTTAAGTTCATATAACAATGCTTGCTTTTCTTTACATACATTAACATAATTTTTGGTATTAATCTTAATTCTTATTAATTTTTGTACTTTCCTTATGTATTTATTAACTTTTATATACTTCTTTAATTTGGTTTTACTGCAATTAATCCTTACTGTGTTTCCTGAAGTGGAAGAGTCGTCACCAGTCAAGTCTATTGTTGCAGATTGCTGTAACATTCTTGAAGTATCACATTTCACAAGCTCAGAGAACAGGCTTTGAGTCTGGGAGGCTTTAAGGTTATCTATATATGTTTTAAATTGTGTTATTTGCTCATTAGCCTCATTCAACTGTAACTTCAATGCAGCAATTAACCTGAGAGCTTCCTCATATTCCTTGCTGCATTGGTCAAACTCATTAACCGTTCCCTGTAGCTGATCTCTTTCTTTTATAACACTTGTGTATTCTGTATGTAGCTTAACCATATCACATTTCAATTGTGTATTTTTGGCAATTATGCTAACTATTTCCCTTTCATTATCATCCCTTTCCTTAAGCAACAGTTCACACTGCTCCCTGGACGCCTTAAGTTCTTGGAGCGCAAGCTGGAGTTGGTTCTCCATCTGGCGCGTCTTGGCGTTGCGAGTATTCATTTTACTATTTATTATAAATAATAAAAGAAAACAAAGATCGAAAACAGAAGGAGCAGAGTAAGCTAATGTAAAGTTGTTGTTTTTTTTTTTCCATTTACAAGTCTCAAATCAAATTATCGTTAAAACAATTCGAAAAGAAACCCGCAAAGAATTTACTTAATAACCCGAGTAATAGAATAAATCTTTAGTTTATAAAAGGAATGATATGAAATAAGGATTACAATAATTTTTAAAACAATGTTCGTTACCTGTCACTTTTTGTTCCAACACCAAATTGTTGTTATAATATTTATGTACCAACTTTCTTAAACATTAAATACAAAGCGGCAGTAATTATTAGCTATAACATAAAATTGAGGTGGATATGGTGAATTTACAATATTTAAATTATTAAAATTTATCGGGACCAATTACTTTTACAACTTATAACCAGGGTTGCCACAGCAAAAAAAAAAAGTTTATGTGTACAGCTGCCCATAGAACCTTTCAATCTCACTCATAATCTCAGGTGTCCCGGAAACGATGCTGCCACGCTCGGTCTTCAGCTTTGACAGTATGCTCTTTCTGGCAGACAGATCTCTGGCAAAGACTTTGGAGCCTCGGTTCCGCTCGATTGCTTCTTCAATACAAGCTGTATTGAAGTTGCGTAAGTCCCACCGCATGTGTCTGAGATCTGTCTTTTCAGTTGCCTGCATGCTGTCAAATCTGTTGAAGAATGTAGCTTCATCTCCCGTCTAACAGCCATGAGATTAAGAGTCTGATCGGAGAGTTTTTGTGTTCTTCTGCTGCGGGTCTTGCAGAACTTAGCTCCGACCGCAAGGACAGTTTCCACGAGCTCGTCATTCATATCGTCCACTTCATCGCAGTCTTTTAGGCACTGAAAACGGTTTTGTAACTAGAGCTGAAAGGTTTCGGGACTTTAGAACAGAGCACGAGGCGGACGGACCATTGACTTCATTAGACGAGACCTCTCCAACTTAACGTTTAGGTTCAGTGTGCCTCTAACCATTCGGTGATCGCTACCAGTTTTCACTCTCGCGATCACGGACACATCACTGAACCGTTGTCGTCTGGTCGTCATAATGAAGTCAATCTCATTTTTTGTCGAACCGTCGGGGATCGACCAGGTCCACTTCCTGTGGGGCCGCTTCTGAAAGAAAGAGTTCATCATAAAGAGTCCCTCTTTCTCCATGAGGTCGGCCAGCTGCTGGCCCCTTGGGTTCCATTGCCCTATTCCAAATTTCCCTACTTTCAGTACACCGTTCTCTCTTGTGCCTAGTTTTGCATTGAAATCTCCCATTAACACCGTATATGGGGTTTTGGAGGAATGCATGGCTCTAGAGATATCCTCATACATTTCCTCCACCTCCTGATCGGGGTGTGCCGAGGTTGGTGCGTACGCAACCCTCATCGACACACTCTCAATCTTTACAACGTTGTTAACGAGAGACTTTTGGACCATAAATACGACTCCTCCTTGGGACAGATGGTCGCCCTCCCGATGATAGAACAAGTTGCCGGATTCGAGGATTACCGTTTCCTCCCCCTCTCTTCGGACCTCGGATAATCATATAATATGCCAGCGTAACTGGTCTATCTCTTCTTCCAGCTCCACGATCTTCTCGTCAGTCCTCTGGGTGCGTGCGTTGTATGTTGTCAGGTCGAGTCGTTTTAGGTGTCAACCGAACCTCCACCGGAGATTCTTAGCACCCCCTGCCCCGCCGTTACCATGGTCGCCACCGTAGCCAGGAATAGCGGGGCCACCGGGGACTGGGGGCCGTCTCTTTGTTACTCTCATCATAGAGGGGTATTTGCCATAGTTGCCACGCTTGGCGAGCGGGTTGGCAGACGCAGTTTTATTATTGCAATTTTGCTGTTATCAGGAAGATGCTGCTGCCCATCTCCTGCCTGTTTCCCTTTGTCGCCTTTTACGACACCCACGGGCAGATATTGGGTAGTGGATATTCTTAAGCGCCACTACACGGCCACGGCTCGTAAGAGTATCATATACTTATTACAAGCAAAGCAATTTGAAACGTGTGAAGTAGGAACCGATTATATTAAATATTCAAAACATTTTAAATACTTCGTAGTACGTCGACTAGTTAAATATTAAAATATTAAATATCAGATACAGTTTTATGACTGGTTTTCTGTTAACGGACATCCGTTTGGAAATTTTATACGTAAACCACGTATAAAATTTACGCGACACGACAGTGGGATTTTACAGTTCCATGATCCACGTGGGATGATAATTTCCTGTCAATTTTAATAACGTAACGTGCATGTTTCGCGACTGAAACAGAAGTGAAAACGAAAACTAATATGTATGCAAAACATACATAATATATTAATAATTTCCAATTATTAAAAAAATTATTATTAAAAGGCGAAGTGTAGGGCGACCCCCCCCCCCTCCCGCCCTAAACGGAGTAACAACCTGCAGGAAGACATAAGACATGCAGGAAGTTGACGGATGCAGGTGACTCAGGACCGTGTTTTGTGGCATTCCTTGGAGAAAGCCTATGTTCAGCAGTGGACTTGTGAAGGACTGTAATGATGATGATGGTTATTATTATAATACGCAATAATAAAAACGTAATTATTGGAACGATACTCTCCTATTCAGATAGTAAACGTGGCTGATGACGACTGACATCGAGTATACATAAGTACTTCATCGACCTGAGCTCACTTAATATCATGTGGAGCCGAGTAAACCCGATTCAGCGTCACCGATTCGAGCGTGACGGTTCAGTTTATTCACTGTTCAGGAAAAACGTGCCTAAAGAAGTTATGACTTTAAAAATGACCCAATAAATATTATGTAATAATCTAATAATGACAAACAAATCTCGCGGTCATATTTTTTAGTAAGAATTAAGACTTGGTTTTCAATTGCATCTTCAGCCTTATTAAAAAAAATTGAATTATTCTCAGGCTTAAACTACTATCTGTATATGTATCACGAAAGACGTCCCACAGTCAAATACGTCAGTGGTTGATTACTAGCCGATCCTATAGAAAGTTATGATGTAGTCGGTGATAGTAAAAGGCACTAACTATTTATTTATAGGATAAGGTAACAAACGAGCACACAGTCCACTTAATGGTAAGCGGTTACTATGGTCCATAGACATCTACATCTATTCTCGTTTGCGAATCAAAATGCAGATGCGTTGTCACCTGTGAGGACGTAGATGGAAGGCCTCTTTTCAGTAAAAAGGATCTACGGTTCTCTACACTCACCATGCGAAACACAGCACTGTTAAGCTGCTATTTTACCCTGGTATTCTGTGAGAGCGAATTCCTTCCCCGGTCGAGCCGACCCAATCGTGCTACAACTATACTGTTAATATAGCTGCAGCATGGCTCTATTTTTATTTGTTCTTTGTTGTCCTTGAAAACTCACTGTGTTACTCATAAAAATTTACGTCAATTTAAGATATACTAAAAGTTTCTCTCTCTCTCTCTCTCTTTCTCCTTTCAGTCATTGATAAAAGAAAGAGACAGGTATATAGATAATTATTTCTCAATTTAAGCAAGCGATAATCAATGATTATAAGTAAGGACGTTGTAATCAGATGGAAAGACAGATGTTGCCAAATTATTCCCCTACTTGCTGTTCACATAACGAATGACTTGGTTTGAATGCGTCATACATAGACGATAAGGGGTGGAAGACTGACCGAGCGTCTTTTGTCCGATAATGGAAGGAAAGAAGGAATTAAGTCATGAAATTCCTGCTCACACTCCAAAATGTATCATGTAGAACATAAAAAGCCTGGCTACTGTGCGCATATGCTCGAGACCAAGATTGACTTTAACCAGCTTTACGTCACTTTAAAAATGCTATAAAGTGCGTTCCACAGGCATTACATCTCTAAGAGGGTTTTAAAACAAAGAAGACACCGCCGCTGACCAAATGCGTGTTGGCGGACTTTATATTCCACCGAATATTTTAATTATAGAATTTTTATAATGTTTGCCGTGTAGTGGCGGTTAAGAATATCCACTACCCCATATCTTCCCGTGGGTGTCGTAAAAGGCGACAAAGGGAAACAGGCAGGAGATGGGCAGCAGCATCTTCCTGGTAACGACAAAATACAATAAAAAACTGCGGTTGCCAACCCGCTCGCCAAGCGTGGCAACTATGGCAATATACCCCCCATAATGAAAGTTACGAAGAGACGGCCCCCAGTCCCCGGCGGCCCCGCTATTCCTGGCTACGGTGGCGACCATGGTAACGGCGGGGCAGGGGGTGCTAAGAATCTCCGGTGGAGGTTCGGTTGCCACCTACAACGACTCGACCTGGCAACATACAACGCACGCACCCTGAGGACTGACGAGAAGATTGTGGAGCTGGAAGAAGAGATAGACAAGTTACGCTGGCATATTATAGGATTATCCGAAGTCCGAAGAGAGGGGGAGGACACGGTAATCCTCGAATCCGGCAACTTGCTCTATCACCGGGAGGGCGACCATCTGTCCCAAGGAGGTGTCGGATTTATCGTCCACAAGTCTCTCGTTAACAACGTTGTAAAGATTGAGAGTGTGTCGACGAGGGTTGCGTACCTTATACTCAGAATCACCAAACGGTATTCGCTGAAGGTCATACAGGTTTACGCACCAACCTCGGCACACCCCGATCAGGAGGTGGAGGAAATGTATGAGGATATCTCTAGAGCCATGCATTCCTCCAAAACCCAATATACGGTGTTAATGGGAGACTTCAATGCAAAACTAGGCACAAGAGAGAACGGTGAGGTGAAAGTGGGGAAATTTGGAATAGGGCAACGGAACCCAAGGGGCCAGCAGTTGGCCGACTTCATGGAGAAAGAGGGACTCTTTATGATGAACTCTTTCTTCCAGAAGCGGCCCCACAGGAAGTGGACCTGGTCGAGCCCCGACGGTTCGACAAAAAATGAGATTGACTTCATTATGACGACCAGACGACAACTGTTCAGTGATGTCTCCGTGATCGCGAGGGTGAAAACCGGCAGCGATCACCGAATGGTTAGAGGCACACTGAACCTAAACGTTAAGTTGGAGAGGTCTCGTCTAATGAAGTCAACGCTCCGTCCCCCTCGTGCTCTAATCCAAAGTCCCGAAACCTTTCAGCTCGAGTTGCAAAACCGTTTTCAGTGCCTAGAAGACTGCAATGAAGTGGACGATTTGAATGACAAGCTCGTGGAAACTGTCCATGCGGTCGGAGCTAAGTTCTGCAAGACCCGCCGCAGAAGAACACAAAAACTCTCCGATCACACTCTTAATCTCATGGCTGTTAGACGGGAGATGAAGCTACATTCTTCAACAGATTTGACAGCATACAGGCAACTGAACAGACAGATCTCCAAATGCATGCGGCGGGACTTACGCAACTTCAATACAGCTCGTATTGAAGAAGCGATCGAGCGGAACCAAGGCTCCAAAGTCTTTGCCAGAGATCTGCCTGCCAGAAAGAGCCAACTGTCAAAGCTGAAGACCGAATGTGGCAGCATCGTTTCCGGGGCACCTGAGATTTTGAGTGAGATTGAGAGGTTCTATGGGCAGCTGTACACGTCATCGTTGGAGCCACACGCAAGTGTGAGTAACGATCCAAGAGCGAGTCTTATCCGACATTATTCCGATGATATCCCGGACGTCAGTCTGAGCGAGATTAGAATGGCTCTCCAGCACCTTAAAAACGGCAAGGCCCCAGGCCAGGATGGAATTACAGCGGAGCTTCTGAAAGCGGGTGGAAAACCGGTACTTGAAGTCCTTCAGAAGCTCTTTAATTCCGTCCTCCATGGTGGCATTACACCGGAGGCGTGGAGCAGAAGTGCGGTGGTCTTGTTCTTCAAGAAAGGCGACAACGCTCTCTTGAAGAACTACAGACCGATTTCCCTTCTGAGCCGCGTCTACGTGCTGTTTTCGAGAGTCATTACGAATCGTCTCGCGCGCAGACTTGACGACTTCCAGCCTCCCGAACAAGCCGGATTCCGAAAAGGCTTTAGCACCATAGACCACATACATACCCTTCGGCAAATTGTACAGAAGTCCGAGGAGTACAATTTGCCACTATGTCTGGCGTATGTGGACTATGAGAAAGCCTTTGATTCCGTCGAAATTTGGGCGGTGCTGCAGTCCCTTCAGCGATGCCAAGTTGACTGTCGGTATATCGAAGTGTTGAAGTGCTTGTACAGTAGGGCTACGATGGCTATCCGAGTACAGAACCAGAGTACGAAACCTATCCAATTGCAGAGAGGTGTAAGACAGGGTGACGTCATATCCCCGAAACTCTTCACCGCTGCATTGGAAGATGTTTTCAAGCTTCTGGACTGGAAAGGATACGGTATCAACATCAATGGCGAGAACATCACTCACCTTCGATTTGCCGACGATATAGTCCTTATGGCAGAATCGCTGGAGGACCTAAGCACTATGCTCAATGACCTCAATAGTGTTTCCCAACGGATAGGTCTTAAGATGAACATGGACAAAACAAAGATCATGTTTAATGTCCATGTCACACCTATGCCGGTAGTTGTTGGGAACACTAAGCTCGAAGTTGTTGACGAGTATGTTTACCTGGGACAAATAGTCCGACTAGGTAAGTCCAACTTCGACCGAGAGGTCAATCGACGGATTCAACTCGGTTGGGCAGCGTTCGGGAAATTACGGCACATCTTCTCGTCAGGTATACCTCAAAACTTGAAAACGAGACTGTACACCCAGTGCGTGTTGCCAGTGATGACATACGGAACTGAGACGTGGTCCTTCACTGCTGGCCGGATGAGGAAGCTCAAGGTCGCTCAGCGAGCTATGGAGAGGGCTATGCTCGGAGTTTCTTTGCGTGATAAACTCAGAAATGAGGATATCCGCAGTAGAACCAGAGTGACCGACATAGCCCAACGGATTAGTAAGCTGAAGTGGCAATGGGCCGGCCATATAGCTCGAAGAACCGACAACCGATGGGGAAGAAAGGTTCTCGAGTGGCAGCCTCGTACCGGCAGGCGAAGTGTAGGGCGTCCCCCCACTAGATGGAGTGACGACCTGGTAAGATTTGCAGGAAGTCGATGGATGCAGGTGGCTCAGGACCGTGCTTTGTGGCATTCTTTGGGGGAGGCCTATGTTCAGCAGTGGACTTGTGAAGGGCTGTAATGATGAATGATGATGATGTCTTCACCACACGGTAAATTAGAACCTAAAATTGTAATTAACGATTTGTAGGTGCTCGCGAGGATTGAACTCTGCCTGGGTACAAACTATAAAATTCAATGTGAGCGCTTATCCCTTGATTTACTACGGATGTCGGTTTGAAGATTTATTAATGTACGTAATATCGTTATTGAACATAGACATACATTGTTTTTCTGTAATAAATTTAAAACGTTAGTAATAAGTCAGCTTAAGCACAACCAGAAAATTCAGAGGTCACACAGTCGTTTATAAGAAAACATTAAAATCCATATTTGGTACATCCCCAAACAAAAAGAACTTCTCTTAAGACTTTTTGTTATCAGATTTAAATTGCAAAGATTTTCAGATCCTCCAAATGGGGCAGATTATTATCATAAAGCTTAAACTAGCCATGACAAAAGAATTTTTATATATCCCTAAAAGAGATTATCTCATATCCCTACTCGCTACATATGGTGTATTTACTGGCGAGGAACTCTCCAGCATTCCTTCACGAAAAATCTTTATTAACTGAACTCACAAGCAATATCTTTTATAAGAAAATCGAAAATATTATTTTGGAGTAGTATTATATTTCAGTAGTAGGCAATATTTTTTACTCATTAGCCCGCAACAAAACAACACACTTACATACACATATACATATAAATACAGACGTACACGCACGAACGTACGCATATACATCTTATTTACAAAAATCTATAAGTAAAAAAATGACAATGAATGAAATTGAATAAAAATTATTCTATTCTATTCTAAGTATGAAATAACGAGTATAAAAGAAGTTCGTTGATGAAAATCAAAGTACTAGTAATACTATGGGTCATATTATTCCACAAATTTTACGACTGTTTTATGGTCGAACGGAGCCGCGCTGACTCAATGTCGGTGTCGGTTGAGCAGCCAGTTATTATTTAATTTCAGCATACAGTCAGGAACTCGTCTCAGGGAATAAACTTCTGTAAATATTTGCACATTTAACTGGATTTATATTACTCTTTATTGTTTTATTATAAAGTCAATAAATCAGTACTTTTCAAGAGTCTTCTAAGAAAACGCTTAGCATGCTTTCATCGTCAGAGAAAACAGCAGAGATACCTTACCCTTACGCCTCAGTTACTTTCTATATTTGGGCCAAGTAACTCCTAGAATATTGTAGTCCATAATCAGCACTTTAACTAAAATAGTTTAGGTAGCCATATTATCTAGGGATGAGAGTAGAAAGAATTTCTTTAATGCAACGACTTCGGAAGAGATCGGCTAAACGAAGTCCCAGCAAATATTGATCCTCGATTTTACGATCCGAGTATAAAGTGCACTGTTGTGAAAGATTGAAGGTAATAAGGATCTTGGGGAATATGTGTATTTCCTCTGTTTTCAATAACTTTTTACTCGTTTGCATTTCTAAATGCTTTCTTTTTTTCCTACTACTCTCTTTTTTCATGACTCATGATCTCATTTCCGCAAGTTTTTAACGATTTGTGTGCTTATGTTGAGAGTTCATTATTTTACTGTAACCTGTTTTTGAGACTCTTTTACGGTAAAAAATCTAAAAGCGTTAGAACGTTAGTCTTCGACATTCGTATTGATCTTTCCGTGGGCTTGGGATAAATCACTTCCACACTTTTACAAGGACTCTCAGGAACTTCGAGCGCACTCGCCATTTCCGCACATTTTTCTCTTTTGGATATGGATATCAAATGTCAAAAAAGGGAGAAGGACCGCTTTATTGAAGTTACGAAAATATATTTGTAAAGCTAATAATAATACGTTATATTTATTTCAGACGAGAAGTATCTATGGTGGTTAGTAACAACCACTCCACAGTGAATTTAATGTTTCATTTAATATTGTTTCTTTCTTTAATGACCAAAAAAAATCTTATATTGGCACAAGGTCAACTTTTTTTTTTTTCTAGTATAAAAGGTATTTTTATAAAAATAACAAGATTTCTTACTTAGTTTCCTTAAGAGTATAAAATACTGTGTATTTTAATACTAGGGTCTTTCAAGAAATGCTTTGTAATTTTTTTTTCAAAACATGAATATTATCTCTAGATTGTTTTGATGTATTTATTGGGTACACAATACAAATAATATAAAAAAACCCTTTAGTTTTTTTTTTTAAAATGCTTTGCAATAAATCACTGAGAAAAAATATGGAAAAAACATGAATACAAATAATCAACTATGTATTTTTTTTTTATAGGAGAGGGGGCAAACGAGCATGCGGCTCACCTGATGGTAAGTGACTACCGCCGCCCATGAACAACCGCAACACCAGGGGAATTGCAGATGCGTTGCCGGCCTTTAAAGTTATGAAGTTATGAATTTATGAACATTTTCGTCACCCTTATCTTAAAAAGAATTGTTAATAATTTAAAATTAAAAAAAAATTGTACAGCCGACTTCAATATAAGTTATGAAGAATAACTCAAAAACTATTGGTTTGACCTTTATCAAATTCATATGGGACCACACGAGAAGTATCAGCTTTCATAAAAAAAGAATCATCGAAATCGGTTCAACCAGTAAAAAGTTATGAGGTAACAAACATAAAAAAACATACATTGGAATTGAGTACCGTTTCCTTTTTGAAAGTCGGCAGAAAAACATCTGAAAAATCATGAACATTTGGAAAAAGGTGAAGAATGAGCCAAAATAATCAGAATTGATAAATTCTATTAAAGCCAGAAAACAAATTATTATTTTTATTAGCTAATACAAGAGGATTGATACTATTTTTTTTATTCGATTTTTTATCGTGATAAACAATTTAAAACACATTTCACTTATAGTTAATAAACTGACCGTTCATACTTTTAAACTCACATACTTTCGGGCTAGAGTACGAAATACAAATAATTAGAAATAGAAATATAAACTTTTTTTTTTCATTACTGATATATAAATAACAGTTATGGAAAGTCACTCGTATATTTTTTTACCAATCGTTCAGAAAATACCTCTATCCAGAAACGAACTAGCAAAAAACCCAGCGGAACATATTTTTTGGCAAAAAATAGTTTACAATCATATAAGTATATATGTTATTGGACATCTCCTGCGAAAGAATATGCTGTTCCAGTAAAACGGCTTTATATCAACCGTTTACCACCGAGATCGAGATAAATCAGCCCTTGAAATTACTGTAATCAATTTCAGTGGATGTGGCATCAGGAGTTCAACTCAATTGCTTGCGTTCTTTCGTCGCCGTATAAACAGTTTCTAAAAAAAAAATACAGCGGATACCGTTTTGCTTTTTCTTATTCTGGTTTTGAACTTGTAAATGGTGTTTGTGAACGATCAATAAGAATTATCTAATCATCATCATCATCATCATCATTACAGCCCTTCACAAGTCCACTACTGTACATAGGAATTCCACAAAGCACGCTCCTGAGCCACCTGCATCCATCGACTTCCTGCATATCTTACCAGGTCGTCACTCCATCTAGTGGGGGGACGCCCTACACTTCACCTACCGGTACGAGGCTGCGATTCGATAACTTTTTTTCCCCATCGGTTGTAGGTTCTTTCAGCTATATGGCCGGTCCATTGCCACTTGGTTGGGCTATGTCGGTCAGTCTGGTTCTACTGCGGATATCCTCATTTCTAAGTTTATCACGCAGAGAAACTCCGAGCATAGCCCTCTCCATAACTCGCTGAGCGACCTTGAGTCTCCTCATCCGGCCAGCAGTGAAGGACCACATCTCAGTTCCATAGGTCATCAATGGCAACACGCACTGGTTGTACAGTCTCGTTTCCAAGTTTTGAGGTATACCTGACGAGAAAATGTGCCGTAATTTCCCGAACGCTGCCAAACCGTGTTGAATACGTCGATTGACCTCTCGGTCGAAGTTGGACTTTCCTAGTCGGACTATTTGTCCCAGGTAAACATACCCGTCAACAACTTCGAGCTTAGTGCTCCCAACAACAACCGGCATAGGTGTGAAATGAACGTTATACATGTTTTTTGTTTTGCCCATGTTCATCTTAAGACCTATCCGTTGGGAGTCACTATTGAGGTTATTGAGCATAGCGCTTAGGTCCTCCAGCGATTTTCCATAAGGACTATATCGTCGGAAAATCAAAGGTGAGTGATGTACTCGCTGTTGATGTTAATACCGTATCCTTTCTAGTCCAAAAGCTTGGAAACATCTTCCAACGCAGCGGTGAAGAGTTTCGGGGATATAAACTCACCCTGTCTTACATTTCTCTGCAATTGGATAGGTTTCGTACTCTAGTTCTGTACTTGGATAGCCATTGTAGCCCTACTGTCCAAGCACTTCAGCACTTCGATATACCGACAGTCAACTTGGCACCGCTAAAAGGATTGCAGCACCGCCCAAATTTCGACGGAATCAAAGGCTTTCTCATAGTCCACATATGTTAGATATAGTGGCAAATTGTACTCCTTGGACTTCTGTACAATTTGCCGTAGGGTATGTATGTAGTCTATGGTGCTAAAGCCTTTTCGGAAACCGGCTTGTTCGGGAGGCTGGAAGTCGTCTAAACTGCATGCGAGACGATTCGTCCTGACTCTTGAAAACAGCACGTAGACGCGGATCAGAAGGGATATAGGTCTGTAGTTCTTTAAGAGAGCGTTGTCGCCTTTCTTGAAGAACAAAATCACCGTACTTCTACTCCATGCCTCCGGAGTAGTACCTCCATGAAGGACGGAATTAAAGAGCTTCTGACGGAGTTTAAGTACCGGTTTTCCACCCGCTTTCAGAAGCTCAGCTGTAATTCCGTCCTCGCCCGGGGACTTGCCGTTTTTTAGGTGTTGGAGAGCCATTTTAATCTCGCTCAGATTGTCGACCGGGATATCTTCGGAATAGTGTCGGTTAAGACTTGCTCTTGGATCGTTACTCACAACTGCGTGTGGCTCCAACGATGATGTGTACAGCTGCCCATAGAACCTCCCAATCTCACTCAAAATTTCAGGTATCTCGGAATCGACGCTGCCACACTCGGCCTTCAGCTTCGACAGTTGGCACTTTCTGGCAAACAGATCTCTAGCAAAGACTTTGGATTCCAGGTTCCACTCGATCGCTTCTTCAATACGAGCAGTATTAAAGTTGTTATTTCTAATCACACCACACTTTTAACACGTAGCCCTATGGGTTAATTATTCTAATCCATTGGGCTACGTGTTACTCTGTTTTTATTTCTAGTGGTGGGATAAAATAAGGTTATTCTATTAATTAAATCCTTTAAGTACTGATTATGAAGAAATATACTATTTATATGTAAGCAATTTGGATAAAACATATAAATATAGTTTAACAAGCTCTCATTTTAATAGTAAATGTCATATACTTAATTAAAATTGTAAAAAGTCTCATAATTAAGACAGGCGGGGAATTTTATAATATAAATCAACTTTGGTTTGTGGATCTTTTTTATAACGAATAAGTATTATAAACAAATACCTCGGTGACCGGGATTTGCTCGGCATTAGAATAAAAAATATTTTTTTCAGGGATAAAGTCTATTTAGAAAAACTTACTAACTGATAAGGCCTAGCTAAGTGAAAATCGAAAATAAAATCAGAAATATCTGATTTGGTGTACAGATTTTAATAAGAATCATTAGTTTAGTACAGTTTCTATAAAGTATGAACGAATAATTTGCATTTGCCGTAAAGAAAAACAAAATTATACATTTCTAAAAACCTTATTTTACTATGGTAGGATAATAAGGCCTACTGCTTTAAAATTGAACTCAAATAATCATATCATGCGTAATATATTCAATATTAGTGATCAATAAAATATATATATAAATTGCCTCGCCTAACAGTATTTAGTCATTAGTACAATGATGAACAAATAACAAGCAAACTCACTCTTCGTAATTATCATCAGTGCGTCGGTTGTGTCTGGAGTAGAGTGTTAGGTTGAGTTGAGGATTGGATTTATTATTGGGTTGAGTGTCTTCCCAACCAAATTTCTGTAACAGCGGCTAGTGTCAACGGAGACTAGCCCATTTGCACAGTACAGAATTATAGTATGCGAATGTATGCGCAAACACAGGTGCACTCTTTATTCCCTCACAATCATCAAACCTCAATCCGACGCGGTCCA
This sequence comes from Parnassius mnemosyne, assembly GCA_963668995.1. Classification (NCBI taxonomy): domain Eukaryota; kingdom Metazoa; phylum Arthropoda; class Insecta; order Lepidoptera; family Papilionidae; genus Parnassius; species Parnassius mnemosyne. Next base: position 44,192,957 of record CAVLGL010000093.1, on the reverse strand, counting down.
AGAGAACTTAGGCGCAGGACCAATAATTTACACATAATTTAATAGCCTTCTAATGTCAAAGCCTTAATTCTTAGACACACTGTTTCTTTGCACTGTTTGGACAGCTGAAACCAGGCCTTTATATGACTATGACATTAGTTTAATAATAAAAGCGTACGATTCATTTGCATTTATAATATTATATAAGTGATATAAAATTCATAATAAAACAAAAAAACTGAATTTTATTTTTCAAGGCCAGCCCTCACTAAGCTATTCAAAGCTACGCGTATTACATAAACTTTTCTTATTGTATGATGGGTGCTAGAAACGTGGTTCTACTGATAAGCATAGTGTTGCGCAAGCCGCTAGGTGGCGGGGCTTGGTGTTACATTTAGGGAGTCCATGGTTGCAGGTGGGCAAGAACGTGTTTATGACAATCTATGGGGAATATATTATATATATTTTCCTATATTCAGCGAAGCACGAGTGATGAGCTGTAATGATGATAATAATAATGCCGAAATAAACTATTAAGATAAACCACGTCAAAATTTATAAATATTATATAAGCTTCAAACAATTCGATGCATAATTAAAACTACGTATTGTACAGTCATTTAATGTTCACAATAACATGCGCTATTCGCTTAACTTTGTTGGCTACGTTTCAACTTGAATAATACTGCTCACCAAACTCAACTAATTTTACTACTTGTAGTTCAATTTCTGCATATGAAATGAGAGTAAAATTTGATTGTTTGAGTATATATAACTTGGAAACTAATTTAACTTTTTTAATATTGGATAGATTTTTAATAATATTAAATATACAGGGTTATTTTGCAATAATCGGCCAAATTAGCAGAGAAGGTTCAAAATAAGTATCATCATCATTACAGGCCTCCCCCAAGGAATGCCACAAAACACGGTCCAGACTCCAGAGCCACCTGCATCCGTCGAGCTCCTCTGTGTAGTGTGTTTTTCGTGGTCGTGCACCACAAATTTTAGCAAGCGGCAGCAGAGCAACAGCTGGTTTTTCACCACCAGCCACTGAGCAACAGGTGTAAGAAATAACAATGCCGTCAACAGCATATATATATATATATAATAAAAATTCAATAATCTGTCCTTTTTATCTTTTAAATTCAAAATGCATTATTTTGCGACGAACGTATGCGTTTGGATTGCGATTCGTAAGGATCGATCGGTCGGCGGTTGGTTGTGAATTGTATCGCACGCAGAGGAGCACGCGTACGTATAAAACACAATCAATTTGGGATAATTTCAAGTAAAATTAGAAGCCTTATTTACTCGTATTTTTTAAAAACTGCAATAATGGTATATTAAATTTGAACTTTAGTCTAAAATATGGCTACGCTTTAAAAAATAACCCTCTATATAAGTAAAGTTTCAAATAAAAAGTAAATGACTTATCACTCTAATAAGGTCGTCTGTTCGATACGTGTCTCCTCTTGTTACTTAGGGGAGTCGAAGTGTGAGACAGAGTCGCTGTTGACATGCCATATCATTTAATAATTTCTGTTTTAGTTTTTTTTTTTTTTACTATTATAAGTAGGTCAAAATCATGGAGGGAGTATGAGAGGCCTTTGAAATTGAAGAACATTGTTCAACAACTATGGGAGAATATTTTAAGCCTTGTACCGCTTGTGTTAGAGCTGTTTTAGACTGAGTAGAACGATCATTTCGTTATCTATGCCATACTTTATCTTAAACTCTAAAAAAGCTGCTGATTTAATTTATTTACGATATTTTTTAGTGTATAAACATTTTTCTGCCGACTTCCAAAAGGGAGACGGTACTCAATTCGACTGTATGTTTTTTTTATGTGTGTTAGTTACCTCATAACTTTTTACTGGGTGAACCGATTTCGATGATTCTTTTTTTATTTAAAAGCTGGTACTTCCCGTGTGAATTTTATCAGACCAATAGTTTTTGAGTTATTCTTAATAAATTATATTGAAGTCGGCTGTACAAAATTTTTAATTTTAAATTATTAAAGAAGTGCGATTTGATAACTCGATGAAACGAAAAAGTGACACTAAAAGGAGACAAACAAAATAAACCTATATTAGCTGTTCCCCGCGATTTCGCCCGTGTGTAATTTATTACGATTGGATTTCATGGGTTTTAATTTTTTTTTGCGCGGAACCCTAATTATTTTTCTAAAATAAAAGTATCCTAAATTACTCCTTATAATATTAGTTATTTGCCAGTGAAAGTCTCGTCAAAATCGGTTCAGCCGTTTCGGAGATTAGCCGGAACAAACAGACAGACAAACAGACAGACAGACAGAAAGACAGGCAAAATTTTTAAAAATTGTGTTTTACTTATAAGTACCATACGAGTATGTACTTTCATATGAATTTAGTAAAAAGCTGTTATTTTGATATTACATGACAGGACACTTCAAATTTATTTATTTGTATAGATTTATAGGATTTAGCCTGCGAGAAAAAGAGATAGAATACAGTGTACAGTGTTTCTTATTATCTATTATATACTTTGGTTACTCGTGTCATTTATTGAAATTGAAAATTTGGAGACTTTATAATATGTAATGTACGTAATATATTATGAAGAATAAAATAAATAAAGCCTACAATTACCTTACTCTGCATTCGTTAAAATTCGTTGTTTAGTTAACTGAAGGTTTGACTTCTACCGCGTGTGATCCGCACTTATGTTTATATTGTATTTTCATTGCTTAATACACTGAAATAATTGTAACTAATAATGCTAGTAGCAACACAAGTACAACACTTTGTCTATATATGTTACATGTAAATTATTTTCCTTAACTTATATCACACATGGTTCGAACGAATATCGATGCTGGTGATTCTGTTGAACTGTGTGACACTGGGAATGTATCAACCATGCGTGGACGATCAGTGTGTTACAAACAGATGCAAAATATTACAGGTAACGTAACCTACGTTAACATAGTTAATTTTTTAATCATCTAAATATGTCCTATAACCTATTATAGCCTATAAAGTACACTACTGAACATTAGCATACCCATAGATTGCCTCATAGGTGGGATTTTGCCTGGATTTTGCCAGGGTTAGCAACCGCAGTTTTTATAATTCTGAGTTATTATCAGGAAGATGTTGCTGCCCGTTCCCTGTTACAGTTTATCTCTGTCGCCTCTTACGGTACCTACGGGACGTTATAGGATAGTGGATATTCTTACACACCACTACTCGGTTCTAATTTAAATATTTAAGATTAATTAAAAAGGAAGTTGTGATCTGCTATTAAAAAGCAAGTTGCGATCGTTTTTATCGAGCAAATATATTTCAAAGCTTCAAATTACCATCAGAAGGTACTAATTGCTCAAAATGGAATCGGAATACCAGACGTTCTGCAGGTTACCATCCACACTTGGTTGATATTCTGAATATTCGCGCTAAGCGCTATAAGTTATCTTTCAAATGGAATGCCCTGCCGGAGTCTGTTTTTCCGAGTGCATATAACTATAACCTCTTCAAGGTGCGTATTAAGAGGCTTGTCCTGGGCAAACTCACTCCATAGTAGACCTCATCTTTACCCTCGGACCAGATAGAGATCAAGAGTGAGCCTTGTTTAATAATAAAAAAATGTGTATTTACTAGGTCTCAAACTACCTTTGCTGCCTAAGCTTCCGTCTGGGATTGGAAGCAACCATTATTTGACCTATTTCAGTCGCCTAACATGAGTGTAATCACGTCTATATTTCAGTTTGAAAGATAAGAGATCCAGCCTATTTACAGCCTGTGTGGCATTCCATTATGTCCTTAAGTAATTAAAACGTATTTGTTGTCTTCTATATTTTAAGTAGGTTGAGATCCTATAGCCGGATTTAAGAACCTCTTACCATCTAATTGACTGTAGCTTCGTTTGTCTCTCCAATATTATAAAAAATGTCTTCATTTGAGCGCGTAGAAAGTATTTAATCACTTTATAATATAAGTATATATATCAGAATTCGTATACGAAAAAATTAGAGAAAGGAAGATTATGTCGAGCGATGGCTCGCGAGTCGACTTACGTGGCTCCGACAGAATGTCAGCGCCGCGGTTACTTTGTTACTGTAGCATTATGCTGAGTCTGTGGTCTTTTTGTTGTTGAAATCCATTTTTTTTTTAATATTTTGTTAAGCTTTTTTTGTTTCTAAAATAACGTTATAAATTATTATGTATAATTGAATAAATATGTTCTTTCTTTCTTTCAAAGGATTGCTGATAGATACTGTCCAAGTTACAGGATATACAAAATCTAAAAAAAAATATGTTAGATGACATTCTAATTTTATTAAGTTATGTCCAAAGCTTAGCTGATGTAATCTTGAAATATAACTCGAAACTTTGATTCGATTCTTAAATAATGTTTATCTAGAAAAAAGATTTTGTAAGTTAGCTTCCTGAGCATAATATGAAATCTCTAACTACAAATTTGTTAAGTTTCAAATAAATTTATTAAAAAAAAATTATATATTTACTCAGAAAGCCTACGCTTTATTTATTTTCTTCAACTAAATACATTAAAAGTACATTTCCTTTTTAGGTCTTTGACGATATTATATTCGCGTTTTTTACGCTAGAAATGACAATTAAAATGGTTGCAATGGGTGTTTATGGTCACGGCACCTACCTTGCTGACTCTTGGAATCGACTAGACTTTTTCATTGTCATGGCAGGGTAAGTTGATTTCATTTTTAAATTTTATAATATCAAACTGAAAACATGGTTAAGAAAGCTGTAGTGATGCGGTTGATTAGTATAGGAAAGGACTAACCGCTCAGACAGATTGCCAAATACCTACGTACGCATGTCTGCCTCGCACCCGTGAGGAAAAGGGCGGTTACGTCGGACAAGCACTGATTGGCTGACAAAGAACAGTAACAATGTGTGTACGAAAGCCTTCCCTGCCATAGCAGTGGATCTAGTCTATGGCTCTGTTGCCGAGGAGCGATAAGAAAATCGACGCATTTAATTACCGACTCTTCTCCACCTCTGCGGCCTTAGAACCAAAGTATCAGCGACGAGGGCGTGTGCGCCTTGGCATACCAACTCTCCTCCCTTACAGCTTATCAACACGCTTCCGGAGTGAGCGCGCCAAGATCCCCGCAGCAGATTCCTCATGCCTGCTGACAGGGTTTCACCGTGTTCAACGTGGGTAACCAAGTCACTGCTACTAAGTCACCTCCCGCCGCCACGCATAGGCGGGAAACCGTTGGAAGGGATAGTTTGCAAACCCTACAGTATATCTTATCAATATTATTCGTAGACAATTTCTAATTAAGAAAAAAAAAACAAATAACTTAACAGCACAAAATATTATTAATTTTAGACAGTAAAAAATAATGTTAATTTTTAGTACAATTGTGATAAAAATCAGAATAGAATTCTAATGGATGGTATTTGTGGCCTGTCCGCCTCATATTTAATATTTTATTCTATTTCAGAGCTGTAGAATATACATTAAATGTGGAAAATATCAATTTTTCGGCAATAAGGACAATCCGAGTATTACGACCTCTAAGAGCCATCAACCGGATACCGAGTAAGTATTATGAAATCATTCTGTTATTAAATTCGTATTAAAAAGGGAAAGCATTATATCAAACCACAAAGTAATATCCTAAAAGAACTTAATCTATGTTTATTTATTTATATTTTTACAAAGAAATCTCAAGCTTAAGTATCAAAGCTAATCCGACATTTTATAACATTATAACGTAAGTCGTTGAACCAATAAACGTATAATAAAGTAAATTTACCATTAAAAAGGCTCGTATCTGTGGAGTACTTTTAGAAATTAACCCGGAGCGGGAATCCAGAGCGAGCGTGGGGTGAAAATCGATCGGCAAGCAACAAGTAAGCCCGGCCGCAGCCTCCAACAAACACACAGCCACCCCTACCTTTCGGCGACATTTTGAGAAAATTGATTCGAGAGTTTTAACAGAACCAATATTGAAATCTGATCTTAATTCAAAGTTAAAAACGTTGTACAAAATACCGTTCCGGTGTAACTAATTGTTTTTTAATAATCCTAACATACATTTCTATACGATTAAAAATTACTATTCCGATGTTGCTAAATTATTAATTATTTACCTACCCTGTAGATTCCCCATATGGCGGATATTTGACACAGTTGCCACGGCAGACGGTTTGGCCACCGCATTTTATTCTCCTATTTTATTTTCCTTTATCACCTCTTACAATGTCCACGGAAAGTATAATAAATTAAAAAAAAAATCATTTTAATTGGTTCACAATTGGCAAAGATATCTTTTTTGTAATGTTACCTCCACACTAGGAATTTCTCCTGTATCATAGGGGCTGTTTCTATATACTGACAGTGTTGCTGACAGTTTATATACATAAATTACGCAAGGAGAAACATCCACATCTATAATAATTGTTTGTAGGCCATACAAATTCTTGTTCAGCGCGGGATTCGAACCCACGCCGCGGCGCTTAGCGCTGCAACTCATTGCTAAGCCACTGCGCCACGGAGATGTCATATCGCGTAGCATATATAGAAAAAAAAATGGTCGAATTGATAACCAACTTCTTTAAATTCGGCTAGAAATCGGAATTGTTCATCATCAAAATAATTTCAAATTTATTCCGTCCCTGACAATCCAAAAATTAAATTTTGCCGGTTCTAATATTAAATCGCGCACATATACAAAAGACAGCTGCGCTCAAAAGTTTCATCAAAATCCCGACAGGGACTCGTAAATAACACGAAAATGCAAGCACTATAAATTAAATTGCGCCATACGCTTTGCGGTTAGGAATACGTCTGTACTAATTTGGTCTACTGCAATTTATTGCTTCATATTTTCTAGTATTTCATTACATGCATTTTCAATTTGATTACGCGACATTTTTAAAGCTCATCCGTCACAATTTTATATTATGTTAAAATATAAAAACAAAAAAAATATGCGTGAGTGTCGTGGAACACTCGGTTGGAACGAAGTTCCTTTTGTAATATATTATTATTGATAAACGTATTATATTATTGATTAATAAATACAAACGAATGAAATACTAGCGTCTATTAAAATAAAAAGTTATTTAAAAAAATATTTCTTTCATGGCAAGATAAGAAAAAGTGCGACGGAGATAGATATTATTCCAATTTGCTTCCTTATAGCTGCCAAGGCCGTCTTTACTACGTCAGAAGGGGTCGTGACGAAAAAAATCTTACACTTTTTGTCGCCTAGCCTCCATCCGTCAATTCCGTACCGTCCGATAAAGAACTTCGTTCCAAAATCAGCTACACATCGTTATTAATTGTAACGAAAAATATCCTATTATATATAATAGTTACATTTTATTGCGATTCGAAGTTTGAAATGTGGTAAGGCTGCGGGACTAGACAGAGTTACTGCTGAAATGGTCAAGTATGGTGGGCCTCGCGTCTGGGACAGCTTTCATCTGCTGTGCAATTTGTGCTGGCGGACAGAGGATGTCCCGGATGATTGGCGATCCGCAGTCATTGTGCCTTTATATAAAGGTAAAGGTTCACATTTTGACTGCGGGTGCTAGGACATGACCTGTCACCCATGTTTAACGTCCAAACGGGCGTAAAGCAGGGTTGTGTCATGTCTTCCTGGCTGTTCATACTGTATCTCGACAGCTGTTTACAGAAGCTGAAAGATAGTTGTTTGGGTGTGAAATTGGGTGACATTAAAGTAAATTGTCTGCTGTATGCTGATGATGCAGTGCTTATTGCACCATCAGAGGCAGAACTGCAGGCATTAGTCACGTGTATGAAAGAGGAATGTGAAATTAAAGGTCTCCGTTTGAATGCTAATAAAACTAAGGTTCTGGTATTTGAAAGGGACGAAGAGAGAACGAAGTGTGAAATATGGGTAAATCAGGAATGTCTAGAACAGGTAAATGAAATTGTATACTTGGGGAGTACTTTTAGCCGGGATGGAAGATGTGATTTAGATGTGGACAGGCGTGTCGCTGCCGGGAACAAAGTCAATGGTGCCCTGACTGCGTTAGTCAAAAGGCAAGGCGTAGCGAAGAGTGCATGCCTTGCAATACATAACGCAGTGTTGGTACCGACTTTGTTATATGGCAGCGAAACCTGGGTATGCCAGAAGAAGCATAAAAGTAAGTTGAATGCAGTGGAGATGCGATCTCTTCGTAAAATGTGCGGCGTTACCATGGCCGACCGAAAGCGAAACGAAGAGATTCGCAATATAGCAGGTTTGAAAGATGACGTTATCACAAAAATTGATAAGGGCGTGCTTCGGTGGTTTGGGCACGTTGAGCGAATGAGTGAAGACCGAATGGTGAAGAAAATATATAGCGCGAAAGTTAATATTAAAAGGTGTCGAGGTAGACCGAGACTAACTTTCGAAGACCATGTGAGCAAATTGCTCGAAGAGGGTAGGGTCAAAAGTACTCGGATACCTAGACGTGCATGCATGAAGAAGATAATGAATCTGAAAGAAGCGAAAGAGGTTTGTAAGGATCGTGACACTTGGCGATCTGTTCTCTCTGGCTACCCCGTCAGGGATTGTGCGTGAAGATAAGTAAGTATTTTCTTTATTTCGAAAAAAGCATTTTAGGTACCAAGACCTCTTTTCTCAAGAAAAGGGAAGGTATCAAGTTGAAATGAATATCAAATACCAAGGCCTCCGGTTCCTTACAGGAATAAAAATAGTAAATGCAATCAAAATATACGGTCATATGGTGTCACATTTTTTCATACTCGCAAACTCAACAAAACCTGAAATGAATTCCCACTTTATTTATAATTAAAAATTGTAAAGTAAAAATAGCCAAAAGAACTCTGAAGAAGTTTTTAATCAAATAACTAGGTGGTGGGTATAGTATGTACATTTATGTTATGTGTATATACTATAGTATATTATATTATACTATATTATTATAGGTTATACTATGGCTTACGTGGTAGAGCCATGCTGCAGCTTAATGCTGCTGTGTTTCGTATGTTGAGTGTAAAGAACCGGACATCCTTTTTACTGGAAATGAGGCATTCTATCTTAGTCCTCACGGCTGACAACGCATATGTATTTTAATTCGCAAACGAAGAAAGATGTAGATGTCTATGCTCCACAGCAACCACTTACCATCAGGTGGACTGTGTGCTCGTTTGTCACCCTTATTCTATAAAAAAAGGTTATATATACTAGTATATTAAATAATAATATAATTTACTTTATATTGCATGATTTGATATGTTCAAAACTACTGATTTCTCGGATATTAATACATTTATTAATATAGTGACTTGTTAATATATCTATAAAGAAGACAATCGTTTTTGGGTTTACTAGAAACTTTAATGTAACTTAATTTTAAATGAATCTGTAATCATAATAATGAATGAAAATGTAATCGGAATCATAAAATCTGAAAAAAAACTTCTTTTAATATTCGTGAATTGGCTAGTGTAATATGAAAAAAAAATGCCTATAAACAAGAACGAACTACTAAAAAAAATTTCCATCAACATTAAAGTACCTATAATTTTTTTATAGGAGAGGGTGCAAACGAGCATGAGGCTCACCAGATGGTAAGTGACTACTGTCGCCCATAAACAACTGCAACACCAGGGGAATTGCAGTTGCGTTGCCGGCCTTTTAAAAAGGAGAAGGCTCTTTTCTTGAAGGTCCCTAAGTCGTATCGGTCCGGAAAAATCTCTGGGGTAATCGATTCCACAAGGAAGTTGTGTGAGGAAGAAAACTTCTTCTAAATCGCACATTGGTGGACCGCCAATCATCCAGATGGTATGGATGTTATCGCGAGTTTTGTCGCTATGTGCGGTGGTCAAATTGAGCGGCTGGAATTAGTCTGAACAATTCCTCAGAGTACTCCCCGTGGTAAGTGCGATAAAATACGCAGAAATGCAACATTCAACATTGAGTGAAACCGATCAGAAAGAACTCGGTCGTCGACGATTTGTACCGCTTTGCGCTGGATGCGGTCAAGGTCAAGAAGGAGCTGGCACTGGGGACTCCTTGCCCAAAGATGGGAACAGTATTCCATGTGGGGCCGAAACTGCGCCTTGTAAAGTTGCAAGCAGTGTGTCGGCATGAAATACTGTCCCGCGCTACTGAGCACTCCAAGCCAATTTGGTCTTCCCTTCCAAGTGACCACGAAACTGCACAACACTCAATATGTCGACACCGAGGATTCCTATACTGGCTGAGGCAACAAGGGGAGTGCCTTGAAACTGAGGAAATACGACAAAGGGGTTCTTTTAAGCGGTAAACACACAAATTTTTGCCTTCTGGTGATTGAACTGGACCAGATTTAGTGGCCCCCAGTCCGAGACTTTAGAATTTTAGTCTCGACACAAATTTATTCCGGTACGATCTGCAAGAATTTCTGAAAGAATGTCACAATTTCTCGTGAAGCCCATAGGAAGAAAACTTCGAAAGAAATGCTTTGTGCCGAACCCAATCGAAAGCCTTCGCTATATCCAAACTAACGGCCAATACATCAGTTTGGTTACCTAGAAGATCACCAGCCAAGTGACCGCAACGGAAACCGTACTGGCGGTCACTAATCAGCTGGTGATCCTCAAGGTACCGCATGAGCTGGCAGTTAATAATAGTTTCCATTACTTTGGAGAACAAGGAGGTGATAGCGATATGCCTGTAGTTGAACGGATCTGACCAGTCACCTTTTTTAGGGATCGAGTGCACCAAAGCTGTATTCCATGCGTTCGGGACTACGCCTAGGGAGTAGGAATACCGGGAAAGACGCGTTAAAATCGGTGCCAGCTCCGGAGCACACTTCTTCAGCACAGTAGGTGGGACTCCATCAGACCCACTCGACTTGTTGACGGCCAGGTAGAGGAGTGCTTTACGCACCGGTCGATGATGTGTTCCCCCCGTCATCGAGAGTCGAGTTGGAAGCAAAAAGAGAGCCTAACAGATCGGCTTTTTCCTTTGCGTCATGAGCCGGTGAGTCATTCAACCTGTACAGAGATGGCAGAGATGGCTGATAAGAGTTTCCTTGGACAGCCTTGGCGAGAGACCAGAATGTACGTGTTCCCGGAGGAAGACGAACTAGTTTCTCGCCAATTCTGCCGATGTGCTCTGACTTTACCTTGGCAATGACATTTTTGAAGGACCTGGAGGCGAAATTATACTTCTTTTTAAGGGCGCTGGTGTTTACACTCCAGTACCACTCCTGCTTATAGCATGATGCAATTTTGAATTTCTAAATGTACCTACAACTTTCTTTAATACTATTAACTAGATGGCCAGGCACTTTGTTCTGCTCCCTCCGACGACCCTTTGTCCTTTAAAATTTTTAAAATTGCGATAAAAAGATATTGATGGCCACTTATCGGGATAAAAACTATCCTATCTCTCAAGTTGGAGCAAGCAATACACATTTACAAAATTTCATTAAAATCGGTTGAATGGTTTCAGAGTTCATCGCGGACAAACAATGTGACACGTAATTTTTATATATAAATATTATTGACCAGTACACTATTTTAACTGATAATACCGGTGAAAACTACTAGACAATCGCTTTTAGTTTGTTTTTAAGTTATTGTGATATTCATATTTTAATTTTTAATTTGTCAGTATTCCCGTTAGTTGTGGTTAAACTAATATTAATTACTATTGTAATCTATTGGTTATAAAGAATAAATCGAAATGTGTTTCATTAAGTTACACCTGGTTACGATGGTGGCCCTATTCTCAATACAAAAAGAAATTGGCTCCTTAAAACTAGTACCAATAATATTTTATTGTTGATAGACCATCAGCAATTAAACCGTGTGTGGTCTCTTTTTTTTTATAGAATTAGGGTGACAAACGAGCACACAGTTCACCTGATGGTAAGTGGTTGCTGTGGTCCATAGACATCTACATCTATCTTCGTTTGCGAATTAAAATGCAGATGCGTTGTCAGCCGTGAGGACTAAAATAGAATGCCTCTTTTCTAGCAAAAAGGGTCTCCGGTAGAGAACACTCACCATACGAAACACAGCAGCGTTAAGCTGCTATTTTACGCTGGTATTCTGTGAGAGCGTGGTCCTACCCCGGTCGAGCAAACCCATTCGTGCTACTCGTACAACTATACCATTAATACAGCTGCAGCATGGCTCTACCACGTATAAAAAAAGTTAATGCTGAAGGGCTAAAAATTTTCGTTTTTTGTATTACTTTTATAGTGTTATTGACCTTCAAATCATAAAGTAAAGCAAATTACAGCCTATATATGTACCACTAATGGGCACAGAACTCCTCCATTTTATGAGGGGGTTTTAGGGCAAGTAAACGTCCACAGCGCTGCCCCAATTCGTGTCGACGAAATTAATTGTGAAATTATTTTTTTTATTTCTAACACATGCAGGTTTCCTCACGATGTTTTGCCTCACTGTGGAGCACGTGATAAATCAGCAATTAAAATTGCAATAATTTTTTTTTGATTCATTGGTGCCCGCGGGAATCGAACCCGGGTTATTCGCGTACTGTGGAATAATTTACACCGAGCGCTTAGCCTCTAATCTATATCATGGCTACCGTGAAATCATGATATTTGGCAAAAAGCAAGGTAGTTGTATAGGAGAATTTTTTTTGCCACTACTGCAAAGTTAGAACAAAGTTCGGTGCATTATTTATATCAATGGGTCGGTGCTTACCTTACGTATAATTTTAGTAAGTTAATTATTTTGGTGAGATTCAATATGGTAATTACCTAACTGCTTACACCTATTATCTACGTACATATTGGATAGAAATGGATATTATCTTTGTTAATTTAATTTCGTAAATTCGTCGTCTGTCAAAAGTATGATAGAAAAATATAACAGCATACATACATAATGATTTCTTATATTTACGCGAACACTACACATTGAATAAAACTATTTTTACGGATTCTATCGCGTTTAATTAAGTTATTTTATATTCCCGACGTTTCGGTTGCTTTCCAGCAACCGTGGTCACGGGGGACTGAGGTGATTGACGTCCCGATGTCAAAGTTAACCCGGAGTACCTTCAGCTTTTTAATTATTAATTTTGGTCCGATCTACGCAGAATGAACTAACTGTGTCTTGAAGTCTTGCAGTGGTATGCTTGGGATTAGTTTTAATTTTATGAATTACAGGATCCCAAGCAGGTGGTAGTACCCAGCCTCCCTCTCTATTGAAATTAGGATGTTTTGTAATTTCAATAGCCTCACGTATCATCCTTGACAGGAATCGATGTTCTTTCGCGAGAACTTGTGGTTTATTAAATCTAATGTAATGGCGGGGGCCGTCTAGGATATGATCACAAACTGCAGACTTCCCGGAACGTTGGTGCTTCACGAACACATAGCTGACGTGAAGCACCAACGTTCCGGGAAGTCTGCAGTTTTGCTACCGAAACGTCGGGAATATAAAATAAATTAATTAAACGCGATAGAATCCGTAAAAATAGTTTTATTCAAAGCATACATACATGTAATGTAAGTTGTATCAGTATCTATAAGCCAATTTCTATCATAATTACATTATTTTTATAATAATTATATATTTAAAATTTAAATGACTTCGGAAGGCATCGCTAAAACTTACGCCCATTGATATTTAAACTTTTATTAGCTAAGTCAAACATTGTTCAGTAACGAATTTTAAGAGTTTCAATTGTCGGTTTTGCTAACAGCATAGCATGTTAATAATAACTGCCAAATTAATAAAATAAATGGGAAATTACAAAAGCATAATATTTCAAATCACACAAATAAATTTAAGCTTAACTTTAAACATTCTCGAAAATATCGGAATCCCGGGTTCGATATTTTGCCAGGGTTGTATTTGAAAACAGTCAAAAATTGTCCAAACTCCAATGCCCCTAAATAATTGAACTATCTACCTGCATAAAACATTACGCCACCCTCGGGATGCGAGTCCTGTTCTCACTTTTTACTTCTCTTTCGGCCCTGGTGGTTTATAAACCACTTAAGAATACAACTTAGGGACCTTAAAGAAACGAGCTTACTCTTTTTTAAAAGGCCGACAACTTACTTGCAATTCACCTGAATAATTTCCACATCCAGCTTTTGGAGTCGGTCCTTGGAGATAGTGTACGGAAGGATGAATGCCCCAACTTTACATACAGTCAGTAGTTACATTAAAATTTCATCGCTTGTTTTTCCACTTACAGGTTTAGTATTTTTTTTCTATATAACCAATCCTGAAGAAAACCTATATAATCTATTTAATAAAAAAAGGAAACAATGAAATCGGTTCGATACATAATTGTCGAAACTACCGCGTAAAGGTGAACGCACATTTCTCAGCAGCATACGCGTAGCACGCACCGTACGTGCCGCATTTACTGAAGGCCTCGCATCTCGTTCATACGCGACGTATGCAAATCGTTAGTGTTGCCAACAACTTTTGCATTTTTCTCTAACCACTGGTGTGAAGCGGTACAGTGACATCGATGAACCTATGGAAAAATGTTTTAATAGTCATCATCATTAAATCTGTTTATTGGCAGATGAAGAAGAAAATAAAATTCGAAGAAAGAGGCAGTTGCATGTCTTGTCTGACGAATCATTGTTGCCTACACAGTAATAGTAAATACTACTGAAATAAGGTAAAAATATATTTTGAAACGTGTAAGTGGCTTAATCGTGATCATCTTACCTCAATTTAAATTTACTGACGTTTTAGGAAACACACCAGCCACTAAAAGCTATATATACTCCACTAGAAGGGGAGTCGAAACCACCAGTTTTAGTGGAAAATTCACTAAGTTGGTAACATTAGACAATACACGTGCGAATGCGTCGTATTTTATAACATCATCAGCATGCCTTCTTCAATATTCAGATACCTACCGCATTTTATGAAATACTACGCATATGGTGCGGATGAAATGTGCGAGGTTTCATATGATTTCATACAACGAATTCTAAAATGCGGCACATACGGCTTGTACCGTGTGTACGGTGCGCGAATGCGCGAAATATACGTTCACCTCTACATACACACAAAAACATACTGTCGAATTAAAAATCTCGTCCTTTGTAATATCGCCTAAAATTTAGGCATGCTTATTGGCGCGGTTTTCAAGAGGCCTACAATATTTTAATGTATTCAAATAGATTGATAAAGTATTAGAAGAATACTTGCATGAAAAGAAGAAGAAAAGAAATAGAATATTTTTATGTGTATTTATATATGTGTTTGTAAAAAAGGACAAAAACAACGTTTAATTAACAAACACAAAAACATACTGTCGAATTAAAAATCTCGTCCTTTGTAATATCGCCTAAAATTTAGGCATGCTTATTGGCGCGGTTTTCAAGAGGCCTACAATATTTTAATGTATTCAAATATATTGATAAAGTATTAGAAGAATACTTGCATGAAAAGAAGAAGAAAAGAAATAGAATATTTTTATGTGTATTTATATATGTGTTTGTAAAAAAGGACAAAAACAACGTTTAATTTTTATGTATTTTTACAGGTATGCGAATACTGGTGATGTTACTTTTGGATACATTGCCTATGCTTGGTAATGTCTTGCTACTTTGTTTCTTTGTCTTCTTTATTTTCGGAATAGTCGGAGTCCAATTGTGGGCAGGAATTCTGAGACAACGCTGCGAATTAGTCTTACCGCCGAACGTTATACGACCAAAGTGAGTATATTATCAGTTTTAACTCTATGTTAATAAGAGACAGGTCTTGAGGTCTTAAATTATACTTAAAATAAATGTTTTCTTAAGCTGAACATTTCATACAGTACCAGATTTGATTAATACATTAAGAGTTGTTATCACTATATCATACGATATCATTAAGTCAATAACGCTCGTTTTAGCGGCACGTTTCATTGCTAATGTTGACTGCATGCAATATTTAACGCTTTTACTCGTACATTCAAAGAGCGCATACACGGCTGCTCCATATCATTTTTATGTATATCGCTATACTTATACTGTTTATCATTGTTTTAAACATATTATGACCGCGCATGTTGGAATATGAACAGCTTACATACTTCACTAACAACACCCTTAAATATTGCATACTGTCAATTCATACATATGAGTGAAACAAACACACGTACAAATAAACATTTAACATGTAGCAAACAATATGCGTAAATAACGGAAAGATAAAGCTCTGCTATATCAAATGTTTTAAAATATGCATTCATTACATAACACAGTAGTTGCTACCAAAGTAAGAAAAAAATATATTTGTAGAATAGACCACTTATTTGTCAACTCAAGAGTCTAAAAGTAATGTATAAAAATGTGGTCACATTTAAAACATTTTTAGAAATTACAACGAAACTACGCATTTGTTGGTTTTAGTAGTGATTTGGGATCGTAACACCCCATCATCACATCGTGAATTTATGTTCCAGAGACCTGTCAGAATGGTACAGAGTGCGCGTCAGAGTGAACTCGTAAGGAATTGACATCAGAATTAAGTGTTTCTATTAAAATATTAAGATCTGTTGTCTCGTGTACCTTCACACATCTGCCATTCAGATGTGCTTTCATATCTGCTTTTCCTTCCCGAACTGGTAGTTTCAAGTCCAGCGTTAGGTTTCACGGCTAAATTAATCAGGTTTTACTTTTTATTGACTTGATCGAACTGCCAGTTTGTTCTAAGATGCTCAAAGCATATGGGTAGCTCTATTTTTGTATTTGATTATATATATTTTAATTCCATTTAAGCACTAAAACCTTTTTAAAACTATATATTATATATGTACCAAGAACGTTTCGTAGACTTCTTTCACACCATTGAACATAAAACATACAAATTTACACAATGTCGAAAAATCTAAACTGTAACTAGCTCACTAGTTTATTTATGTATAATTATTATCATATGTCTACACCACTAACGGTTTATATTTTTATCAAATCTAATTCAAAAAAAAATCAAGTTAAATCACATGCTTTTATTGTGAATGAGCTATAGAAATTTCATAAATACCTGAAAATAGGAGCTAAAGTCCACAATAAAACCCTTATAGCTATCATCAAGGGAACAAGACCCGTTACGGCCGGGATGCCCCAAATGTTGCGAATAATGGCCAACGTTTGCGATCCGGCGCCCGTTCCGGTGCTATCGTTTAACGATAACGACAATAAAACCACCAGCTTCAATGTATCGTATTCGCTAACTCCCTCACTTTATTTCCGTCTGATCTAGTATTAATTTTAAAATACTTTTGCTTTCGATTTGATACTGTGCATGTTAATATATCATTGCATGGGCTTCTGTGCTTGCATAGTTTTAATTTATTTCATAATGTTGAAACATTTGGTATACATCCTGTATTTGTTGTGGACCATGTAATTAGTTCATAATACTCGAACATTTTCAAAAATGCTAGCTTAATATGAAAGGGCTGTGTGATATAATTTTTGGAAAATTAAATTAATCGAGCTCTAATTAATCTACCAAATTCTAATTAGTACTCTGCCTAACAGATAAAAATTACTTTTATCTAATAGAAAGCACAATACAAAAGATGTGTTTTGTTAAATTATTTTAATATATGACAATAGTATGTATATATATTATGAATCAAATCAAAAAAATAGTTTTAAGAATAGTCAGATCTATGATTTCAAAACATGAAATGTTCAAGAAGCGAACTAAATTATTTTCATGTAACAGTAAACTGTACTATGAAATAATGTAATAGTTTTATACAATTTATCCGGCTTCGAGGGTTTAGCCGGCTTATTTCATAATTGTTTATAATTATAATAATTTATAAGTCGCTGATATTACTTGGTATTTATTTGAACTTAATCCAAAAAGCATGTAGATAATTCTAATTAAGCTCAGGTAAACTTGGGTTTATTGTTTCTGCGTCGTGCCAAATACTTTAATCATGAAATTGAACCGCAACTACGTAGCAATATAAAATATAAATTGTGTACCAATTACATGCCTCCTATTTGTCACGACGTAATTAATCACTTGGTCTACAATATATTACAATAATATATAGCTTTCACTAGTAAATTTGACTGTAGCCTAGTTAATTTTATATCACAATTCATATCATTAAAATTTCATATTTTGAAAAAATGCGTAAACTAAATACAATTAAAAATAAATACATTTATTTAATTTAAACTAACATCCACTTCAACTAAACGTCAACTAAATAACGTAATTTCACTATTTTAATTTTAACAATGTATAAATTCAATTATTAATAAATGCAATACAAAATTGTCTAAATTTAACTTTACCCGGTTACCGTAGCGTAATTTGTGAGTATTTATTAAATTTTGATCTTAGATATGCAATTTGTACACAGCATTTCGTTTCACTACGAGTTCTCCAAAGAACTGGATTACATTTGCACGACGCCTGAGGACAGTGGGATGCACCACTGTGGTAACTTTCCTCCCTACCGCTATGGACCTCTTGTATGCAATGAGACGGCGAAGCCATTTTCTT
Organism: Parnassius mnemosyne; assembly: GCA_963668995.1. NCBI lineage: Eukaryota > Metazoa > Arthropoda > Insecta > Lepidoptera > Papilionidae > Parnassius > Parnassius mnemosyne. The sequence continues at coordinate 44,174,504 of CAVLGL010000093.1, read as the reverse complement.
ACAATAAACCTACGAACACATCGTGTGTGAACTGGAATCAATACTATACAAATTGCACCGAAAGAGGATCTAATCCATTTCAAGGCACGATTTCCTTTGATAATATTGGCTTGGCTTGGGTGGCCATTTTTCTGGTAATTTGATGTCATTCACATTTACATTAATTTAAAAATAATTCCAAAATGTTTAAAATACCATGGTATTTCCAGGTTATATCGCTGGAAGGATGGACAGATATCATGTATTATGTACAAGATGCTCATAGTTTCTGGGATTGGATTTACTTTGTGCTTTTGATTGTGGTAATGTTATTTCATATGTATTACAATAATATAATTATTTATAGCATTATACAATATATATATATATATATATAAACTGTGTATGTATTCCGAAGGTCCTGCATTATTTATGTACATATTACAAAATAGTTCCAATCTTATATTACAGATCGGGTCTTTTTTTATGATTAACCTATGTCTAGTAGTCATAGCAACGCAATTTAGTGAAACCAAAAAACGTGAAATGGAACGTATGCGTGCGGAAAGGGCTCGTTTCACATCCTCTTCGACATTAGCTTCATCCACGAACAATAGCGAACCCGCGACATGCTATGCTGAAATCGTAAAGTATGTCGCCCATTTGTGGAGGAGATTTAAAAGAAGAATGGCAAAAAAAATTAGGTAATTTTAATATATCCTACAATATTAATTAATATGCGTTGTATTCTAAAGAAATAGTTATTCCTTTTTAATTTACCACACAGGGTTTATCGATACCAAAAAGCCCAATTACGTTGGCGCCAAAGCCGGGAAACTCTACAATTGCCCGCAAATAAACCTAAACAACATCACCCCTGCTGTCCACGTGCACATCCACAGGTATTATTATATAATATGACCTGTTTACAACATTTGTATTGTTTACGATATAATAATAGTCTTAGTATAGTTAGTATTAATGATTGGTAAAAACTAAAAACAAAATGTGCGACAAAAAAAATCATAAAATATTTCGTAAGACAAAATTTAAAGTCTTATAAACATGATAAATAAGTTATCGTAGATAAGTTATGCATCAAATTTTCAATAACTCGATAAAAACACGCAATAGAAGTTTCAAAATAAACATATTTATAATTTATGAAATATGCACAAAATGTTAGTTGAACGAGAACTGTCATGCAACATTTCTCAACATATAAGCGGCACACGCCGTGTGAACAAAAAAAGCATTGTATTGAATTTGTGACAGGGGAATGGAGGCAAAGTGGGAGTCGACGAGGTGGGCGATGAGCCACTCAGCAGACCAAGCCTGTTGCGCGTACCCTCACTCTCAGCCGCCGATCTTGAGGTAATTTAATTTGTATATAAACACGTTCACTTGGGAATTTTCTTTTAATACCATATATTTTCTTTCCTTCAAGTCCTTTGAAAATTTTCAAATTAAAAAAAATATGTCTTTATTTAAAAATATTGCAATAAAAATATGTGTAACATTCAAAATCAATAAAGGCAAAAAAATGCAAGTCTTAATCGAACTAATTATTATTAGTTAAGAGTGTTACCATTACTGTACCGCCTATCAAAAGTCTACAGATGAGTATAGGCCTCCCCCATAGATTGTGTCCTAAGGAGGATATTTGCCATATTTGCCACGTTAATCAAGCGAGTTGGCTAGCGCAGTTTTATATTTTTGAGTTTTTATTAGGAAGACGATGTTGCCCATCTCCTTGTTTGTTTTCTTCTGTCGCCTTTTACGGCATCCATGGGCCGGTATGGAATATATAGTAGGTATTCTTACACCGCCGGTACACGGTTAATATGATTTTATATTATTTAAATTTTAATTTATTAAAAATATTTATATTTCATATTAAAAAATACGATAGCCATAATTATACGTCGTATTCCACATCTGAACCATATCTATTGATACCACATACTACGCCTTACAAATCGTAATATCTGATGTTAGTCCGTGTGTTCGGCATGGATATTTAAAAATAATAAATGATTATATCGTACATATAACCATTTTTGTTTTTACTGTTTTTCCATAGTCGCCAGCTGTATCGACACCCAAGAGATAAATAAGATGATTATAGGGGAGGTTTATTGGGTGGATTAGACGTTATTGTAGTGCCAGTTATTTTACACTTTGACGTTGCTACTTTACTTTGTTGAGATATAGTATAAGTTCATCAACATCTATCGGAGGAAATGTGATCTTTCTGTCACTATTCATAGTAAAATTCAAATAATTAAAATTTTAAATAATTTTAAAATATATTTTTTTTACAGAATGCATCTAACCTTTCCCTATTGTCACCACCATCCTTAGCTAGACGTCGTTCGTCAGTGATGTTCAGTGATACAGTTCTGTTACATACTCCCACTACTCCAACGGCTCATCCACACAATGTATGCTCGTCAGAAAAAATGACACAAACAGGTAACTCACAAGTGTGTTGAATGTTTAAATTTGTCATCGATACCGGTTGCAAAGAAACTTATCATTTGTACATAACAATTGTAACAGAAATCATCATCTCTTTCACACTGATTATGATAATTAAACAAAACTAATACGTTCTTCCCTTTTTGTATCCATATCTATAGATACAAATAGGAATCGTTCTCGAGCGAATATTTAAAAGGAAGGATTGAAAGAAATAAGGAAAAAATAAATACATTTATTTATTCTTGAACATAATCTTAAATTATTTTTTTTAATACTTATTTCCATAATAATTTTTTTGCGATATAATTTAAACGAAGCTCACAAAGTTGTGTTACTCAAAAACGCTTATCATCTAACTGAATCATGCGCTCAATAAATAAATACTCTTACTAACTTGATAAGCATAAATATTTCATTAGCTATTTATAATTACTACATACAAATTAAATGTAATGTGTATATGATACTAAAATGATAATCCGAAGAACATTAATTTCATGTACATGTTCTGAATTAATTATTGGAATAAATATTTGTAGATTCATTGTGCCAACGCGACTGGCTTAAGAGTCAAAGTGGTGAGTCTAGAGAGGTGTTAGATCTAGACGAACTATTAGCCGGGCATGTGTGAATTGACTTTTTACTACTTCTTCTTAAGAATTTCTGTGTAGGAATTCAGCGAAATACTTTAAGGTTTAGTTTATTTTGTTAGATTAGTTACATTTTAATTTATTTTTCAATGTTCCTTTATTTAAACTAGGATAGAAAATATCCTTTCGCTTCATAGGCTCTTTCAGAAATAAGAAATATGGATATAATATGTATTCTTAGTATTTGAAACGTACTCAGTATGTGTTTGTAAAAAAACTTGTTTCTGGATGTGCATAAAATCGTTTTATAATGCAATGCCCTTTAGAACCCTGCACTGTAGTGAATATAATTTGAAAATGTAGAGTTCGACCTGCCTGCAAGTGATACAGCCGACGATCGTGCAGCTGCAGGTGGCACGATGTCCTGTCAAGAACTACTGGCATTATCTGGTGCGCTATCTGCAGCTTTACCAACCGGACAAGTGGCTTTAGACTCATTTTTTGAAGAATTGACCAAAGGAATTAGCAAAAGAGCTGGTGAAGAAAAGACGGACACCAAGGTAATGAATAAGCTTATAAATTTAAATACTCATATAAACATAATTAAGTGAGAATTTAAAATGTAAAATTCTTTCGCAGGTAGTGGAAATTGAAGACTTTTCTTGTTGTGCTGATTTAATAGCCGCAGAAGCAGCAAAAAAGGAGACAAAGAGGGGACGCTTATGTAATGCGTGCTCAATAATCTGGAAACGTATATCACGAGTTTTGTCTCTGCTAAGGAAACAAATTAAAACTATCGTCAGTCATAAATACTTTCAACAAGGTAGTTTGGAACCATAATATTGTGACAGTTTTTACTTTTCAATTATTAACTTTTATTTTATTTGAATCACAGGTATACTTCTGGCAATACTCATTAATACACTATCAATGGGCATTGAATATCACAATCAACCAGAAGAACTCACAGTAATTGTTGAAATTAGTAATGTTGTTTTCTCTGCGATTTTTGCCATTGAAATGGTGTTAAAGATAGTTTCGGAAGGGCCTTTTAAATACATTGCTAATGGATTCAATGTTTTTGATGGTATAATTGTTATTTTAAGGTAAGTTTTCGTATATATGAACACTATTATTACATATGAAATTCTGTGAACACAATTAATCTTATTACTATATTGAACAGTGCATTTGAACTAGCACAAAGTTTTGGAAACGAAAAGGACATGGCAGGAAGTTCAGGTCTTTCGGTTTTACGTACATTTCGACTTCTGCGCATTTTAAAACTTGTAAGATTTATGCCAAATCTGCGACGTCAACTTTTCGTGATGTTAAGAACAATGGATAATGTTGCGGTTTTCTTCTCCTTACTTGTTCTGTTTATATTCATATTCAGGTAATTATTTTCTTGTCTATATTTTATAATTATATTAAAAAAAACTAGGTAATTATTGACAAATATATATTTTTACTCTTAAGGCATTAAATTTTAAATAACTCAAATAAGAAGCCTAAACTATTTTAAAAACTACCTATAAAATGCATGATAATAAAATGAAGCTAAAATAACAGGGTTCATTTAACAATTTCCGAAAAAAAATATATCTGCAAGTCCCAACGAGCTTATCTCCTTTATCTTCCTTTTTATTTAACATTCTTGTACAGCTTTCAAAATTATCAGGTTAGAATTATTAAAATAGTATACAAATATTACAACAAAATGAATCTTAATATAATATAGAATGTGAGAATCAATTCATTTCAACAAGACAAAGACCCTGATGGACAAGTTACTTTCGACTTGTTTTAACTTCTTTCTTTCTCTTTCTTGCTCTATTGCAATAATGCCTGTATCTACTATTTTAACTGTAGCAATCAAGTAGTGATTTACTTTCTTAAGCAATTACTTACTCATTGCTTACTTAGGTTTTTTATTTTTCTTTAGAAAAGAAGAATAATTCGACCCTTCGAATTTGTTAAATCAGAAATAGTTTCTACTTTACTATCACACTTGCATCCCTTAACCCGTGCACTATATAACTGTGAGTGAATTACCCTGTTTTCTTTTCTATCTTTTCCTTATATATCATTCATTCTGTGTATAACATTTTACCCACTACACACTACCACTGTTCACACTATTTACAACTTTTTCTCTTCTATATCTAAATTTATTGATTTTAGAGACTTTCACGCTTTTGTGCTTTTTCTCCACTTCTATTTCTTTAAACCTGCACTTTTTCACTTTCCATTTTAGACTATACCTCACACTTGTTAGCATTATTGTACAGTTGTACATAATAAGTATATTATTTCATCCCTTTTGTACATTTGGAAAGGAATATAGTAAAGATACTATTGTATTATCTAATCGTATATTGCGTGATAACGTTCAGCATCCTCGGTATGAACCTCTTCGGGTGCAAATTCTGCGAGAAAGATGAAGAGGGTGAACAAGAGTGCGACAGAAAAAACTTTGATACGCTCTTGTGGGCCTTTGTCACAGTGTTTCAGGTATTCAATATTTTAAATTAAAGTACCTAACAGACAACCCAAAAATCAAACTGAACTTGCTACATATTACTAAACGCTTTTACCTGTGAGCCCGTCATCAATCAACACTCATGTACAAATTGACAATCCTTTTAACAGACGATTGTCCCTTGACGGCTAATTGACTAACCACGCGAGTACACAAACGACTTTTCACTTTGCTGCAAGAGGTACATTAGGTGATGAAAATATTATAACAATTAATTGGGCTCATATCTTAAAATACCTTGCAGCATTGTGCGTTGTCAAACAGGCGTTCAGTCGCGTAACAGCTACCCTAGAACCCGAGTAGTAAACAAATCTAGAATCATCTGTAACAAACTGTTCCAAACTCATCTAGTTTAAAGTTCACCGTATGTTGTGCCGTAAAATACTCCCATCAGAAGTTGATAAAAGCACATTGTTTAGTAAGTGAGCTTGGTTGAATTGTAGGATAGCTTGCGAACGAGAAAAGTTGATTCGCGGATAAGTTCCCTTTCGTCAATCCTTCTAATCCCACTACTACAGCTATACTCGGTTTAACAATTCACTCTTTGCATGCTGCTTCTAGAATCTGTTTGAAAATTTAAAACGAATCAAATGAAGTGTTCATTTTCGAGAAAAATGTACTCTTTGTACAACCGATAATGTTCATTTCATTTTTTTCGTAAATGTTCTGTATAACTTTTTCATTTTTTTAACACATCTATACTTATATATCTGTATCTCCTTTTCCTATATTACGATATACAATGTCTGACGGTTGTTGCCCATTTTCTTCACTTCGTTTTTCTTTTTTCTTTTAAATTAAGCATATATTTATCTCTTAATATTATTTGATGGGAATGATTTTATAATAAATGAATTCTGGTACGAACTGAATGGAGACTTTAAATACCTATTTTGCACTTTTCTTTTGCCTACTTTTTCTTTCTGAATTAATTCCTGCATTTCACTATTTTAAGATAATGAGATGATAAAATATGTATGCATTTAATAATATTACCTTTGGGGAATATGCACTAAATAACATCATCTTTAAATGAACATATATAATTTATGTTATTAACAAATCCGTTGGTAGCGTACCAATGGCGATAACACTGCTTAACTAATATGGCTTTTAAATGTTAGATAAAGAAAAATGCAACTTAACAAAAAATAAAGAATCGACTAGTTTTACGGTGTTTGAGGTTCTTTGCACTTTCACTTCGTGAATGCTTTAGATTTGGTATATATATAGGTATTTTAAATTTATTTTAATTTAAAACACTTTCCAATTAAATCAAAACACATTTTGTTTTCATTATAACGTATTTCATCGTTGATCGCCTGTAACATTAGTCATATCTTGAGAAGTGTAACTTAGGTAAAATGCAGTGTTAACGTCGAGTACGTACAATCATCGTCTGATATATTCGGTCGCGGCGTATGCGCATAGCATTTTGTTTTTCTTTCATTTTTTCATCGGACCTGCGCGTCGTGCAGTATTCTTGGCATGTATCTATTCGGTGGTAAGTTTTGCAAGTACATCGAAGACAATGGCACCGAGCGTGATTGCACTTGCCCCGAGATCGTATCGCATCATCCCAAGTGTGAGTGCGACAGAAAACATTTTAATAACATCCTCTGGGCGACAGTCACCGTATTCCAGGTAAGATACAAGATAGAAGTGTTAAAGAAGGTACAAAAAATCGGTTAATTTGCGATCCTTTCGATTGTGCTTTTAGTAAGTTTCTAAATACGTGTTTCTCGTAATAGTAAAATGCTTAAAATTATATACATTTAAAACCTTGTGAAAATTTTAGGTATGTATGTATTATGCATAACTGTCGAGAAGCATTACTTGTTTGTAGATTTTGTATCATTTGTAGCATTCAAATGAGCGCTCTGTAGTTTGTGCATCTTGCTAAGTTGATTAGTAATTAGCTCTAGATAAACGCTGGACCCTTTTGCTTGTGTACTCCAAATCGCCGTCTGTGTTACTTTTCATTAGTGTTTACTTATAACATATCTACACAACACCTACTAACACTAACATGGCTGTATTCACAAAATTGATTTTATTTTATTTTGACAAAACAACTATAATTTGTACGAACACTCAGGCACAACTTATCTACAAATACGAAGATTTTTAAGAGCACACCCTGCTTATTTTGATAAATAAAATAAATCGAAATTTATGTCGTGGTAGTTTATCAATAGCGTAGTATGAAATATTCATTTCTGTGATAATTTCTCAGGTTTTAACACAAGAAGATTGGAATGTAGTATTATTCAACGGAATGGAAAAAACAAGTCACTGGGCAGCGCTATATTTTGTAGCATTAATGACATTTGGCAATTATGTTCTATTTAATCTACTTGTAGCCATTTTAGTGGAAGGTTTTAGTTCCGAAGTAAGTAAAAGTTTAGAAAAGACTTATAATTTTCACATTCAGGACACGAAATTTTATTAGTTACATATTTTTATTTTCAATACTGATTAAGTAAACGGTTTAAGGAAACACTGATAGGTATCTTAAATACGAGTACATCATTTAGTAAACTTGTTGAAAACTTTTTATAGCTTAACCTAGAAATACAATTATTAAAATTTACGAACGCAATAATAAAATTAATTAAAACGAGATAATAGAAATCATAACAAGATATAACCTTATTCAGCTCTTCATTAATTGTAATATATTTAAATCTATAACTGGTTAAATCTATATTAAATCATTGTAAAACTTTTAGCGCAACGAAAGAAGGGAGCGGGAACAACGAGAGTTAGCGAAGTCAAAATTGTCTAGCGAATGTTTTTCAGAACACAATGAAATACAATACGATGAATCTAATTCAGGGTCCCATTCTAGCGACAGTTTTTCCCAGGTGAAAACGTAGTGACAGAAACTTTAGTTTCATTTTTTTTGCCAGACAAATACATTGTTTTACTTAATTAGTTTTAAAAAACTCAATGTTGTCTTAGTCTATTTTGATCTTTATCTTGTTTTCTTAATCCTGTTTTAAACAGAATGAAATAAAAAACTTCTGGCGTTCTGCTGATGACGTAAGAAAAACAAAAGGTGACAAAAATGGTCACAAAGAGAAAGCAATAAAGTCAAGACGTAAAACAAAGTCTTCAGCTCATCACCCTACATTATGCAAGGACTGTGCACAATCGAACAAATGTAACTTACAGAAGGTAATCCATCATTCATGGTTATAATGACTTTATTTTTCAACCAACTCTAACATAATGTTTAAGACTTAACATGTTATGTAATTTTTATCTACTTAACGTTGACCTAATTTCAATAAATTATTAGATTTGATTTTTGAAAGTTACTATTAGATATGCATGCATGCATGATGAAGTTTCGAATTTAAAGAGATGGAAGGAATACTTTGAAAGCGTGTTTAAGAGTGAAGAGTCGTCTGGAATAAGTGAAATAGAAATTCCGGAAGAAGTGGAGAGAGGTAGGGAGATAAGTGTAGATGAAATAATGAAAGCAATGAAAAGCATGAAAGCAGGTAAGGCAGCCGGATATGATAGAGTATCACTCGAAATGCTGAGGGCTGGTGAGGGTGTGGTTACAGGCCTGCTGCACACCTTGTTTAATTTATGTTGGGAACTGAAACGGGTACCGGAAGACTGGTGCAAAGCCGTTATAGTCCCAATATATAAGGGAAAGGGGTCGCAGCAGGACTGTAAAAACTACCGTGGTATCAGCTTGCTTAGCATTGTGGGTAAACTGTATGCTAAGGTGTTAATTGAAAGAGTTATGGAAGAAACTGATGGAAAAATTTGGGATGTGCAAGCTGGATTTAGAAAGGGGATGGGGTGTACGGATCAAGTCTTTTCCATGCGCATGATAGCGGAGAAGTTTTTGGCCAAAAACCAAAAAGTTTTTTGTGCGTTCATGGACTTGGAAAAGGCTTATGACAGAGTGGACAGGAATGTGTTATGGCAAACACTGAACTCATTTGGGTTGAGCGCTGGCTTGATACAGGCATTAAGATCTCTTTATAGGGACTCTAGTGCTTGTGTCAGGATCAACGGGGTCTACTCGGACTGGTTTGGCATTCATAAAGGTGTCAGACAGGGATGTGTGGCTTCCCCGTGGCTATTTAACTTATTTATGGACAGTTGTTTGCAAACTTTGAAAGTTGAAGAATGTGGGTTGAGAATGGGTGAGTCAACCGTCAAATGCCTTTTGTACGCCGATGATCAAGTCATATTTGCATCGTCGGCGGCCGAGTTGCAAATGATGGTTACTTTAATGAATTGGTCATTGAAAGAAAGGGGTATGAAAGTGAACGCAAGTAAGACGAAAGTGATGGTTTTTGAAAGAGAAGAAAGTAAAACTTTATGTGAAATAAGAATAGAAGGGGAGTTGATTGAGCAAGTGGATGAGTTTGTATATTTGGGATGTTTGTTTAGCAGGGATGGTAGATATGATAAGGATATAGAACGACGAGTGAACGCAGGAAATAGAGTGAATGGGGCTCTACACGCTATTATGAGGAGTCAGAATGTGTCAACTAAGGCACGTATGGCAATTCATAATGCTGTGTTAGTCCCTACTTTAATGTATGGTAGTGAAAGTTGGGTCTGGCAGAAGAAGCATGAGAGTAGAATAAATGCTGTAGAAATGCGTTCCTTAAGGAGTATGCTAGGGCTAAACCTGAATGACAGGGTGAGAAATAGTGTGATAAGAGAAAAGTGTGGTTTGCAAGATGACGTTGTGACAAGGATTAAGAAAGGAATGCTTCGGTGGTTTGGTCATGTAGAAAGAATGAACGAGGAAAGAGTGACAAAGCAAATTTATGTTGCGAAAGTGAACGGCAGGGTCGGGAAGGGACGCCCTAGACGAAGGTTTATCGACCAAATCGGCTATACATTAAAAATGGGCCAGATTAGGAGTACCCTTAACCGACGAGCGTGTATGCGTAGATATATGGATGTAAAAGAGGCGAGAGAGGTGTGTCAGGATCGCGCCAAATGGAAGTCCGTAGTCTCTGCCTACCCCTCTGGGTGACAGGCGTGAGTGTTTATGTATATGTATGTACTATTAGATATGTTAATATTAAAATTAAAAATATATTAATATAACGCATTTCCACAAAGTAACGCCTGATTATTTCAATAGTTTCTATTGTTAGAAATTCCAATGTGTGTATTCCCATTATTACAGACCTTCATTTAAAGAAATCGTTTTGTAAAAATTATTTTAACTATAGGCCCATATTGATAAAATTAATAGGCACGTATTATTCACATAATGTTAAGATTTTAGTATATTTGATATCTGTCTGAGTCGTGTTTACCAAATATCTGATTATAAATGCGAATTTAATGTTTGTCTAGTATTAAAATTACTTTTTTATATTTTCATCTTAATTAACTTGACACAAAACTGAATATAAAACTTTCCAAAAAGAAAAGGGGAAAAATTATATATAGGATATGTTTTGGTTATATATGAATATATGTTTTTATTTTTATTTTAGGAATCTAAAATGTTAGCTAACAATACGGCTACTACAGAAAACACTACAGTAGTACCGATGATAACGCATACTGCAGCTACACCTCAAGATTCGCCATCGACTACCTTAGAACCTGGCGCATCGTTCAGAGACTTTAATATGTCACTGAGTCTTGAAAAGTCTTCAATGCTATCTAGTTTAGATTCAATTGATCGTATTTCAGTAAGTTCCTTTCTAGGTATTTTTGCAATATGGATATTTATTTTTAAATCCAATGTCAATATCAACTTAGCAGATATTAAAATATTGAAATATACATTAATGAATTTGAGTTAAATTAATATTTTATTTAAAATGAAACGTACATGTATATTTATTTGTCTGTAACTGTAATGTAATGTTGCAGCCTTACGTCCCACTGCTGGGCACAGGTCTCCTCTCATTTCTGAGAGGGTTTTAGGGCAAGGAAATGTCCGCCGCGCTGCCCCAATGCGTGTTGGCGAACTTCACATGTCTTCGAAATATTTTTTTTTCTTATTTCTCAGACATGCAGGTTCCCTCACGATGTTTTCCTTCACCGCCAAGCACGTGGTAAATCAGCACTTAAAATTGCAATTAACAATTTCATTGGTGCCGGCGGGGATCGAACCCGGGTTGCTCGAGTACTTTGAAGCTTACCGCGAGCGCTAACCATCTGAGCTACCACGGCTCGTTTGTCTGTAAAATATATATTAAATACCAAAATTATTTTGTGTAATTATAATTATATATATTATATAATTATTTTTTTTGGTCTTAATTTTTCTTCATAAGTCGACTACTTTAAATTCTCACCACTTCATGGATTGTCTGGTCTATAGGCATCAAGCTCGTCATTTCTGTTCGTTTGTAATAAGGAATGCAATAGAGAATAATAAAACCGTTACAGCTTATTAGAATCCTCTGTTGAACATAGGCATTCCCATAGATCGCCACGCTTGGCAAGCGGGTTGGCAACCGCAGTTTTTTATTTTTAGTCGTTATTAGGAAATGCTACTGCCCATGTCCTGATTTGTCGCCTCTTATGCCTTTTGTCGCCTCTTACGACACCCACGGGATGATATGGGGTAGTGGATATTCTTACACCGCCACTACACGGTATAAATTATAAATAAAGTAATAATTAAACACTTAAATAAAATGTGTTGGAACATAGTCATGGAGTCCAATTATTAATTTATGATAAACATTTTTAGACAATGTGTTATTTTTTATTTCAGTGCACAAGTATTCCAGGTTTACTAAAGCCACCAAACAGTTATACGTTAACCTTGCATTCTGCTGCCGCTCAATTAGGCGCTGAGAAAGCTCGCTTACCACCAATGACCCTAGCACCGCCTCCTTTAACGCTGGCTCCACCTCCTACAAAGGCGACATCTCCAGCTTCTGCTTCACCGACTACACCAAGATCAATGCCTTCTCCCATGCTGCCTGAAAAAAATCTTCAAGTCACAATTGCGAAGGAAGACAATTGTCTCAACATCAACGACAAATCAAGTCTGCTGAGCTCACAAAGGTAAAAAACTATATAATGGTATATATGTATAGACAGCAAATTAATATTTTGATCCGAAATATACAAAACATGTTATTACAGAAGTCTTGCAATAACTAGTCCATCCGTTAATGGGGAAGATAAATGTAAGGTGCAGAGAGGTTACAGTTGGCGACTATCACGACCCAGTCTCCGACGTAAAAAGCAAAGGACAGGCTCTGATTCTGACGCTGTGATACTCAATAATGGTCGTGATCATGCGTCTTGTAATGGTAAGACAGAACGCATACTTAGAATTAAATTTTTCTTCTACAATTTGCGTAACAATATTATATTAATAATAAAACTTAAAAAGTGTTAACTTAAAAATTTCTTATAATTAAGCGAAAACTACACATTGAATAAAACTACTTTTACGGATTTTATCGCGTTTATTTAACTTATTTTGTTATTTTTATTAATTCCCGAAGTTTCGGGTGACCATGGGTGCTGAAAAGCACCCGAAACGTCGGGAGTTAATAAAAATAACAAAATAAGTTAAATAAACGCGATAAAATCCGTAAAAGTAGTTTTATTCAAAGTGTTATCTTAAAAAATTGTGAGCTAGGGCAATTTTTCTATGCTAAGAAATTCATAAATTTCTTCTTCCTTCATTTTTCAGTAGCCACTAAATAACAACATCTGAGCGTGAGTCTTTTCTCACAACATTTTACTTATTTACAATAATAACAACGTATCGTATGGTACTGGCAAATTGACGAGCACTTTTGACTCTGCACTTCATCACTGCTGACATATACGAGATGATTGTGTAAAGAAATTGATTTGCTCTTTCTTATAATTGACTTACGAAACACCGTTTTACATTCTTATGGTTGTAGTCCGAATTGGTCGGCTCGAACCGAGAAAGACCATCTCTCTCCGAGAAGACCTGATTCTCACATAATAATAGCGTAAAATAGCCTCATAATACTTCTGTGTTTTGTATGGTACATGTCGAGAGTCGGAAACCTTTTTTCCGGTAACCAGGTATTCCATCTTACCGTATGACAACGCATTCTTATTTTGATTTTAATCGACGATAGATGTAAGTTTGTAACCTATTTTCCCTTTTTTTTTGATCTTACTAATACTATAAAAAACAAAAGATTGAATTTTTGTGATAAATTTTCACACAATTTTATTTTTTTGTGGCTACATAAAAAACACGTAAAATCTCTGTTTGTATTTTTTAAAATTTTTAACTTCCAGGTAGCTTTTTATGTGTATACTAGCGATCCGCCCCAGCTTCGCTCGGGTGATTTCTAGATCTCAACAACAGCGCCACCTACCGGGTCAAAATGTATACCTTAATCATCTAGGGGCCGTTTTTGAGTTTTAGCGAGACTAACGGACGGCAATTGGTTTTTATATATAGACTACTAGATAGATTTAACTGAAAACACTCAGTGTAAGACACTAATTTGTATAATATTACTATTTATAAATTCTGTGTTTAACAGGTTCAAGTGTACGCAAAAACGAACTTCTTCTGTCATCCTCAATGGTAATCAAGAACGATACTCAATCAGAGTTGCCCAATAATCGTACAAAGTCTCAATTGCCAGCTCCTAGAGTACTCGCTCAACCAGTTAGAAGAGTATCAGCTCATGCAACACCTTTACTGCCAGATGTAAGTCTTTCGTAAACAAAAATTTAGATTGATGTGACCTGCTGCATATAAAGTAGTTGAACACCACACGGAATTCACAAATAAATAAAATGAAAAAACAAACGCAATTTAATTCTCGTTTTGTTTCAAAAATAATCGTAAATATTCAGTAGTTATAGGGGTATATGCCACCTTTTTCCCCAAGTGCCAGCCTCACCTCCACATTGCTGGTTCACGAACGAGGCTCTAGTACCGGCCGATGTTGTAAAAGTTATTGAAAAATACCAAGCTAAAATCTCACAGACTAGTATCAGTATTAACAAAGCTATGATATCGTCTTCGTACTCATTGCCTGTATGAGCATATTTCTAAGTAAACCACTCAGTTTTAAAAGGCCGGCAACGCATCTGCAATTCCCCTAGTGTTGCGGTTGTTCATGGGCGGCAGTATTCACTTACCATCAGGTGAGCCGCATGCTCGTTTGCCCCCTCTCCTATAAAAAAAACTTATTGTCACATTAATATTAAGACATAAGCCTATCACCTGTTTATGTCAAGATGTTTTTAAGTGGTAAACGAGCGTGCGGCTCACCGTAAGGTGTGTTGCCAGGTTTTGAAAAGCTGTAGGCTCATTTATTAAAGATCTCAAAGTCGTATCGATGCCGAAAAGGCGCTGGTGGTAGCTCATTCCATAAAAAAGTCGTACGAGGAAGAAAATTTCCGGTAAATCGTAATTTTATCGCGATGTGCGATGGTGAAATTTGGCGGTTGATATTAACCCGAACAATCCCTCTGAAAACTGCCCGTGGTAGATGCGATATGCAAAAGACTGCAACATCTGATACTCTTTACTGGTAAAGAGGCTTTCCATCTTAGTCCTCAAGGGTGGCAGCGCATCTGCATTTTGATTCTTTATTGAGGATAGATTTAGATGTCTAAGGGCCACAGTATCCATTTACCATCAGGTGGACAGTGTGCTCGTTTTTCACCCTTATTCTATAAAAAAAGAGAGTGCACCTGTACTTGCGCATAAACTCGGACACTATAATCCTGTCCTACTATGATGGTTTCCGTTGAGTTTGCTTGCCGCGACCAAAATTCGGTCTGGAGAACATTTATTAATTTTAATTTCATCTGAAATAGGTCTCATGGAAAGCACCCGAAGCCGGATTTTCATCTGAATCAACCATAAAATTTGAGACAGTGAAGCCCACACCTCATAGACTTTCTCTCACTAACGACTGTTTAACAGGTAAGAAGAGTTGATTTCAAATTGACAGAGAATATGTAAGTGAGATTAACAATAATTAATAATAATAAAATAATAATAGTGAAATTAACTAATAAACTTGAATTAAATAAAATTATTAAATTGATTTATTACAATAAATATATTTATACATATAAACAAAATTAAAGAGTCTGGGTTATTAGCTTACTGTTAAGATGAATAACCATTCTTAAAATGTTTGTTTGTCTATCTGTCTATCCAGGTTAATCTTCAGAATGGGTAAACAGGTTACGATAAAACTTCACAAACAGATTGAAAACAATGTCAGGAATAATCAAAGCTATATTTTATTCAGAAAACATACAAGATATTTTTAGAATCAAACAACCAATAAAAATATTCGTTTTGATAATTATCTCATGTGCTACGTAAATAAATATCTCATATTCGCGCAGGTTATAGCCATAGTACAATTAATTTACTGTAGGTGGAGCGCGTATTATAGTGACAAATTTATTTGAAAGTTATATGTCTACTACTACTTACTAGTTAGTAAATTTATTTAAATTATTATTTCTGCGGCTGCAACGCGACGGGCACTAGCAAGTATGAGTTAAAAAAGTTTTAACAAAACTTTTTTTTGTAATTTTAAACAAAAAAGGTCAAAACTAATAGTTTATCTCCTATCTCTTAAAGTTTTGATGCAAAATTGATTTACACAATTTTACAACAAAATTGATGTAATGAGTGAAATGAGGGCATCCACGACTTTTTCTGTCACTAGTATGTCAAAGTGAGGTAGAATATTTGACAGATTTCATACCGGGGAAATTAATTTGTTCGGAAAATGTAAAGGTTATTATTTCTTTCTGTACTAATGGCTGTATTTTATATTAATAAGATTAAAAATAAATAAACCAAACCACATATATTCCTAAAAGTATTTTTTTTAAAAGTTTTAAAAATGTGCAAAACATGAAAGAGCAAACTGAGGCATTGTTTTGTGTATTAATATAATACTCTAGAAACTGATAAACTTTTATTAAAAACCCACTTCTCAATTAAATTACATCGTGTAACAAAAAACTTTACCTCAGTATCAAATAGCGACATCTGGTCGCAGAAAGCAGCGGGAAATTATTAGCCCTCATTAAGAGAAAGGTATAAAGGTATATAAGACATGTTTCGCTTGACATAAATAGATATTCAAATTGTTTTCCCATGTCGCACAAAGTTTTAGAGATAAAAGCAAAAAAACTGAGTTTAAGGTGAAAGCTCCAGGGTGGCCCGCGAAATTCAAATTTTGTTACGTTTCTTAGAATTTGTAGATCAAGGTCAGGTTGAATGTTTAACAAGATATGATTTGCGACCGTATCGAGTATGTGTTTACAGAATTATTATCATTAACATCACCAATACTATCCTCCAAGTTCATATAATCCCTTTGAATGAGTTTTTCTGGAAATAGCCATACAATGAGATTATACGAACTTAGAGGGTTGTATTGATGATTATAATGATTATAATTCTGTAAATACGTACTCGTTACGGTCGCAAATCATATTTTATTAAACATATAACCTGACACTGACCTACAAATTGCAAAAAAAAACATAAGAAAATTTGAATTTCGCGGGTTACCCTGGCGCTTTCACCTTAACCCTTCAAAACCCGAAAAATCCAAATGAATTTATTACTGTCAAAGTTATAAACCCCGCCAAAGAGTATATAGTAATTAAATTAAATTAAGGGACCCCTTAGAACAATAGATAAAGAGTATTCAGAACTTAGAGTAGAAATAAGCAAGGTATAGAGCGCGCGTATCGCCCAACGCCCATTATGCCAAGCGTAAAATTGACGCCTATGCGTTATTATACTTAAGTTATTAATTTGATTATGTAAGTATTTGTAAATTTTAGGTAAGCGATAATTATAAGGTGTTTTAGCTCAATAAAACATAGGTACGAATTTATGAAACGATGTTTATTAATCAAACACAAAAATCTAATTAATTTACTCTCTCGTTAAAAACCATATTATATATTATATAAACCGAAGGATGTTTTTTCACAGATGATTTTTTAAATTGGCGGTGGAAGACTTATAACTTAATACATCTTTACATTCATTACACGTTGCTTAAAAGTTTTATTGTCTTATTCAAAATGGTGCCATATCACTCTACTATTTTTACAGGCCGACGCCAACATAGTTAATATTTACACTATTTGACCACTTAAATACCTAAGTACCACTATTCCTGTTTATGTATACTATATGTCACTATTAACACTTAGAACTTAATACTATGAATAGTTATATTTTAGTTAATCTCTCAATTTAGAAAACTACTAAATACGTTTAAAGTGGTTTTCCGATAGTTGTACTACTTACCTAAAGACCACTGTTATAGATCTGCAATTTTCAAGTGTTAAACGCGGACCAAGTCGCGGATAAAAGCTAGTTCGATAATAAGCTTGTTGAATTTATGTATTTATTATAGCGCGCCTGATTTTCTATTTCATTTAGAATTCTGTGACAACATATTATATATAGATTAATGGAATACATAAACTTTAAAATTACCTCGTATTTTATTTATACGTTTAATAACAATTCATAAACTTTTTTATTTTTAAAACTACACTAGGATTTTCTCCTATATAGTACAGGCACTTTGCATACTTATACAAGGATAAACATTCAGACCAGGAACAGTTATTTTTATTTGTAGGCCATAGATACAAGTACTTGTTCCGTGTGGTATTCGAACGCGCGTACCTCAGCGCCGCAACTCCTTGTTAATCCATTGCGCCACGTAGCCGCAAATTGCCAATGCAAAGAAAAGAATAACTGTTGTAAATGCAGAAACCTCTGAAATACTATATTATTATTTTTTATAGTAACAACAGTTGCAGAAGTGAAAGCCAGTAACTTGACGCCACCATCTAGCCAACTATCGCAACAACCACCAAGACCTCCTCGGAACGAAACAGCTTCTTTATCGACTAGACCCAACAATCAATCTCTCTCACTTATTAAACAGATCAATGAAGAGGTAATTGACTATTGTGATTGTTCACATAATATTTATTCAAAACTAAGTTTTATGTTAAAAGAGGTTATTGCCAAAATTGAAAAGTAATTACCTGCATTTACATCGATTTTACGGAATCAATCTTACCATTTCGTTCGGGAGATAACGACACATTATTTCGTCAAGTATACCTTAAAACTTGAAAGCAAGAGTGTACAACTAGTGCGTGTTATCAGTGACGACATAGGGATCTCAGACGTGGTTTTTCACTGCTAGCCGCATGAGGAAACGCAAGGTCGCCTAGCGAGCTATGGACAGGCCTACGGTTGGAGTTTATCTGCATGATAGACTTCCAAATAAGGATATCCGCAGGAGAACTGGAGTAACCGATATTGTCCATCGAATCCAGTAGCAGTAAGAAATGACAATGGGACAAATGAGAAGAAGTGTTCTCGCGTGGCAGCCCCGTGCCAGTAAGCGAACTGTAAGGTGACTTCCCACATGAGGTGGCTCTGGACCGTGCTTTGTAGCATTCCTTGAGAGAGGCTTATGTCCAACAGTGATTTTGTGAAGTGCTGTAATGATGATGATTTTGTTCGTTTCACGGAATAATCAATGAGGTGCAACGGGAAGCAGCGCCAAAGATGTCAGAACATTTAGTACTGGTACTGTTGTCACCGATTCGCCTGCTAAGCGTGGTGATATAAGCAAAGCCTCCCTGCAACGGGAGAGGTACACGTCTAATACGACCAGATGATGAAGAACGGAAAAAATCAGAGGAGAAGAAAGATTAATTCTTCATATTTATATAATAAATTGATGATCAAAATTTGAAGATATAAAATTATAAATGTTTAATATTATTTAAACAGTTATTGCATTTATCAGCAAAATGCTACCAAAAAGGTTTTGTTTAGTTTTTTTAAACATTACAAAGAATATATTTTTCTGGCTCAATTAAATTGAAATATAAATAAATTTTATTTTTGTAGGTCACCATTAATAACAATATCTGCATATTTTCATTTCGATTTAATAGACATCAATACCGATTCAAAGATCTTTTTCGGTTTATGGAGCCTACTGGATGTCTCAAGGAAAAAGAGGATTATTCACTATACATATTTGCTCCCGATAACAAGTAAGTTTTATCGTTACCTTTATAATATGATTAATTTTGATATATTTTATATGTAACTACTAAAATCCGAAGTGCAGATCGTAGCTCAGTCGACTACACCTATTTGCAGCTGATTGCGGTTAATTAAATTTAGGTGTAATTAGATATTTCACAGTACGGATAACACTTCAAGAAAAAATAAAACCAGGCTCATTATGGGACGTATGTAGGCTATTAGGTACTAAAATAGTAAACAACTAGTGCACTATTTTACTATCAGTAATTGCGAGGGTGAACATTGGAAGCAATCTCCAAATGATGAGAGGCACACGCAACCAATTACTCTTAGAATTAATATAAAACCAAAGGCTATCTAAGTGCGACCATAATTGCCAGTGGAAAATAACAAGTAGTTGAGGAGAAACCGATTTACTTATAATAGCTAGCTTGAATACGATAAAGAAAGTGATTGATGATTGGTATTTTTTTAGAATCAGAAGATTCTGCACGTGGATGGTAACAAGAAGCTGGTTTGATAATATTGTGCTTCTGTTCATTGCACTTAATTGTATTACGCTTGCGATGGAACGACCAAATATACCACCTGATTCAAAAGAGAGAGCTTTTCTGTCGAGTGCTAACTACGTCTTTACTGGTGTTTTCGCTGTTGAAATGCTCGTAAAGGTATTTAAACATCAATGTTTTATAATGTTTTAAGAAAATATAATCGCAACTTTTTATAAACCACTTACTATTGTTATGTTTGTAGGTCGTGGCATCTGGAATGTTCTATGGGCCCGAAGCGTACTTTACTTCCGGATGGAATATCATGGACGGCTCTCTTGTTATTATATCTATAATTGATTTATTGATGTCGTTAGTGTCTGAATCTAGTCCTAGAATTTTCGGCATCCTCAGGGTAAAGTTTAATAGTAATTTAATATTAATAAATGTGAAATCTAAACCCGTATTTTATTCACTCAAGCAAAATATTTTTAGGTTTTCCGTTTGTTAAGATCATTACGACCACTAAGAGTAATAAATAGGGCACCAGGGCTAAAATTGGTCGTTCAAACGCTGCTATCTTCATTGAGACCTATTGGAAATATCGTTCTCATTTGCTGTACATTTTTCATCATATTTGGAATATTGGGAGTACAGGTAAATAAAAAATATTAAACAATTAATTACTAAAAGATGTTTCCTTATTAATTATTATTTAAGGGTATTCATCTCAATTCTAATTACAGTCTATTACTGTCCACTGCAGAACAGATCTTCCCATAGAACGTAACAATTATGTTTTTGTAATCATAATATGGTTAAAAATATAGAAATAAATGTTTTTAAAAATATATTATGCTCGTAATTTAAAAACTTACATATTAATTAAATTTAAATATTGCAAATAGTTATTCATAAATTATTTAAATAGGAATAAGTGTATTTGAATCATTAAATTTATTATATCAGTAACATTTTGTAATATCAGTGAATGAGACACAATAGAATTTCAGTGATATTTACATAAAATATTAATAGCCATGTGACTCAGCTAGAACTGAAACATCTCATATTATCTTTTTAATCTAAACTAAACTAAATTAAATGGAAACAATTTTCAGTTGTTTAAAGGAGCTTTTTATTATTGCGAAGGAGCTAATATCAAAAATGTTAAAAATAAGACAGATTGCTTGGCTATTGAAGGAAATGTATGGGTAAATCGAAAGTACAATTTCGATGATTTGGGAAAAGCTTTAATGTCACTTTTCGTATTGAGCTCAAGAGATGGCTGGGTTAATATAATGTACACTGGACTAGACGCTGTTGGAGTTGATCAACAGGTATATTCTTTTGTTTGCATTTGATACAAATATTAATTTATTATTAACATAAAATTATTATATTTGCAGCCTATAGTAAATTATTCAGAGTGGCGCTTACTTTACTTCATAGCATTTATACTCCTCGTGGGCTTCTTTGTACTGAACATGTTCGTGGGCGTAGTAGTTGAAAATTTCCACAGATGTCGCGAAGAGCAAGAAAAGGAAGAAAGAGTTAGAAGGGCGGCTAAGCGGGCACTACAAATGGAGAAAAAACGACGTAGTAAATATCTTTTCTTTTGTTATGTACTTCGTTATATATTTACATATAATCACGGACCTGATTTCTAACATCAACATTATCTTTCAGAAATGCATCAGAGACCTTATTATGCGGATTATGGTCAAAATCGACTCTTTGTTCATAACGTTGTAACATCGAAATATTTCGATTTAGCAATTGCAGGTGTTATTGGGCTAAATGTAGTTACAATGGCAATTGAATATTATAGAATGCCCCCGGCTTTGGAATATGCCCTAAAAATTTTCAATTACTTTTTTACTGCAGTTTTTATTCTTGAGGCGGCTATGAAGCTAGTTGCACTGGGAATAAAAATTTATCTTAAAGACAAGTGGAATCAACTTGATGTTATAATAGTAATACTTTCCATCGTTGGAATAGTCTTAGAAGAACTCGAAACGAACATTATACCAATAAATCCTACTATAATGAGGGTTATGCGAGTATTACGAATTGCAAGAGTATTAAAATTGCTGAAAATGGCAAAAGGTATTAGAGCGTTATTGGATACAGTTATGCAGGCTCTACCGCAAGTTGGAAACTTGGGGCTTCTTTTTTTTCTCTTATTTTTTATATTTGCCGCATTGGGTGTTGAACTATTTGGGCGTCTAGAATGTTCTGATGACATTCCATGTCAAGGTGAGAATTCATTAATTATTTTAAATGGAAGTGTTTGTTTATACTATTTAAAAAATAAAAATAACCTAAAAAAATATTTTTCAGGGCTTGGAGAACATGCCCATTTTGCCAACTTTGGAATGGCGTTTTTAACGCTCTTTAGGGTGGCGACTGGAGATAACTGGAATGGTATTATGAAAGACACACTCAGAGAGGATTGTGATAGTTCTGTAGATTGTGTACGCAATTGTTGTGTTTCAACTATTATAGCCCCAATTTTTTTTGTTGTGTTTGTTCTAATGGCTCAATTCGTACTCGTGAACGTGGTCGTTGCGGTAAGTATATTCATCTGTACTAAATATTTATAGTCATATATTTTCTCATTCAAACTCAATTGTCTAATGTATGAGGCCGGATAGCATATTGAAAATAATGAGACACTCTCTTGTTCAGTATTTTACACAACCTAAAAAGTGCAGTAATAATGCGTGTTTCCAATTATTAGCAGAGGGTGTTTAAACTCCCTCAGCGAGCTATGCTCGGAATTTTCTGCATGATAGAATGCAACGGTAATATTCGCAGTAGAGTCGGAGTGGTTAATATAGCCTTACTTTGCAGCCACCCACTATTTAGCTCAACTAAGTGAAATTTAACAAATGACACCCCATACCGGCAAGTGCATTATATCTCTGTGCTAACTAGACACATAATACATATCAATCAGGCAGTAAATTGACTTAGGTAGTTTAGTAGTATTGCTGCAAGGCTTTGAGGGACGCTTATGTTTAGCAGTATACGTGGAATGGGCTGATATACTGGATGAAATATTTTTATTTTCCTACTGAAGTATATGATTTGAATATAAATTATAATTATTGATGATTTATTTTTAGTTTTCAAAACCTGACTTATTTTAATACCCATCCTTCTTTAATATCAATTGTAATAATCAGAAAATAAAATACTTACACATTTTTATAGGTGCTTATGAAACACCTTGAAGAATCACATAAACAAATGGAAGATGAAATAGACATGGATGTGGAACTTGAAAGAGAACTTGAGCGGGAAGCTGATGATGAAGAGGATCGAGCCCTGTGTCGGGCATTAGAGCAATGTACCTCTCCGTTAAACCCATTAAATAAAGTACCATCATTACCTGCGAATTTCACATACAGTGAACCTAAACAACCAGTGACACCATCTCCCGTACGACGTCGTCGCACGTTGCACTCACATCATGCATTATTACCATCTCCGTTGCCATTACCACAAAGAAGAGCATCATTGTCTCCTCATGCATTTGGGCGACGACGCCAAGAGTCTACATCTGATACTCGGGCCGCTTTATATGAAGAGGATGCTCGTTTTATTGATGCTGATGACATCGAAGAATTGGAACCTGGAAGTCCACCTAGAAGAGACTCATTTGCAAATAATAGGCGACAACGTGTAGATAAAAGAAATTCTTTACGTGGTGAAGAAGCAAGGTTATTAAGACCTACACCTGTTTTACTTGCTGTTCCTTCAACGCGGCAAAGTGTAAGGCTTGCTGGATCAAAAAAGAGACCTTCAGTTGAATCTGCTGCGAGTTACATTAGTCGAGGTTCATTACGTTCCCACTTAACACCAGAAGCAGTCGAGCTACCAATAAGCGAAGAAGAAAGTATAAGGATTGTTATTGCAGAACGGCGAAAAATAGACACTGCCAGACCAGATACAAATGATACAGTCGAATTAACAGAATGCGGGTCCTAGTCCAGGCAGGGCCGGCCGCAACAACATCATGAAGTTTACATCTAGACGAAATAAGTTATCTAGAAATTCGCCCTAATTTCCACTCTATCAATCATCACGTTCCAAATCGACTGAAAAAGGAATAAAGAATTTTGAAACCGGTTGCACAATTGTAAAGACAAAATATTAACAATTTATCATTCTATTCAAGGGACTTCCCTTGTTACAACCGGCAAGTGACGGATACAGTGAATGTGCTTAGAAAGTTTGAAACGAAATGACACTTTTGTTTTATCCTTTCATCTGTACTGTTTCTTTTTACTTTAATCAAAAATGCGGCCGGTTCAATAACTTCACAGACTTTAATAATTTTAAGTTAGACTGAAGAGTTATTCAGTATAAGCATTAGGACTAGTCAATTTGTTATGGTGAGACATTTTCTACGAGAACTAAAAACTATTAGGTACTTTTAGTCAATAATTAGTACGGTGCTTGCTGTTAACATGTTAACCGTTATAATATAAAGTATTGTACAAAATATTCTCATAAAACCTCAACAAAACAATTCTTCGATTGTGTGATGATTCTAATTTAAAAAAAATGTGTGGTAGTCATAATTATTAAGTCAGCTGACAAAAGTCAGTTAAATAAAATTTTAAAGTAAACATTTCAAATCATTGAAGTTTAGTATTAGACGTTTCAAATATTGAAATAGGTCTTACGCAAGCCTTGTAATATTCATTAAATCATGATCTATCTACAGTTTTGAACTGCTCACTTACAACCTGTCAGAGACATAAGTGGACGTGTCAAATGAAGTCATTAAAATAAAGTCCGCCTGAGTTTGGTTCACTAATAGGCGAACACGGGGCGAAGTGCGGTTCACCGCAGGGGTAAACCCGCATTTCAACGAGGTCCGTAGATATTTCTGACGGGTTGTATCTTTGTTCAATAGAATTAATTGTATGAAGGTTAATTAATTAACAGTCATAATTTAAACATTTACCTCTTTAAAAACTAAAGTCAATATTTTTCTGAATATAAATAAATCCTATTTTCATACTTACATTATATTGAATTAGATCTTCAACTTGCAATACGCACAGAAATTTAGACAGTAGATTACATAGATCTTTGAACACGTCAAAATTCTAATTTGATATCACGAATTATAATTTATAAGAGAAAATTTACAACATTGAACGTTATTCTGTTGTTTAGTATTATATTTAGACGTGCCAAAATTAAATGTAATTTCTAATAATAATGTTTTCTAAAATTATTAACGTTTATATCCATATTGGAATTGACATTTATAAACTTCGTACCTTACACTGTTGTTCATTTTATTTTGGTCAGTAGAATATTATAAAATAATTCCTGTTAAATCATATTTCTGTACTTTAATGCACCTTTCACAGTTCTAGATATGGAGATGAAACGTAATTAGTTAGGGAAGTCAGCAATAAATTTTATACTTCGACTGTGCCTTTCCTATTTCTAATGTATTAGCTTGTGATTAATTGTCAATAGACTTTGAATTTAATGTATACTACATTAGGACATGAAGGGTAGGTGTGTTTGTCACATATAAGTAGCTTATCTTAGGGATACCCATTATCAAAAGTTAAAATTCAAAAAAATTAATAAGCTTCCACTTTGTTTTTTGTTAAGTTTTATTAGCACTTATGCGTTCGGTGCATTTTAAAATTTTCGTGTTTTTATAATATGTATTAAGTCTTCCATTGGTATTTAATTTCTTAATAATTTAAATTCTCTAATACTAGAGAAAACACCGCGTGAAACAGCGTAAAACAATCCATTGCGCCATCTTGTCCCGTGGGATTCGTAACAGTAAACTGAAAATAATGCCAAAACCTTGTGGCTGCCCTATGGCGGAACAAACAATTTCGTTGTACGCCAAAATAGGGGGCAGCATAGAAGGTATAAGAATGTTGTAGTAAATCCCCTGCCCTTTCCCTTACTTCCCTCTAGGGGAAAGGCCAATGAAAGGACTAATGATGTATGTTTATGGAATAACGAAAAAAAAACAATTAGATATA
Organism: Parnassius mnemosyne; assembly: GCA_963668995.1. Taxonomy (NCBI): domain Eukaryota; kingdom Metazoa; phylum Arthropoda; class Insecta; order Lepidoptera; family Papilionidae; genus Parnassius; species Parnassius mnemosyne. The sequence goes on along the minus strand of CAVLGL010000093.1, from coordinate 44,148,327 downwards.
TTAATAGTATTACTTAACTTCATTCTGAAAAACTGTGTAAATGAATTGAGTAATGGGAATTTAGTAAATATAAGTATAGTATTTTCGTGATAATTGCAAATTTCGTGATAAAGTTAAATAATTGTTTTTCGGTACTGACTTGTAAAATGTATGAACAATGTTCATTAGTTGAGTGCATCTGTTATATTTAGCGGGTAACGTCTCAAGTTACGAAAGTTACGAAGCTGTTAGGTTGAAAATTAAATCTAAATTTGAACTGGTGTTTTATTTTTTTTAAGACAGAACCCTTTCTATACTATAATTTTTATTATTTTAATAATACATACTGAATTTATAATTTAGAATTAATAAATTTTATACGACGTGGAAGAGCCATGCTGCAGGTAATATTATGGTTGTAGCACGAATCGGTCGGCTTGACCGGTAGAGGACCACCAACGTAAAATAGCTACTCCATGCTTCTGTGTTTCGTATAGTGAGTGTAAAGAACCGTTGACCCTTTTCTCTGGAAACGGGGTATTCCATCTTAGCTCGCAGGGATGACAACGCATCTGCATTTTGATATTTAATCGAGGATAGATGTAGATGTCTATGGACCACAGCATCGACTATCAGGTGGACTGTGTCCTCATCTGTTCCCCTTATTCTATAAAAAAATACGGATATGTTAACGAAAGTTTAGAACTAAATAAAAATAAAATGTAGGCTTAAGGCAAAGAGACAAAATGTCATAGGATCTTATAGATAATTCAACGGTTGCCAGCCCGCCGGGCATGGCCACTACGGCAGATATCCCCCTTATGGATCAACTGTGGCAAGTGTTACGTTTAGCAGTGGACTTCAGTAGGCTGGAATGTATAAATATGTAAATTATCCAGGGTAAAGTTCGCAAATAATTACCAAACTCATTTTAATGTTGTACCCATCTTTGTTTTACTCAACACACGAGAATCAACAAAACTACAATCATGGGCTGGTAGCAGGATAGCGAGTAGGGCACCGCGGAGAGGGCACAGCGTCACTTTTTGATGAACATTTTTATGACACAGGTGGTCTCCTTTTCCGCTTACGAATCCATTTGGATAGGTACCACCATATCTTGTCCATTTCTGCCACAAAGCCTATATAATATATACATTATAATATAATACATTATATTCCGGTTTGAAGGTTTTAGGGGGCGATTTTAATGGTTGTAAGACATCTTAGTCTTCAGAAGTACTAATGCATCTACCTATATCCTTATTTATTGAAATTTCTGACTGATAGTCAGTATACTATAAGTAGACAGTACACTATAAGTTCGTTAATCACTTTAATTTTATAAAATAAAAACTATAGCACACATCACAAAAGACACTAGTGGGGACGATATTTTGAACCGAACAATCTGATGGACCCTCGTAACATGTGATATCGACACATGGTAGTATAAAAGGGCCACCTATACTCACATAAACATCACACGTTTTATTGAGTAGGTGTCATACAATAATCGCCTTAACAGCAAATGATTTGTATCGTCCCACGGCCTCTAAAAGTTCACTATGTGACATTAGTCAACTCTAGTCTAATTTCACATATGGCATGGACTATTATATAGGGTAAATATTTTAACCTTTATAAATATTATATTGTATTTTTAAAGGTTAAAATATTTAGCTCGGGAACTGATGGCTCGGCATAAATTTCATAGTAAGAGAACAAAAGTTCGATCCCCACCGCCGCTAATGAAATTGTTAATTGCTCTATCGCATCCTCGGAGGTGAAGGAAGATATTATGAGGAAAGCTACATGTCTGAGAAATAAAAATATTTCAGTATCATGTGAAAATCATCACGCAATGGAGCAGCACAGCAGACTGCTCAATCTTCTTTATCAGCCAATAAAAGTCCACAGCTGGACATTAACCTCTCCCGTTTTAGAGAGACTTTTTATAGAGCATAAGGATTTTTTTAATAACTGGCTTTACGGCTCTGGGATCTAGCCCTTCTGAGCCTGAAGTTACAATATATTATAATTATCATTCATAGTACACTGCTTCACAATATATTGATGCGTCACATTGTGCAGCCCTTGGGAGATTTCGACGGCAACTTCAGCCAGCATACAGCTGACGGTTGGCGATGATATCTCAAGGCGCCTAAGCAGACAAACACCTTATTTTGAGAATCACATCACCATCAGAGCACTTGTTTCACAGTTTCCACTAATAGTTCACATGCTCAGACACTTAGTACACAAAATCGCACCACTTTTACATATCAAAGTCCACTTTAAACCATTATTTAAACAATAGTACAGGAGCAGCAAACCACCGCTGGTCAAGTTCCCGCCCAAACTCAGAGCATATGGAATACAAACGAACACACAGTCTACCTGATGGCAAGTGAATGCTGTGGCCCACAGAAACCTACACCAACATCTATCCTCGATTAATAATCAAAATGTAGATGCGATGTAACCCCTGAAGGCTAAGATAGAATGTCTCGTTATCGTTAAAAACAGAGGTTCTTTACACCCACCATATACGGCAGCATTGCTATTTTTTACGCTGGTATTCTCTGAGACTGTGGTGCTTTCCTGGTTAAGCTGACCCAAATGTCCTACAACAATAATATAGCTGCAGCGTTGCTCTACCACGTTAAAATATCTCCATTTTTTTATAAGATAAGGGTGACAAACGAGCATACCGTCCATCTGATAGTAAGTGGTTGCTGCGACCCATAGACATCTACATATTTTCTCAATTACGAATCAAAATGTAGATGCTCTATCACCCGTGAGGACTAAGATGTAATGTCTCGAAATTCCATCATCTCCATAACTCTCATTATCTATAAAGAGGAAGAGAAGAGAATATATATAAGAGAAGAGAATGTAAATAAGAAGAGACCTATGCACAACAGTGAAGGTAGGCTGTAGCTTTTTTTGATTTAATAATATTACTGTTAAGCTAAATTTTACGACAGAAGTCATAAAAAACTCTTTAAATGTGTAAATATTATTTTGATAATTCAGCAACTGACTTAAAAAGACAATAAACAATGTATATACAATTACAGATAATAAAACACATTCACAAAACACAAAACGTCAGAGAATAGCAAAGGCCACCGTATTATGGCGCAATAAATAAAATAAATCGTTTACGACCTTGTGAACTTACGAAAACACAAGAGCTCTTCCTTTTATTTCGTCTTTCCTGTCATATTTGTCTATGGCGTCTAACTGGAGCCTTTCCGAGGTCAAATTGACCTTGATTCGGAATTCAATGGATTATGTCAAACCTTTCTGCATGGCTGGTATATAGCCATTACTGTCACGCTCAGCAGGGGATTGGAAATCGTAATTATTTTTTTTATTATTATGGCGACGCTCACTAGATGGAGCGACCTGGTAAGACGATAGAAGTCGAAGATGCTGGTGACTACCAGGACCGCGCTTTGTGACATTCTCGGGGGACTTACGTTCAGCTAGAACTTGTGAAGGACTGTGATGATGATGATGTAGAAATTATCAAACTGAGGATTGTACGAAGATACTTACTGTGTGATAAAATGTGGATACTGTCCAGAGGCAACTTCATCTATGATTCCATTACTACAGTTGACTTAAACAGGTCACTATTTAAGTCAACTGCTGGGCTTTTTGTGTGTGTTCTTATTTTAAAGTTTTAATAATTAAAATTAAAATATTTTTTTAAATGTAACTGGTTTCACGGAAACGACCCTAACGAATTGGTTGAAATTTTGTACTTAGTTAATATTTTACTTTATAAGTTTTCCTAGCTGGGTGTTATCCATAAGAAAATTATATTCTTTTTTTTGATAGTTATAATATAAAAGAAACTAAAAACTAAATTATCAAACAGTTCTACTCTCCGCGGGCTATACTTAGCCATTGAGAAAGAAAAGAACCAGCACTCTTGTATCCAACGGTGACGACAACGTTCCTTTAGAAACATAAATGCGCATGGAACAAATGGATAACAGCAAACGGCGTAATTATATCTCATCTTTCAGAGACTCCTTTTTACGTAATTTCTCCGCTAAGCTGCCTCTGATGCCACCTCGGTTCTAAACGAGATACCCCTGAGTTAATAGCTCGCCAAAATATTTACGTACTTGTATTATTTTATACTGCTGAATTTAACATTACTACAATGACTTAGCTTTTTAATTTTGACTTCTAAATCTATACCGCACGTTGTTTTTCGTTGAGAAATGCTAATTTAAACATATTAATAATATCATACATCTATATAAGTAACATTTAGTCATGAAGCTAATCTTCATTGAAAAAGGTACAATCCATACCAAAACTTTAAAAATATCTAAGGTCAAAAAATAAACTGTATATCCGTCCACAGATGTTCGGTAAACCCCTATTATGCCGGATGTAATCGCCGAAGATTTTTCGCTATTCACTTTGCCACACTTGCCTATGAAACTAAAAATCGAATAAAATTGGCTTTGTTAGAGCAAATAAACACTTGAATACATTTGCTTTAGTAAAACTACCGAATATAATTGATATTAGCATTTTTACATATTATTTAAAGAACAAAAAAAATATAGTAGGTACCCTAATATGAAAACCTTATATTACGAGTGTACGGCTGTCAGCTAAATAAACGGATTTTGACTATAACGTGACGTGCGATTTCTGTAAACGTAAATATTTATTACACGGATCGCATGAGCGAACCCTTTTAAAGTTACCGATTCTCGACGGATCCGACGCAACGCTACGGACGTGTCTGCGCTACGGCGGACGAGAACTTTTTGCCCGTATGGGGTTTTCCGAGTCCGTCCGCAATATTATGCACCGTGAAAAACCAGCGTTAATTGGAACCATATAATATATATATTAAATACCCCAATAGTAATAATAATAATTTATTTATTTCAGACCAATTATTATCCATATTTGTTAAAAATGTATGATCTATAGACCTCTAACGTATTTACATTAAATTAAATTGAAATTAAATTAACAGACTAACTAAGGTCAGTGTGTGTCTTTATTTGTTTTTTGTTTTCTCTTCTGTGCCAGCGCTGACTACTAGCCCACCTGATGTAAAGGAGCTTTGAGTCAGTCACAGTAATAAACAGTGATAGTGTGCGACTAACAGCAATAAAAGTATCCCTCGATGACAAATACTTTTTAGTGTTTTGCGTATATATGTCGACAGACGCAAGTGACAACCTAACAGAATTCACTGAATGTCTTAGTGAGGTGAGCGCGATAGTCGAAAGTTGTGACGTGAAAATAGTGTTACGTCCTTGGCGACTTAAATGCTTATCCTGGCAAGTCTTTTGAACTTGAACTTTTAAAATTCTGTTCTGAACAAAATTGGATTTGTGCGGACATTGAAAAGTTAGGTATAGATTCTGATAACTATACATTTGTCAGTGACTCAGCCATGTGGCTGTAGACGATGGCTTGACCATCGCATTGTCACACAAGCTTCTACACATAAACATAAGAATATTTTATGACGTATTCTGGTCTGATAATTGCCCCTTTGTTGTTGAGTGCAGGTTAGATACTATTAAACCGAAATTAGAATTTGCGATAAAATCATGTAACAAAGCGAAAGGGACAGTGATCAGATTGAAGTATATTATAATATGTGTAATAGCAAATTAATGTCGCTTAAGTTTTTAACAGTGGTAGAGCCACGCGGCAGCTTTTGCTGTCGCACGTATGGGCCGGCTCGAACCGGGGTAGTACCACGACCTCACAGAAAACCAGCGTGAAGTAGAGGTTTACCTCTGCGTTTCGCTTGGTGAGTGCAGGTGGCCGGAGGCCCTTTTTACTGGAAATGAGGCATTCCATCTTAGTCCTCACGGGTGACAACGCATCTACATTTTGATTTGTAACAGAAGATAGATATAGATGTCTATGGGCCGCAGCAACCAGTTAACATCAGGTGGACTGTGTGCTCGTTTGTCACCCTTATCCTATAAAAAAAAAACCTAAGGAACTTAGCGTATATTATAATTCACAATGTAACAACTCATCAGAGGTTAATACTTGATGAAATGCACAATAATATTGTTACTATTTTATCTAAAGCCGCAATACAGAGTTATGCTGACCATAGATGTTATGAGCATAGTGGTCGTATTGTAGGTTGGAACAGACATGTGAGGAAAGCACATGTCTGTTCATGTGATGGCTAGGTTTAAATATCGCATATGGTTGTGCCATAACAAACCAACTAGTGGTCCTACCAACTAGTGGCGATTAGGTTATCACATTAAATAACACAGCGGAATATACAAGTTGATATATATGTCGATTAAAATAATAAAATAAACAATTCTACCAAAAATAAAAATATGCACCTTTCAAACCAAATAAATAGCGTAAAAATTGACACGAAATAAATCACATTGATACTGACCAGAAGTGACATGTAAAAGCGGCAACGGTGCGGCAGGTGCGCAGTGATCACGCGGCATCGACATAGGTAATTATTTACCTACACTTTCCCGTTCATAAATACTTAATTAGGCAAAAAACGAAAAAAGGGCTACTGCGACTAGAATGTTAATTGTTATATATATTTTTTAGTTGTGTATGTTCAAAGAACCTTATATAGGATAAGTCTTTTCATTTAATGTGATAACTTTACCGCCACCCCGTATATGACGATATGTGCCTAACACGTAAAATATTTAAGAGCAAACTAAAATCAAAGTCATCAAAAGCAAATTCAACACGATATCATAGCATCACATCTTAAGGCAAATAATTTCAAAAAATTCTGGAAAGCCACCAACGAACTTGATATTAAGCCTACCCTGCTTGTGTACGTTGGAAGTGTAAACGAGCCTATTGGCATAGCTAATATATTTGCAGACCATTTTAAAATAGAGTCTTTGCTAGGTCCATCGCAGTCGGTGTCCGGAGATGAGAGCTATCATGACAGTCATGACTTCATTCGTTTCACACCTCAACGATTGGCAACTGCCATTAAAAATATGACTAGGGCAAAATCTCTCGGCCATGATTGTCTCAGCATCAAGCACCTGCAGCATGCCGGACCTCACCTGCCTCAATTACTCGCTACGTTCTTCTCTTCATGTCTCTGTCATTCGTATCTGCCTCATAACCTTATGCGGTTATGCGGACAATAGTTGTGCCTATAATTAAAAACAAAACAGGTGATTTAGCAGATAAGTGTAATTATCGACCTATATCTTTGGCAAAAATGATGGCTAAAATACTTGACAGCCTGTTGAATACACAGCTGGAAAGTTATTTTGAGTTGCACGATGCACAATTTGTGTTTCGGTTTGAATTGTCTACTGAGAATGCTATCTTAGCTCTAAAGCACACTCTTGAATATTACACAAAGCAACGTACCCCTTATATGCATGTTTTTTTAGATCTCTCCAGAGCTTTTGATCTCGTAAATTATGACTTATATTGGGATAAGCTACGCCAAAATAAGATTCCAGCTGAGCTTTTGAAGATTTTTCAGTACTGGTATAATAATTAGTATAATAATGTGAGATGGACCGATATTTTCTCTGAAGAGTACAGGTTTTAATGTGAATTCAAACAGAGAAGAATTACGTCACCAAAGCTTTTCAACCTGTACATAAGTGAACTAATCGTTGAACTCAGCAGCAAAAGGTCGGATGTCGTATCGACAATGTAAGTTATAATAACATAAGTTACGCAGATTATATGGTGTTGCTGAGTCCCACGGTTAAGGCCACGAGAGAACTCCTTAAGATATGTGAGAAGTATGCATGGCTTGCGATACAATAGTAATAAAAGCGAGTTCATGGTGTTTAGGGCCGTCGACTGTAAACGCCCAGAAAATGTGCCTGCAATTAAATTGAATGGCATTGAATTAAAACGTGTTGATAAATTTAAGTACCTAGGGCATTTTGTTAACGATGACCTATATATGTAAATGACAATGTTGACATTGAAAGGGAACGTAGGGAGCTGGCAGTCCGATGTAATATGATGCCACGTAAGTGTGCGTGGTGTAGTGAACAAGTAAAGATAACATTATTTAAAGCCTACCGTCAAGTTTTCTACACGTGCAGCCTTTGGTCGAATTATTCACAGCGGACTGTCGACGCCTTACGTGGCCAGTACAATAATGGCTTCAGGATCTTGATCGGGACAGCCCCAATATCCCGATTTTGCAGTGCATCAGACATGTTTGCAAAGGCGCATTTAGATGACTACTACACCATTATAAGAAAGAAAGCAGCCTCGTTGCTTGGCAGGGTTCGGGCTAACTCCAACTCCATCATGAAAATAATTGCTGAAAGATAACACTCATTTCTTCTTAAGCAACATTACCGCCTATGTTTAGTTAATAAGGCACTTGTATTTAACAATTAGATTTAGGTACTAACTAACATAGGTTATAAGTTTTATATTTACAAACAAATTTTATGGATCACTTGGTTATCTGAAATAAATTATTATTATTATTATTATTAAATGACATATTCTGATCAGTCTCGTCAATGCACCAATCGATGAACTTAGCAAGATCACGTCGTCTGCAAAGCTTATATTATTAATGCATACACCGTCAATGTAACATCTGACTTTAATTTTATTAAGCTCATTGATCAATTTATTCATATAAAGGTTAAGTAGAAGAAGTCGACCCGCCCTACCTTACTCCACACTCCAACAAGTACTCTTTTGAGAGTACTTTTGGTCATCTCACACAATTTTTTTTTAATAACTGTACCAATATTTCAATACAAATACAACCTCTTGGGGCAAACTAGTATCGTGTTGTAGTTTTTTCACAGTACATTTTATATTATATCATGTGAAATGCTTAAAGGTCCAAGTAACAGGCACATACAGGTGTTTTACTTGCTTTATGATATGGTACTGTCTGTTTAAGACACAATATAGCACTTTCGGTTGAGAGTTTAGGCCTAAAGTCAAATTGCGCATCGTTAAGCTTCAAGTGCTTACTCAATTATTTGTGAAGCAAACTGTTCAGAACTTTAACTGATATAGAGTGGTGAGGAATGCATTGTGGTAAGCACTGTCCATGAACGGTGTGAGCAGTATCCTCATACGAGCATTGCAATGTCTTTATAGGGATTCTAGTGCTTGTGTAAGGATAAACGGGGCATACACTGAATGGTTTAATATCGAAAAAGGTGTTAGACAGGGATGTTTAGCGTCACCGTGGCTGTTTAATCTGTTCATGGACAATTGTTCGACAGATTTAAAAGAGAATAAAAGTGGGTTGAGAATGAATGAGTTACTCGTCAAATGTTTTCTCTATGCTGATGACCAAGTATTACTTGCGTCTTCGGCCGAGGAGTTGCAGGAGATGGTAACTGCTATGAGTGGAGCTTTTGTTAGAAAGAGAATGAAGATGAATGATATAAGGAAGACGAAAGTGATGGTGTTTGAAAAAGATGAGGCAGTGACAGACTGCAATATCGTGATCAAAGATGAACAAATTGAACAGGTGAAAGAGTTTATGTATCTGGGTTCAAAGTTTACCAGAGATGGAAAGTGTGAGAGTGATATCGAAAGAAGAGTGAATGCAGGAAACATGGTGAATAGAGCTTTGCACTCCTTTATGAGCAATCAGAAGGTGTCTAACAAGGCTCGTTTGGCTATGCATGAGGGGGTGTTGGTTCCGACACTCATGTATGGAAGTGTAAGTTGGGTATGGCAGAAGAAACATGAAAGCAGAATAAATGCAGTTGAGATGAGAGCGTTAAGAAGTATGATAGGAGTTAAACTGAGTGACAGGATAAGAAATAGTGAGATAAGGAAACGTTGTGGTCTGAAAGAAGATGTAGTGACAAAAATTGAGAAGGGTATGCTGAGATGGTTTGGCCATGATGAGAGAATGAATGAAGAACGATTGATGAAAAAAGTGTATAAGGCGAGTGTGAATGAAAGTGTTGGAAGGGGTAGACCTAGGCGGACATTTCTAGACCAAATCAGGGACGTCTTGAAAAAAGGCCAGGTCAAGAGTACCCTAAGCCGTAGAGCATGTATGAAGGGAATAAGGAGTGGACGAAGCGAATCAAGTATGTAAGGATCGTAGCAAGTGGAAAGAAGTGGTCTCTGCCTACCCCTACGGGAAAGAGGCGTGATTATATGTATGTATGAATGACGGGTTCTGTTTTCAAGCATGTCGCTTAAATCTTGTCTTATCATGTGCTTTTTCGAACTCTAATCGCACGGGACCAACAGGAAAACCCCAAATGTCAACATTTGGGGTTTTTACGTGGTAGAGCCATGCTGCATCTATATTAATAGTATAGTTGTAACACGAATAGGTCGGCTCGACCGGGGAAGGACCACGCTCTCACAGAATACCAGCGTCAGATAGCAGCTTAACACTGCTGTGTTGCGTATGGTGAGTGTAGAGAACCGGAGATCCTATTTACTGGAAAAGAGGCATTCCATCTTAGTCCTCACGGGTGACAACGCATCTGCATTTTGATTCGCAAACGAGGATAAATGTAGATGTCTATGGGCCATAGCAACCACTTACCATCAGGTGTACTGTGTGCTCGTTTGTCACCCTATCCTATAAAAAAATTACCTCAACCTATGGATATATTTTTAGACATAATATCATTTTTAACAAAAGGGATTATAAGAATTCTAGAAAAGAAATTAAAAGTAAATGTTTATATACTATTTTATACGTAATATTAATTAGCAGCCAAACCAAGCTAAATATGTTGTTTAGTAGTTCGTTCATTACATTAATTTATTCCATTACAAATTATTAGTGGTAAATAAAATAATGACTTTCAATAAGTATTATGTAATAATCCATATTGAATAAAAATCATTCTATTCTATTCTATTCTATTCTTTCAAACGATATAAAGCGTGTATAAATCAGATTTCAAAGCAAGATAATTCACAACACGATTTACGTACGCGATTCGTCGTTGAGCCCGCGCGCAAAAAAAAACAACTACATCTCGTGGCACTTGAGTGCAAACTGATATTTTCCGTGACGTGTTCCTTTGTGGGGAGGTACATCATTTGGATAACTTAAAGTACACAAATATTACGTTCTTATAGAAGTCGGGCTTTGAATGAACCCTTGCGACGGGTTAAAATAACAGTGAGACTATATTCCATCTTTGAGCTTTGATAGTTATAAAACGCAGGGCTATATAAATATATGTAAATAATAATAATAATAATATCCCTGTATGTAAATAATTACCAAATGTACATACCATACGAAATACAGCAACATTAAACATTTTACGCTGGTACTGTATGCAAGCGTAGTAGTTTCCCGGTCGAGCTGACCTGTTCATATTACAGCTATAATATATGGCTACAGCCTGGATAAAAACTACGCTCTACTACTTAAGATAATTGCACTTAATAATTCCGTTAGTACTAGCGGGGATCTAAGCCGGGTTACTCACGTATAATATGAAACTTACGGCAAGCGCTTGTACCCTGAGCTACCACTGCGGTTAATAAATATTTATTAAAAATGCATAGGTACATAAATTAATCAATTGAAAATTATTCATATTGTGTAAGCAATACTGAACTAAATCCAGAAACGATTGAAGATTCAGATGAAGGATTATTTTGTGTTTTAAATCTATGTCTCAAAAGTGATGGTTCAATTGAGTTCAAAAATATACTATATATGAATTCTCAGACGATCTGGGATTGATAGCTCGCGATCATTCATTAGACGGATATGTTGATATTATATCAGTAATATCTTTCACAGCATAACATTCATTTGAATTAAATCCCTGAAGAGTTCTTTTGAATGTGGTAATTTTAATTAACGAAAAATACCTAAATTTTAAATACTTGGCAGATATGGCGCCGTTTAGTGAGTGCGATGCGAAAGTGAGAGAATGAGATACAATATTCTTATAGTTTTATATCGTATATTATATATCATAGTTCTTGATAAATATGTAAAATCTGATATTATGAATACTATTCAACATTTGGTTACATTCCTCTAATGAAAATTCTTTAATTAAAGTGAATATCATAGACAGCCCCGATCGAGACCAAATTTGAAACTGTTATTACATAATAAGAATGTAAGAATATTAAATAACGAAACAAAAAGATGACACATTTTCATGAACAAAAGCGGAAATGGTAACTGCCAGCGTTTTAATTTACTTGGATATCAAGTTACCCAAATCCGAGCCCAATTTACCTTCAATATCAAATATTGGTATCTGCCTATATAATCTTCATCTATTGAATAAACAAATAAACTTAAAACCAATTTATAACACAAATATGAGAATCTATTTACTGAACATTTCAAGTATCTACCTTAAATTGTATACTTTATATAAACTTATCGCATATTTTATTTTCTTCGATGTATCTTTACTTAAAACAAATAATTACATTAAGTTATATAAAATACATACTGTTTATCTTATATTTGGTTTTACAACTCACAATATATTATAATCAGCCACACATTCATCCGCAAAAAGTTATCCCTGGGGTCGATCGCAGATCCACTTACGATTTATGACTGTATATAGCGAGTAATAAGGTTCGCTTTTCTATTATTAAGTATTTTAGGTACCAATTCTTTGCGGTCTGTTCAAGACTTACCTTCGTTTCTAATGTTACATTACTTAATTCCCTCACCTCTGCGGCTTATTTATCTTAATGTCTAGAGACTTCTCTCCTATCCATTACAATCCTCATTAATCACGTAGGAGTATAGAACAAGCATCTCTATACAGGGATATTTTTCAAAGAATAGCCAAATCTTAAATTTAAGTTCAAATATGTAAATAATGATATACCATTATTGCAGTTTGTGAAAATACGAGTAAATAAGGCTTCTACTTTTATTTTGAACGAGCACACAGTCCAGGTGATGGTAAGTGGTTGCCGTGGCCCATAGACATCTACATCTATCCTCGATTACGAATCAAAATGCAGACCTGTTGTCACCCGTGAGGACTGAGGACTAAGATGGAATGCCTCGTTTCCAGTCAAAAAGGGTCTCCGGTTCTCTACACTCACCATACGAAACACAGCAGCGTTATGCTGCTATTATACGCTGGTATTCTGTGAGAGCGTAGTCCTTCCGGGGAAGGACCGGACCGGGGTCGAGCAGACCCATTTGTGCTGCAACTATACTACTAATATGGCTGCAGCATGGCTCTACCACGTATAAGAATTTGTCTTATGAAATTTGCCTAAAGAATTGTGCTAATGAATAAAATTAATTTGTTATCTACATGCGGATAAAAAAAATAAAGATTTGTTGCAGTTAGCATATCCTGTTAAATCTAAATAAAAGTTATCTAACACTGTTCCAAAGACGAAGTTTTTGGCCTTTTATGCCTACCTCTAAAGGGAATTATATAAAAAACTGCTATATAATAAGTAATAAAAATATTCTATTATACAGCTAATTAAAAGCCAATGGCTGCATAATAGAATCCATAACATACACAGTACAGCCACTAAGAATATAAGACCCTTGTTTAGGCTATTACAAATTGTCGCAATGTTAGGACCTATAAAAACAAAATTTAAAATATAATTTTAGGAACATGAGACATCAGTCATACAGAGCCTATAACATTCTTTTCAGTTTGACTAAGTCACTGTGCGCCAATATGCCTTCATATCCATGAATTTAATATATTTTTTTATTCTAACCTATACAACCAATATTTTGTTACCGTTTATTTTGTCCTTATATTATTTGTTTATTTTGCTGGAGCGGCAATTTTTTGATAGAAAACATATACTTACAAGTTTACCGTAAATCTAATTTTGCACTTTCAATTCACCAAGTATCGCCGTCAAAACTCAACTACGATCTGAGTATAATGTTAATATTTTAAATATATATTTTTTACTCTGATATTAAATGTCACCATCATTCAATAAAGTATATAAATACAATCTACTCATCGAAAATAAAGTTCTTTTCTTTTTATATTCATTTATAAATCCGTTCAAAACCCAATTTAGAAAGAATGTCTTCAAAAGTTACTTAAAACACAATATCTGTAGTGTAATAGTTTTCTTGCACACCAAACAACAGCTGTAATACATCTATTATACTGCCTCTTTTATGCTTGTACAGCTATTATAAAGCGCCACTAACGCATAAAGATGTATAATTTGTGACAATTTTTTACTAATAAGAACTGTATAAGTGCTTATACAGCCTTTATACAGCCAGAAATACAGCCTCTACTATAAAAACAAACTACAATACAGCTCATATACAGTTTGCATGCTGCCGGTAGAAATAGTTAAGGAGGTTTCTTGGCAGAAAAGGAATCAGTAAAAAAGCAAGTAAAGCAATTTGTACGCTTTATAAATTTGTATTCTAATAATGCAAAGTAATGTTACAAGTTATAATAAATATATTGAAATAATAAGCGTAGAAACCTGATCGAAACTAATTTCGAATCTATATGTCCGTCTGCGTAAATTTGAATAATGCGGAGGCCGAAGACAAACTACGCTTCATTGGCTTTTGTTGTATTTTTTATTTTGTAATTTGAAGTCAGTCACATCTGTTGCAATAATATACTCCGTCATACTAGAACAGATGCTCGTATTACAGAGATAAAATGACGTTTACGTAAATGTAGCGTGAAAAGCCTCCGGGTTAAATAGAAAATAATGGAAAAAGTCTGACATTGGGTTTAGTGGTGACGAGTCTTTTTTTACTTATCATAATCCAGTGCTTGACTACTATCCCACCTGATGGTAATTAGTATTGTAACGGAAAATGTTAAAACGCTCTCATTTAGCTTAATAATTTAAAATTTAAAATGTTGTACAGTCGACTTCAAGTTTGATTTTGATCAAATTCATATGGGACCACACGAGAAGTACCAGCTTTCAAATAAAAAAAGAATCATCCAAATGGGTTCACCCAGTAAAAAGTTATGAGGTAACACACAAAAAAAACATACAGTCGAATTGAGTACCGTCTCCTTTTTGGAAGTCGGCAAAAAATCTTAATATTCTCTTGCTTTGAAGATACCTACTTTGTAATCTGATCGAAAAACAGATGCTGACAATTATTTTAATCCTTTGCTGTAAGCATAGCAAACGTCAGAAGGTGCAAGGGAAAGAAAGGAATTAAGTCATGGTCCTACACACTCCCTAATGCATTTTGTACCTGCTAGGTAACATTTTGCAGCACCAGCCCTTATACGTAGCAATACTCCAAGCACGATTGGACTTACGTTTTATATAAAGTAAGCAGCTGTTCCGGCGTGAAGTTTCATTGCGTCTTTGCAAGGACACCTAATCTTCATGCAACTGCTTTGGTCCTGGACACAATGAACTACCCAACGAAACAATCTCAATTCAACGATTTCAACTAAAAATCCCAACAGCGATCGGTGTATTCTAATAAACATCGGAAAGAAGACGCCAAGGTAAGCTGGCTCCTTTTTGCGTTGAAGAGATACGCTTGTGTTTTTTATGGGCGAAATTTACTCCATTAAAAAAGACTATTATTTATTAAAAAGAATTAAACCCTAAGGCGCGGAAAAATAGGGGATGAAGTTTTTCATGTAACTATTTATACTACATTTTAATTGTTACTTGAACTTGTGACATACCTTAGTCTACTTAAACGGTTCAAAATTTAATAAAATGAAAAACCGAATTTTAAAAACTTAAAAAAGTTTAATATTTCACATAATTCTTTCCGATATCGGGGCTTCAATTATTCTTTATTAAAGTCAAATTTTTCTATATCACCAGCCACATTTACTCTTAGTTCATATTTCAAAAGTATAAGCATTTTGATCAAATATGGCATATTATAGAACTTAAATAAAACGTCCAACATTTCTGACAGTTATGATTTAACGACATCTTTTATCGCCCATTCGCTTCGAGACACGAGGACGCATTCACGGCCGTAATTGAAAAATATTTTCTTTTTCCTTGACCTACATTGTTGTAAACATTATAATTAAGAACGTAATCTACATTTTACGATTAAAAACTGACAACACTATAGTATAGTGAATTAAAACATTTCTGCAGTATTTATCTCATTTAATATACTTGTTTTATTCCGCGATATTTCGTTTGTTTTATAAATCCATTTTTACGTGGTAACTGGGAAACTAAAAATCCTGATGTTACAGTTGACTCCGGCCACCTACAGCTTTTAATTATTTTTGTCCAATTTACTCAGAATGAGTTTATAGTATCTTCCAGTCTTGCACTGATTATCTTTGATTTGTAATCGCTGTTTTTTGCGAATATTCGACATGTTCATAGACTGCAAATTTTCCAGGAGAAGAATAGACAAAATCGCTTCTGCTAATTATACTATTAAAAAAAATTAAAACCAAGTACAACACTGCAAGACTGCAAGATGCAGTAAGCTCCTTCACTTTCTACCGACTTCAAAAAGGAGGAGGTATTCAATTCGGCTGTATTTTTTTATGTGTGTGTTACCTCATAACTTTTTCTGGGTGAACCGATTTCGATGATTCTATTTTATTTGAAAGCTGGTGTTTCTCATGTGGTCCATAATTTATATTGAAGTCTTTAGAACATTTTTAATATTTGATTATTATAGAATGTGGGTGACAAGCGAGCACAGTCCACCTGATGTTAAGTGGATGCTGTGGCCCATAGATAATCTACATCTTTCCTCGATTCATAATCAAAATGCAGATGCGTTGCTACCTCTGAGAACTAAGATGGAATTCCTCGTTACCAGTAAAAATGGACTCCGGGTCAATATATTCATAATACATTGCGACATAAATACATTATTTCAATTTAATTATTTTATTCCGACGTAAGATTTGACAAATAAGCGTTTTAACCACGATACTCAAATTACTGCAGAATCTTAATTTCATGTTATTTTCGAGCAGCGATGTATTTCATAAAACACAAAGCTAGCGATTTTTTGTTAAATTATCATTTTCGACTTGTAATTTACTTAAGTTGATTTTTATCTACGAGTACCATTAAGGGATAACCAATAAAGTTTACTCTATTTTCACAGCAGTCCCTTACGAATTTCAACCAGTTCCAGTAAAAACTGAAATCCTTACTTATATCGTAGCTGAGTAAACAACAATACTTTTGATAGTCGTAGCTTAAGAAAAACAAGTAATTTTGTTTTTCCTGGACAGAAGTCCTAATCGAAGCTATTATTTTTGCAAAAAATTGAATTGTTGTTTCTCGGCTCCGTATCTCTTTATTTTTATTAAAGAAACTTACGACATTATATTGTATCTTGGGACGTTGGAACTTCGGATAGGAATTGTTACTTATTGCCGTGGAGGCATATCAAAGGAAAGTTTCTAGATTTTTCAGAAATTTTATTGCGACAGACTAATTATTGTTAGAGTCAAGATTTGAACCACAACTAAAAGAATAATTTTTCACAAATGATGACTACTATACAAAAAATTAAATTCGATTAACTTAATTCAAAAGAAGCTTAAGGCTAAAATCGCTTGTACTTTATAAAACAAGACCTTTAGGCTATTACATTGTAAGAAAAAGTGGAGGCCATTTCGCTCTGTCGTCCCCGCCATACCGTGGTTGGATATAAATCACTCGTCACTGCTGCTACTAAGTACTTTGTTTAAGGTATTACGTTAAAAACATACATTATAAAATATACACATACTAACTTTATAATCTATTATAAAAACCTTATATAAAAACCTATTTTAACCCGTAATTCGTTTAAAGGCAGGGAGAATTTCATGTCTTTAAAATTTTCCCTTAATTTATCAAAACTGCAATTTTCCTCACAATGTTTTCCTTCACCGCTGAGCCTGGAATAAAAAACTTAGGGCTGCACACAAAAGAAGGTCACGCAATGTATATTTAGTACTATGTACTATAGTAAAATTTAATTTTTATATAGTAGATCAAGCTCAAAACTGAAATAACGGTATTGTAGAATAATTCATTAACATTGTAAGTGCTGTGTCATAAGATAATAAAAAATCGATATAAAAAAAACAAAAAGTTAGTGAATAAAACTACTTTTACGGATTCTATCGCGTTTAATTAACTTATTTTTATTAATTCCCGACGCCCTCAGTCGCCCGCGACCATGGGTGCTGTAAAAATAAGTTAATTAAACTCGATAGAATCCGTAAAAGTAGTTTTATTCATTGTGTAGTGTTTGCGTAAATATAAGAAATCATAACATAAAGTTACCTTTGTTTTCGGCTATTTTCGTTCTGTTCTCTATTGTATACGGATTATAGGAACAAAATTTAATATTATATACAATCACAATTATCTAATTGTGTTCCATCACTAAGCATTTTTTATAGTTTCCTACTATATAAAAGATATTCAATTAAAATAATTTGGCGCATACATCACTTTTATTCCGCGAAAGAAATCATTTAAGTCAGACTCGAACCACATGCATGCATTTGTTTCGTCTTGTTTCCGCAATAACTGAATACTGATTGGCAACCAGACACAAACACTGCGTTGAGATGGGGGTTTCGTTTGCTCTCTTAAAGGCTGTGTCAAAAATATCTGACTACTTTGCCTTAGGGAAATCAAATCAATTAAATCTCAGTCGATGCCAAAATTTGGAAAAAAAGTTGGCTTTCGTTTTTTCGGTTGAGATTGTTCACGCTTGTATGATATCACACGAGCAAAACAAACGCATGTTATTATGGTGTGAGGGGAATTAGTTGTATCTCTCTTACACCTGCCGTAGAAACTTTTTTTTAATATCAGGAAAATAAAACAGTTTAATAGCTTTTTATTTACATAACATAATATACAATATTTAATTATATACAATATTAAAAACTATAATAATAATTAAAAAAAACTTAAACTAGAAACTTAATTATCATATAACCCTACTCCCCGCGGTATCGTGCCAAGAACGCTGACTGTGTACCCCGTTGAATGGCTATGCTTAGCCTTTGAGCGAAAAAAGACCCAGCCCTCTTATCACCACAAGCAATGAACAGCCGCGGATGGAGTTCCTTTAGGAACTTCACCGCACGTGGACCCCACGGACCGATAGCCTCTACAGCAAATGGCACAAATATGTGGTCATCTCTCAGAGACTCATATTTGCGCCACATACTCAGTTCAGCTGCCTCTGATGCCGCTCCGGTACTAAACGAGGTAGCCTGAGATGAGAGGCCGCCAGAGTGTTTACGCAAGTAGCATCCCACACTAGGGCTTTACCTCTCTCCCAAGGGACCAATGTCATACCGTCGGGTCTCCTGCCACACTTTAATTGTATCGCCTGTATGTACTCGAATAGTCCATTTCAGGCATCACATTAGTGCCGTTGCTAAAAATAAAACCAAAAAAATTAAGCTATTAAATCGGCTAAAAAAATGTTCTGTTTTATAAGTCCGTAACAGACCACTGCTATTTTTTAATAGAATAGGGGGTAAACGAGCATGCGGCTCACCTGTTGGTAAGTGACTACCGCCGCTGATGAACAACGGCAACACCAGGGGAATTTCAGGTGCGTTGCCGGCCATTTAGAAAGGAGTAAGCTCTTTTCTTGAAGGTCCCTAAGTCGTGTCGGTCCGGAAAAATCGTCGGTGGTAAACAATTCCACAGAGAAGTTGTACGAGGAAGAAAACTCCGAGTAAAACGCACAGTGGTGGACCGCCAAGCAGCCAGATGGTGAGGATGGTAACGTGAATTTTGACGCGATGTGCGTTCGTGAAATTTGACGCCTGGAAATAATCCGAACAATTCCTCAGCGCACTCCCCATGATAGATGCGATAGAAAATGCAAAGGTATACAACATCCCTACGTAGAGCCAGTGAATCGAGCCGATTAGAAAGAACTCGGTCGTAGACGATTCGAGCCGCTCTGCGCTGGATGCGGTCAAGTGAAAGGAGCCGGCACTGAGGTGCCCCGACCCAGAGATGAGATTAGTATTCCATGCGAGGCCGAACTTGCGCTTTGTAAAGGCCGGTGTATAAAGCATCACCAGTGCTGTCAGCCGCATAGCAATGAATGTTACCGGTTTGCAACATATCATTGATATGTAGAAGGAGCAGCGTTGGTGATAATATGCAGCCTTGTGGAAAACCAGCGTTAATAGGCTTGTAATCGGAGCATGCACCATCTACAACGTCCTTGATGCTCCGATCTGCAAAAAATCTGGTGATCCAATTGCACAATTTCTCGGGAAGCCCATAGAAAGGGAGTTTCGAAGGACGCGCTTTGTGCTAAACCCGATCAAAGGCCTTCGCAATGTCCAAACTAACGGCCAATGCCCCCTTACTGACCTACTGACCCCGCCCATCTATGAGTCAGGTAGACAGAAGATCAACAGCTGATCCACCCCGACGAAAACCGTATTGGCGGTCTAATCAGCTGGTGATCCTCTAGCTACCTCATGAGAAGTACCGCATAACCGACAGAATTTCGGTGAGAAGCAAACCCGCCCCCTAGGGTAGGATGCAAAAAAAGACCGCATCCTATCTCAATCGGCAGATCTATATTGCCAAACACGGCGGCAGTCTGCAGAATGCAACCGCGACGTTAGTGTGAGTAGCACCACAATCCGGACAAAACAATGATCCGAAGAGCCCAGAGGGTTGTCAAGAGAAACCTGATATCCATCCTGGTGAGAGGTCAGCAGTAGGTCCAATAAGGAAAGTGCATGATCCTCCACATCTGTAATCCGCGTAAATAACTAGCTGTGTAAGACCATATGCCAAGGCGAAATCATAAACAGATCTCCCCGCATGATCAGTTAAACGTAACCCGAGCCATTCGGTGTGGTGGGCGTTAAAATCGCCAAGGATCATGATCCCTGGGGATGAGATCTGCTGGAACAAAAAATCTGTAGCCATTTGGACGTGGTCGATGAGTCGGTCTATTTTGGAATTACCGCGACGAGGCGAGGGGATGGTAGTCGCTGTCTACGCACAGCCATAAGATGGACAGTTCCGTACCTTCAAGACTACCGAGGCACCGAAAACAGATGTCCTCTCTGACGTATACGCAAACTCTAGCCCGGGGCACAAAGAGTATTCGAATTTGTACCCCGGGTAGGAGATATATGAAATATCAGCCGGAGATGACACCTGAGTCTCAGTTAAAAAGGGCAAGGCCAGATTCGCCGTCTCCATATGGTAGTGGACAGCATTAAGGTTAGGATGAAGTCCCCTGATGTTGCAAAAATTCACGGATAGCGTGACAGGGGTCGCCTTGGTCTTATTTTTGCTCCCCCCCACCGAGAATAGGCGGGCAGCCTGAACACTCACGCTCAGGAAGAGTTAGATAGCTTGGACGTGGATGCTCAGCAAGGGATTGTCCGTCACCAGGGGTGCTGGTACCTTCCTGGATTAGTTTTTTGTTTGACTCCGCTACCATGTCAGGGGGGGGAGGAATAGGCCTCCGGTCCCCTACACTTACCGAGCGAAACGCAGAGGTAAGCCGCTACTTCACGCTGGTATTCTGTGAGGTCGTGATATTACCCCCGTTCGAGCCGGCCCATCCGTGCGACAGCAAAAGCTACCGCGTGACTCTACCACTGTCCTGATGATGCTAGACAGAAGTCATCCACACAGTAAGGAAAACTTGCCATAATACCTACGCTTCGCATGCAGGTTGACGATTAGTGGAGTTATTTTATATCCAGGTGTGTTTGTAATACTAGACAGATAGACTTTTTAAAGTAATAAACCCGCGCTGCAGACTACAGCTCTGTAGCTTGGCCCGACCGGGGAGGAACGAACGAGAATGAGGCATTTCATCTTAGGCCTCAGGGATTACAAGGCATTTGTATTTTAATAATTTTTACGCATGCTGAATAAACTGCCACAGAAAAGACTGTGCTCGTTTGACACACTTATTTCTATTAAAAAGTATATTGATGAAGAAAATGTAAATATATACCTGAAACGACAGTACTGTCTGTGAACTGTCAGTATTGGAAACGAAATTAAGTTACGAATTTCGATACGAAATATCGGAGCCGTGTGTAAGACGGGAACAATTGACATGCGATTCAGAGCATTTTCGTAAAATGGTTTGCATTTCATTCCACATTTAACATCATGTGATCATGTGATTACGTAAATTCGATCCAGCAAATCAATAATAATCGGAGAAAAATTCAATAAAAACAAATAACAACTCCAATATCAAGTCGCTAAAATCTACCATACAATTCATTAAAACATGCGTGCTTTTTTCGTTATATAAGTTACGTTTTTAGACATGATAGAGATCTTTTTTTATTCTTTTTTTGTTGAAATACTTATACGATGGCTTGTTATATTTACAAAAACACTGTACATTAAATAAAACTAAATTTACGGATTTTACTGCGTTTAAATAACAATTAAAAATAAGTGGAATTAAACACGATAGCCGTGGTAGCTCAGATGGTAAGCGCTCGCTGTATATTTCACATTACGCGAGCAACCCGGGCAAATTGTTAATTCAATATTAAGTGCTGATTTCTCGGCGGTAAACGAAAACATCGTGAGGAAACCTGCATTTGTGAGAAATAAGGGAAAAAAATATTTCGATGACATGTGAAGTTCGCCAACACGCATTGGGGCAGTGCGGCGGACACTTCCTTGCCCATAAACTCTTTCAGAAATGAGGGTAGGCCTGTGCCCAGCAGTGGGACGTAAAGGCTGTAATTTTTAACTTTAAATGCGACAAAATCCCTAAAAGTAATTTTATTCGAAATTAATCCTAGTTAATTAGTAAGTAGTAAATTAATTATAGAATAGGGGGCAAACGAGCTCGCGACTCACATGATATAAAGAGGCTAAGGGCGCCCATGAACAATTATAACACCAGCCTTTTAAAAACAAGAAAGACCTTTTCTTGAAGGTCTCTAAGTCGTATCGGTCCGGAATAATCGCTGGTGGTAGCCGAAGGCATAATGCTGTTGTGCGAGAAAGAAAACTTGTTGTAAATCGCACAGTGGTGGTACGCCAATCATCCATATGCTATGTGCTATGGATGATATCGCAAATTTTATCAAGATGTGCGATGGTGAAATTTAGCGGCTGTAATTAGTCAGAACAATTCCATTGAGCACTCCCCATGGTAGACGCGATTGGATATGCAAAGAGATGCAACATATCCTCGCAGCGCTAATAGGTCAAGCCGATTGAGTTGAGACATGCTGCAATAGTATTATGGTTGCAACATGAATGGGCAGGTTCAACTACGAAAGGACTACACTTTTCCAGAATATCATTATAAAATAGCAGCGTAATAGCATAATAAACCTGTGTTCTTTCGTAATTGACAAGAACCGACGGGTATACTACCTTACTGTACTACAGTGTTCTAAGAGGTGACCGCTTAAGTATCAACTAGTGCGATGTGGGTATAAAAACGCTACCTAGCTTCCCACAATTGTCTAGCGTAATTACTAAAGCGGGAAAATAGGATAAAAAAACAGCGTACGTCTAACTACAAAAATTTTTGGGCAGACAATAGTTATTGAATTATTTGCTTATTTTTGCATTCCCTAACAATAAACCTTTAATTCGATATAAGTTTTACGCAGTATATCTGTAATGTACTAAGCAAGCATCTATAGCCCCTTTCTTTGAAGTTGGCTGCAGATGTCTATAGGCCGCAGTACCCACTTACCATCAAGTACCGTAATTCATGTGCTACATCAGTTTTAGAGGTCTAGGTCTAGTGGTCAAAAACGCGATTGCCGATCTTGAGGTCCCGGGTTGGAATCGTGGGTCGGGTCAAAATTAGTTATTGGGTTTTTTGACGAGAAATTCTCAGTGACAACCCGGAGTGGGGAAGTTGGAGGTGTGTCACTTCCATGTCTCGGAAAACATGTAAAACTGTTGGTCCTGCGCCTGATCTTGTGTCGAATTACTCTGCCGTCGTACTATGAGAGTGTTTTTTTTTATAGGTGATAAACGAACACATAGTCCACCTGATGGTAAGTGGTTGCTGTGTCCCATAGACATCTGCATCTATCTTCGTTTGCTAATTAAAATACAGATGCGTTGTCAGCCGTGAGGACTAAGATAGAATGCCTCTTTTCCGGAAAAAGGGTTCTCCGGTTCTCTACACTCACCATACGAAACACAGCAGCATTAAGCTGCTATTTTACGCTGGTATTCTGTGAGAGCGTGGTCCTTCCCCGGTCGAGCCGACCCATTCGTGCTACAACTGTACTATTAATATAGCTGCAGCATGGCTCTAGCACTTAAAAGTGTAGAGTGTGTTTGTGCATGCATTTTGGCACTATAATTCTACCTCTAGTCTCCTTTGAGACTGGCCGCCGTGACTAAAATTTGATCTGGAGGACATTATTATTACTATTTATTAAGAAAAACTATAACAAAATGTCAAAAACAATTTAATCAAAGTCCCTTTAAAACTAAACAAGATTTATACAGCATTGAAAAAGATGTCATTACGCTAATACGAGTAAATTTCTGACCGCCTCTGTTCTCAAGTACGTCATTTAAACTAACAACCGCGTTATGGAGTATATTTTCAAATTTGTATTAGTCTGTGAAGTTTTCTGTTACTAAGAAAATAATGTTATTTTTTTGCAAAGCTTTCTGTCCATATCATCATCATCATCATTACCTATAGCTCTTTACAAGTCCACTGCTGAGTTGGGTTTTAGGCCTCCTACGGAGAAATGCCACAAAGCACCGTTGTGAGCCACCTGATCCATCGCCTTCCTGCATCTCTTACCAAGTCGTCACTCCATCTAGTGGGGGGCGGCTCTACACTTCGCTTAC
Source organism: Parnassius mnemosyne (assembly GCA_963668995.1). NCBI lineage: Eukaryota > Metazoa > Arthropoda > Insecta > Lepidoptera > Papilionidae > Parnassius > Parnassius mnemosyne. Next base: position 44,123,574 of record CAVLGL010000093.1, on the reverse strand, counting down.
CGGTACAGGGTTGCCAGTCGAGAACCTTTCTTCCCCATCGATTGTCGGTTCTGACCAGCGCATTGCCACTTTAGCTCATTAATCCACTAAACTATGTCGGTTATTCTGGTTCTGCTGCAAATGTCTAATTTAATATATGAACAATTAATAATTCTGTACTAATATGTAGATAATAATAATGTCCTCCAGACCGAATTTCGGTCCCGGCGGCCAGCCTTACCGGAGACTAGCCATCAGCGCAGGACACGATTATAGTGCCCAAGTGTGTGCGCAAGCACAGGTGCACTCTCTCTATTCCCACACTCTCGTATTCCAATGGGACGGTAAATCGACATGACCGGAGAGAGATCATGTGCAGGACCAACGGCTTTACGTACTTTCCGAAGTACGGGGGTGAGACACCGCCAACTTCCTGACTCCGGGCAGCTACTAATAATTTCTTATTGGAAAAACTCAATAACTTATTTTTTTTGGCCCGACTCGGGATTTGAACCCGAGACCAGCATCACCTTCCTGACACCGGGATCAGCAGTCGCACTTCTACAACCACTAGACTAACGAGGCACTCATGTAGGTAGACATATCTATACGTGTTAAAGATTGGAGACCGCGTCTAGACAAACGTAGTATGGGACGCCCAGACGGGGCGACGATCTACTCAAGGTGGCTGGTAGAAATTGGATGCGTGTAGCCGAATACCGGTCTAAGAGCCTTGGGAGAAGCCTATGTCCCGCAGTGTACTGACGCAGGCTGATGATGACGATGATGACAATGTAAATATATTTATAAAAATTAACTTATATAGACTCGAAAATTCTAATAACATCTAAACAATACAAATAAACTAACTAGGCTACGTGATTGTAATATAGTCAATCCGGTTAATATGGTCACTTTCTTATAACTCAAATATTACGGCCTTGTTTGCATAGATAGCTCTATGATACGATAGCTTTTCATCAGTCAATCAAATAATAAAAGGTTAAAAGGAAGTTGCTATAACGACTCGATTTTGACATTTGACAGTATAGATACGTATGTAATGTTGTGATGTATATAAATGTTCGTTGGTCTAGTGGTTGTAAACGCGACTGCTGATCATGAGGTCCTGGATTCGAATCCCGGGTCGGGCCAAAAATAATCAGTTATTGAGTTTTTCTGTCAAGAAATTCTCAGTCGCTGCCCGGAGTCAAGAAGTTGGCGGTGTTTCACCTCCGTGCCTCGGAAAGTAAGTAAAGCCATTCGTCCTGCACCTGATCTCTCTTCGATCTTGTCAGCTTACCGCTCCATCGGACTATGAGAGTGAGGGAATAGAGAGCGCACCTGTGCTTGCGTATACGGCACTACTTGCATTATGGAATATGTGGCTATAATACTGTCCTGCGCCGATGGCTGAGCCTCCGTTGAGGCTGGTCGCCGTGGCTGAAATTCAATTTGAAGGAGATTATTATTATTATATATGGTCATTATCTGTTTTTTATAAGTTGATCTTTTAAAGTGCTCATAATTATTGACAAAGCTTCTCAATATAGGTCTTCTAGAAAACTAGTATAACGTAATAAGTACTACTAAATTTACCACTTCAATTAGGTATTCTGCTGTATCAAATTACAATGGTAAACGACAAAAAGAACCCATGTGACAGACTCAGTGAAACATCAAAGACAGTGTATTTATGGTGAAAATCTTTATAAATCTATATTAAAAGTAAAAACACCTTAATATATTTCAACTCGGTTTCGGCTTTGGTATAATGTTCCAAAATTACTTCTTATAGTTCTCAAGGCAAGAACAGTATTTTTACACTCTCGTCCCAAGCCTTTTAAATAATCACGTTCTAACGAGAAACACCTCTACAAGTTTCTTGTACTAAACTCGAAAAGAACGAGCTGGTTTAAACGTTTAACAACCATTTTTCACCTTTGTATTTCATTTACTCATCAGCTTTTATATTTTTATGTATTATATTTATTGAAACTATTCATACAAAAATTTTGTTTAAATGAAATACTTAAAATATGTATTTCAGTCCAATTCGCGTTGAATATCAAACTTCAAGTCTCTTGAAAGGTGTTTCGCTTGCCAAGGATCTTTTGCAACGAGCTCTCAAAAGCTATCTTAACTTTCTTTAAATCAAGATATAACTTTTTCGATAACTTCAACACGGGGTCAAAAAAATTAAATGAACACGTTTTTACACGTTTTAGACCTTCAAGAAAAGAGCCTAATCCTTTTTAAAAGGCCAGCAAGGCATCTGCAATTCCCCCGATTCCCCTGGTGTTACAATTGTTCATGGGCGGCGGTAGTCACTTACCATCAGGTGAGCCGCATGCTCGTTTGCCACCTCTCCTAGAAAAATCGTATAGTTAATTGTATATAACTTTTGCAACCCGGAACTTTTTTTTTTTCAATAATCATTTACATGGTATTCCGAACCGAGTGACACCTATTTCATATTTTTCTAAAACTATTGAAAAGTAGACCAAAAAGGCACTTGTTGACGAGACTATATTGTAAGAAATATTGTTACACTATGTAATTAAGAAAACTAGAGGTCGCATAGTGGTCGAAATGCGACTGTTATTCATTATGTTTGTAAGTTTGAACGTTATTAAGGTTTTTTATCAAAATGTAAATCATCACACCACTCACCCGGAGGTGTAGACAGAAACTACGTACTTCGATTTATAACTATTTTGACAAAAGTTTCTCACCTTTTTCACGTCCACATACCTACGCATAAAACGTCGCTATTATTTACTTTTTGCTTTATTAAGGGTACTCTTAAATTGGCCTATATTGAGTATATCGCTAATTTGGTCGATAAACTTCCCTTTAGGTCACTTTCCTACTCTGCTATTCACTTCTGCAACGTAAGTTTGCTTTATTACTGTAGCCTTATTATTTTTTTCTGCTTGTTCAAACCACCAAAGTATTCTTTTTTCTATAATCATTTCATATATTTTCTTTGAATTTTGTTCTGTTGCGCCTACGAATTAAGGAAAATAACACACTACTACGTCATTAGCGTGTGTTCTTTTCCTTAAATACCTGTATCACCTAAGAGATTTAATTTTGCAACAGGTGTATATTTCACTTTCAACTGCACATTAATATATAAAACTCAGATATCTTTTTTTGTTTTGAAAGCTTTTTTGCCTTGACATACTGTTTTACGTGTCATCTCAAATGTTCCTTTTTAATAGGTACAACGATTATGAAATAGAAACATTTGAAATCCAATTGAAATCACACAAAACTCATAGCTCATTAGGGCAATCTGTCAGTGATTATTTGTTGGCAATATTTTAAAATTCTTTGGCAACTATTTCTTCACTGTGCGACTGTTTGTCCACGTAAACATTCGAGGAATATGCTTATAATGTAGTGGAAAGTTTTCTCTTCACGTATTATTATATAGATGTGCTAATAAAAAATCGAAGTAATCAACAACTGCTTTTTATTTATTTTTTAATAATTGATAAATCGTCAAAGAACATAAATGAATTGTAATTATTTACATATTTTCGTTTATTTTATATTCGTTATAAGCGATCCGCCCCGACTTCGCACGGATGATTTCTAGATTTCGACAACTGCGTCACCTACCAAATGTAAATCTTAAACTACTAGGGACCCATTCAAATACACACGAAAAAATTTCATCAAAATCGGTCCCGCGGTTTTTAGTTTTAACGAGACTAACGGACAGCAATGGACTTTTATTTAGAGAGATTACATACATTGCCGTTATATCATTATTGGGCTCCATTTAATAATACTGCTGCAAATTGTTTGTCCTTGTGCAATATATGTTTATAAACTGCATCCACGATACAGGAGAAAATCCTAGTGTGGGAGTAACGTGTTTAAAAATAAAAAGATAAAAAAGATATAAAAATTGCTGCAAATTGCTGAAATGAGGACCCGGTATGACACCATATATTTTTTTTGTAGTGTACTTTTGTACGTTATAGTAATATCAAATAAATAGATTTCTTCTTTTCCTTCTTCATCCTCTTAAATAAATATCTAATCCTGGCAAAAGTTACTATTATCTTTTTTTTGCAATATTTTATTCCTTTACTTTTCATTTATCGTAATTTCGTCGTTATCTAATTTATTTATGCTAGACATGTTTAGTTTAGTCACAGAAACGTACATTTATTACGAAATGTAACCGCCTTTTATTTCACTTATCATTCATGATCCAAGCGAAGATATAACAAATAATAATATTATAGTCATTGTTTGAAATTTTACATTGATTACAATTACAATAAAGTAATCCACTCACATTAAGATAATTAAGATAACATTTTCTAAATTGATATGGTAATAGGCATTGCCACATTAGCATATGAATTTAGAGCGGCCTTAAATCCTGCCCAATTTTCTTCGTAAATTGGATTTTCCGTGTGTTAATACATTCAACGGCCTCAAATTTATCTTTAGGCACGTCTCCTGACAACCTGATAAAGCTAACTCGTGGGATTTGTGCACGAATTCACATTCAAATAACAATTACAATTATTTAATTAAATAGTAATATATAATCCTACATACCTCTCGCCGGGTTTGCTTTTATTTTCGGGAACACGAAAAGGCCGCTGTACAAATCCTGTATAAATTACGCAATATGCCTACTACCAAAAGACACTTCCTGAAATCGTATCCATTACAAACGCATCTGTCTACTTATCTTATACAACTAGGTAAACAATTTTTTCTAGGTCGTAGGATGACTCCTTTTCTGCTTAGAAGTGACCTATTTCTGTTGTTTAACTGCAAGGCATGCACTGCTATGTTCCGGTCTGAAGGCTAAAAATAACCAACATTATTACAAACTATGAGACATTCCATCTTATTCTCCAGAGCTGACAACGCATCCGTAGCCCTTTATTTAAAGTTGGTTGCAGGTGGTCATTAAAACTTAGTGATTATATACTACAGTAGCCGATGGCCACCAGAGAGAATGTAAATTCGTTTGTCACTTCCCATCAGACCCACACAAGCAATGCCATACTACCATACATACCATATACATATACTACTTAAAAGACGAAAATATACAAAAAGTGGAGACCACAGAAGTTTATCGCCAGTTTTGTTGTGACCTATTAGTAAGAAGCTGCATCTTCTATTCTTTACACAACAAATAACTATTATAGTTATTCTATTTCACGATGAAGTTTTGACTTTGGTTGTTGGTAGCCGTGCACATACATACACAATGTGTTAGTTTGCGTAGGCCTCGGGAGAACTACACCCGAGCACACGCAGCCTACGCACACTAACACAAATAGAAAAATGTTTAATATTAACACCTATCCGGTCCGACAGAAAAACGGACCTACCACATATAGAAACACCTAAGTAACGATATAAAAAGAACACTAAATCGCTCACCTTAAATTTTACGGTAAATGAGCAAATCAAATTCGATCCCGACCAACACTAATGAGATTTTAAGCGCTGATTTATCACTCTACGGGGAGAGTAAAAACCAAAAAAAGCTCGCATGTTCTAAAAATAAAAATAAAAATTCAAGTACTTTGAAGTCCGCCGCACCTTGTATGCCTAGGGACCTCTAATTCTAACTCACAAATTACATTTCTCATTAATCACAGGAAAACAGTTTTCTTGTTACTGAATGTTTGAGAATTTTTTTCAGGAGACTAAGTTGTTGATAAAAATTCCCATTTACATTTTTACAGTTTTGTTTATTAAAACTACCAATTAATAAAATTTATTGTCGTTAACAAAATAAAGAATTATGTACCATCTTTTCTATTCTAAAAAAATATTCACTATTTTGTAATTCATAAATGCTTCTTTAAGGAAAAATATGTTCGTATTCCAATTCAATATAATATCTTAGTCATCATCATCATCACCATTACAGCCTTTCACAAGTCCACTGCTGAACACAGGCCTCCCCAAAGGAATGCCACAAAGCACGGTCCTGAGCCACCTGCATCCATCGACTTCCTGCATGTCTTACCAGGTCGTCACTCCATCTCGTGGGGGGTCGCCCACTTCGCCTACAAGTACGAGGCTGCCACTCGAAAACCTTTCTTCCCCATCGGTTGTCGGTTCTTCGAGCTATATGGCCGGCCCACTGCCACTTCAGCTTACTAATCCGTTGGGCTATGTCGGTTACTCTGGTTCTACTGCGGATATCCTCATTCCTAAGTTTATCACGCAGAGAAACTCCGAGCATAGCCCTCTCTATAGCTCGCTGAGCGACCTTGAGCTTTCTCATACGGCCAGCAGTGAAGGACCACGTCTCAGTTCCGTAAGTCATCACTGGCAACACGCACTGGTTGTACAATTTGGTTTTAAGGTTTTGACATATGTCTAACAAAAAAATTTGTCGTAGTTTCTCGAACGCTGCCCAGCCGAGTTGAATCCGTCGATTGACCTCTCGGTTGAAGTTGGACTTACTTAGTCGGACTATTTGTCACAGGTAAACATACTCGTCAACAATTTCGAGCTTAGTGCTCCCAACAACTACCGGCATAGGTGTGACATGGACATTAAACATGATTTTTGTTTTGTCCATGTTCATCTTAAGACCTATCATTAGGGAGACACTATTGAGGTCATTGAGCATAGTGCTTAGGACCTCCAGCGATTCTGTCATAAGGACCTTACATCATAGACGTATATCGTCGGCAAATCGAAGGTGAGTGATGTACTCGCCATTGATGTTAATACCGCATCCTTTCCAGTCCAGCACTTTGAAAACGTCTTCCAATGCAGCGGTGAAGAGTTTCGGGGATATAACGTCACCCTGTCTTACACCTCTCCGCAGTTGGATAGGTTTCGTATTCTGATTCTGTACTCGGATAGCCATCGTAGCTCTACTGCACAAACACTTTAGCACTTTGATATATCGACAGTCAACTTGGCACCGCTGAAGGAACTGCAACACCGCCCGAATTTCGACGGAATCAAAGGCTTTCTCATAGTCTACATACGCAAAGCAAAGTGGCAGATTGTACTCGTCTGTCTTCTGTACAATTTGCGGAAGGGTGTGTATATGGTCTATGGTACTAAAGCCTTTTCAGAAACCGGCTTGTTCGGGAGGCTGGAAATCGTCAAGTCTGCGTGCGAGACGGTTCGTAATGACTCTCGAAAACAGCACGTAGACGCGGCTCAGAAGGGAAATCGGTCTGTAGTTTTTCAAGAGAGCGTTGTCGCCTTTCTTTAAAAACAAGACCACCGCACTTTTGCTCTACGCCTTCGGAGTAGTGCCACCATGGAGGACGAAATTAAAGAGCTTCTGAAGGACTTTAAGTACCGGTTTTCCACCCGCTTTCAAAAGCTCCGCTGTAATTCCATCCTCGCCCGGGGACTTTCCGTTTTAAGGTGCTGGAGAGCCATTCTAATCTCGCTCAGACTGACGTTCGGGATATCTTCGGAATATTGTCAGATTAGACTCGCTCTTGGATCGTTACTCACACTTGCGTGTGGCTCCAACGTTTACGTGTACAGCTGCCCATAGAACCTCTCAATCTCACTCAAAATCTCCCGGAAACGATGCTGCCACACTCGGTCTTCAGCTTTGACAGTTTGCTCTTTCTGGCAGACAGATCTCTGGCAAAGACTTTGAAGCCTTGGTTCCGCTTGATTGCTTCTTCAATACAAGCTGTATTGAAGTTGCGTAAGTCCCACCACATACATTTGGAAATCTGCCTGTTCAGTTGCCTGTATGCTGTCAAATCTGTTGAAGAATGGAGCTTCATATCCCGTCTAACAGCCATGAGATTAAGAGTCTAATCGGAGAGTTTTTGTGTTCTTCTGCGGCGGGTCTTGCAGAACTTAGCTCCGACCGCATGGACAGTTTCCACGAGCTTGTCATTTATATCGTCCACTTCATTGCAGTCTTCTAGGCACTGAAAACGGTTTTGAAACTTGAGCTGAAAGGCTTCGGGACTTTGGAACTGAGCACGAGGGGGACGGAGCGTTGACTTTATTAGACGAGACCTCTCCAACTTAACGTTTGCGTTCAGTGTGCGTCTAACCATTCGGTGATCGCTACCAGTTTTTACCCTCGCGATCACGGAGACATCACTGAACAGTTGTCGTTTGGTCGTCATAATGAAGTCAATCTTATTTTTGTCGAACCGTCGGGGCTCGACCAGGTCCACTTCCTGTGGGGCCGCTTCTGGAAGTCGAATTGAGTAATATCTTAGCAGTCTTTGATTATATATTTTTATTCAGAAAGGAGACGGGAAGCAGTGTCAAAATGCGAGACGTCTAGTATAGCGATCTAAAATCCCTACAAATAATCGATTTGCATGTAATTTCGATCTCAATCTTCCCTTGTGTGCACAGTTTTCTTTACCTACTGACAACTCGATTTAATTCGAAAATTGTTGTCGCGATAAAAATTGTTCTAAATAAGAACCGTATAATTCCTAAGTTTAAAAGACGTCTAAAAACTGAACATAATATTCATCATCCCTTACATAAAATATCACAGATTTCGGGATACTTCTTCTACATCAACCCTTACACATGGCCTCTCGGGTTGTAGTGGGGATTTGCCTTAATCGTCTCGCTTGGCAGGCAGTTTGACGTACGCAGTACCAGACGCCTTGCACCTTTAAAGCTGCTGCACGTCACCAAAGTATTTTACGTTTGGCGTAAGCGAGTAAACCTGATAGTATGTGTGTACTGTGACCCACAGACTCCTACGTTACTCTTCAATCTATACAAATAAATAATCTATACAAAATTACAGTTTTTTACTAAATGCATGTGAAAATAAATACGGTACTTATAAGTAAAATACAATTTTTAAAATTTTTGTCTGTCTGTTTGTTCTGGCTAATCTCCGAAACGGCTGGACCGATTTTGACGGGACTTTCACTGGCAGATAGCTAATTTCATAAGGAGTAACTTAGGCTACTTTTATTAAAAAAATAATTAGGATTCCACGAAAAAAACATAAAAAGCATTGTACGCGAGCGAAGTCACGGGGAACAGCTAGTAAATAATAAAAATACAGATGCATTGTTATCCCTGCTAATGAAGATGGAATGCCTCGTTACCAGTAAAAAGGTTTCGTTACTCCGATTTTCATCACTTGCCAAACAAAACACAGCAGCAGTATATAGTGGCTATTTCGCGCTCGTATTTCGCTCGCGTCGAGTGTAGTATTTCCCTATTTTAGCTCACTTATTCGTGCTGGTGCTATAACACCAGGTTGCTCTACTAAGTAGAAAAATAACTATTAATAATTTAAAATTTAAAATTTTGTACAACCTACTTCGATATAAATTATTAAGAATAACTCAAAAACTATTAGTCAGACCTTGATAAAATTGTGACCACATGTGAAGCAACAGCTTTCAAATAAAAAAGAATCATCGAAATCAGTTCACCCGGGAAAAAGTTAGGAGGTAACACACATTAAAAAAACATACAGTTGAATTGAGTACCACCTCCTGTTTGAAGTAGGTAGAAAAGATTATGCTATGAACAAATCCTAGGGTTCGATAGTTGCCTTTATTGTTTAATTCTTAAAATGATATCACATAGCAGTCTATGTGGTGATTTATATTATATATTAAGTGTAGGTACCTTTATGTATAATACGTAAAAGTTAAAAATTCTGTGCTTATAAATACGTAGACAACTTTATTAATTGTTAGTTGAAGCATTAAAATACGTGACTAATATTTAATAAAAAGTAATAATACAAAAGTAAAAATCTATAATCTAGCAAAAGGTCGGTTGGCTTACGAATGAAAAGAGCGGGCAAGGCATAATCGTACTTTATTACCCCGAAAACCTCTTTAAATCCAAAAAAGTTGAACGACTAACCATAATACTGAGCATATATTCACCAATAAAAAAACTGTTTATACCTTTTTCACACAAAACTTCTTTTCACAATTATTTGCCAAAGACACCCACGGGCCGAAGTGGGGTAGAAGATTTCCGTACACCGCTTTCGCATTCATACGTCCAACTGTAAATTATATTTCATTGTAATGTTTACCTTCTTCTATCATGTACTACAATCAAATCTCTACTTCTACTTCTTTTCCCCTTTTCCCCTTTTCCCCTAACCCTACCTATTTTATCACATACGTATATGTGTGAGACGTTGGTCATCATTTTGCATAAATGTATCATCAAAACAGCCGTATTCAAAATTGATCAGCATTATCAACACTTAGAATGAACCCCATAATATGCGCACGTGGTTTAATAGTAGACTTCAAGCACTTCGAAACTTCGAATGTTTACTTCATTAATTACGTGTGCGACAATGACATCGTCTAATGTGTTCAAGTTGCAATATTATAATTAGTGAAATCCTGGCCTTTATCTATACAAATAAATAAAATTGAAGTGTCTGTTTGTAATATCAAAATTACAGCGTTTACTAAATGCATATGAAAGTATAAACGGTACTTATAACAAAAATACACTTTTTAAAATTTTTGTCTGTTTGTCTGTGTGTTTGTTCCGGCTAATCTCCGAAACGACTAGACCGATTTTGATGGGATAAGTTTCATCGGTATATAGCTGATGTCATAAGGAGTAACTTAGGCTACTTTTATTATAGAAAAATAATTAGGGTTCCTTGCAAAAAAATTAAAACCCTGCACGCGGGCGATGTCGCGGGGAACAGCTAGGTCAAAATAAGGCAGATGTGATGGACGAGGAGAGCATAGTGCGTATCTGTAGCAGTGCATTTGAAGCAGAAGATATTGATAAAGCAAAATGCCTCATTTTCAAATCGTTGCCATTCTTAAAACGTAAAAGTATTCGTCGAATAGAAGGCAAGCTGCAACAATCTAATAGCCGCAATGCGGGCAAAAAACAAAGAGATCTGGTCGATATAATTTCGCTATTTATAGAAACAGACCCTGATGTTGTAACAATTTTCGTTGCTAAAGATTTACAAAAATTGCCACCTATCACTTTCGATCACCTAGACCTTACACGATTATTGAAAGACATTATTATATAGCGAACAGATATTTAAATGATAAAAGTTATATACGTGACAAAAGACCTATAAAAACATATTGAGAATTATCTTAATTTAAAAGCAACAGCTACATTTTTTAATTTTGCGGGTGACGTAGAAACACACTTATTTAACAATAATCACCTACTGTGACACACTTGCCGAAAAATATGATAAATTAATGATGTAACCGTCCCGTTCCCCTAAAGAGCGTGTGCGCAGTGCAATACGAGTATCTAAGCAATAACAACAAACAGGTGATCTCTCTCAATCCTACAGAGAGAAAGCTTGAGAGCGGTGAGATATCTAATGGCAGCGTGGATGCAAGGGCTGATGTTCTGACGTCGATGTCATTAACGGTTAATAATTCCGCAAGCCCTAATGAAAGCAATAATGAAAACAAATTTTCAAATCGAGCGGTGATCGAGTCAAGTAGGCCCTATAAATATTTTATGGCTGTATCGTACGATAAACAAAATTCATTAGCTGATATGGTTAAACAGAGCGGATCTTGGAAGAAAGATGATCCAAAGGAAGAGTGGGTAGTAGTTCAAAAGCTTAGATTACGTAATCGGTTTGTGGGTAAAACTGGCAAGGTAATTACTAAGCCTGAAATAAGATTTAAAGCTGCAGAATGGAAAGTGCCTTTATTTATCTCCGATGTACAATAAGAACACAAATGAGAGATACATAATAGACTACATAATGTCGAGAACAAACGAAAGAGTTACATTGGAAAAATAGAAATGAAAAAGATAAAGGATATAATGCCTACAAGTTGTTGGCATCTAAACATAAATTATCAACATTTTTGGATGATAATAACCTATGGCCAGGTGGGATATCATTTAGGCAGTATGTACATTTTAAGTATAAAGGAAAGAAGACGCCAGATACTGTAAAATTACTAACTCAGGATAGATAGTACACTCAAGTTTGTAACCTTTAATTGTAAATCAGCCAAAAGGTCAAATGAATGCTGAAGAGGACTTTGTGAGATAGCGGACGTAATAGCTGTGCAAGAAACATGGTTATTTATGATGATGATATAGATTTCCTTGGGAATATTCATCAGGATTTCATGTATGAATCAACAGTGGATACATCAGTAGGCATAATTCGAAGCAGACCGTATGGCGTAGATGCATTATTATGGAGGAAGAATGCTCTTAAAGTAGTGAGTGTAGTAAAGTGTAACAGTGTGCGTCTAGCAGTAATTAATTTGCAACTACAAGAATGTACGTTACTTATATTCTCAGTCTATATGCCTGTAGTGATAATTTTGTTGAATTCACTGAGTGACTGAGTGAATTCAACGCAATTGTGGAAAGTGAGGCTGTTGAAAATGTTTTCATTTTAGGGGATTTTAATGCACATCCAGGTACGCTTTTGGTAGAAGAAGAATTATTAAACTTTTGTTCAGAATGTTTGTGGCCCTGCGTGCATAATACATTCAATTTGGGATAATTTCAAATAAAAGTGGAAGCCTTTATTACTTTTCTTAAACTGCAATAACGGCATATCACTATTTACGTATTTGAACTTAAATTAAAAATTTGGCTACTCTTTGAAAAATAACCCTGTATAGTGCATATTATTCTAATCACTATCCAATGCAAATAGAGTGTAACATAAGCTTGATTAGAAGTTATAGTAAAAATAATAATAAAATTTATATAGATAAGATAACATGGGGTAAAAGAAATGATAATCAAATAAATATGTATAGACAGATATGCAATGCAAATTTGAGAGACATAGACTTTCCGCAGTGTTATAATAAAAAATGTACAGATCCTAGTCTGAAATGTATTGTAAAATTGTAAAAGATCTAAGTGAGGCAGTTGAACGAACTTATATACACAAAAAGCATAAGAAATATATGATTGGCTGGAATAGGTATATCAGAGACGCGCACAGAGAGGCTCGTGTAGCGTATCAAATCTGGCAAATGTGTAGTAAACCATGCACCGGAAAAGTATACAATAATATGTGTAAAGCTAGACGTAATTTTAAAGCAAAGTTAAAATGGTACCAAAATAATTTAGAGCAAATTAAAATGGATAAAATGGAATCGTGGCATGCTAAAGGAAATTTTAAATAATTTTGGAAGCATGCTAGTTGCTTAAATTATGGGCCGAGCCTCCCTGCTAGTGTCTCAGGTCTTAGTGGAGCAAGTGAGATAGCAAATAATTAAAAAAATATTTTAAAGTTGTGTCTCCCCTGGGCCTCTCAACACAGCCGATAGATGGGCAATGTCAATGATCAACAATCAGTGTAAGGATCACAGCAAAGCAAATAGATGCTATTATTAAGTGGCGAAGCTTGCGAAGTCCGTCCGTCCGTCTGTCCGTCTGTCCCACAATTATCTTGAGAACGGTTTCAAATTTTCAAATTCTGTTTTCAGCAATCGATTACTGATCACCCAGGCATCTGAACCTCCTATTTTGAAACTGATTGCTCAACGGCAACCGTTAGAAACCGCTACAAATCTGATAACTTCGCCACTTTGCTATGCTGTTAGCTTGCTAGGTTTATTAAGATATGAAGCGTGAAAAATATCCAGGAACGACAGGCTCAGTATTGAGCATTTGTTATATGCAGATGTTCATTTACCTAGAGTTCTGGCATTGCTTTTTAATCTTTGTTTATCGCATATGTATTTGCCAGCAAATCTTAGGAAGACGTTAGTAGTACCAATTATAAAAAATAAAACAGGGGACGCGGCAGACGTCTAATTACAGACCGATATCATTATAGCTTAAGAGCCAGTGAGCGGCAGACTTACGGTATTTCAATAAGCTTCACTTTTTTTTCAGTTAATCTCCTATGCCTGAGGTACATGAAACGGGGACTCTTTAGTTTGGCCGGCGGTCGATATAGAGACGCTCAGGTGTTAAAGGCCGGCCAAACTAAAGAGTCCCCGTTTCATGTACCTCAGATATAGGGGATTAACTGAAAAAAAAAGTGAAGCTAATTGAAATACCGTAAGTCTGCCACTCACTGGCTCTTAAGCTATTAGCTACTGTAATCGTCAACGTGCTTGACAGTCTGCTTGATAAATATCTGCAAAAACACATCTTGCATGACGAACAATTTGATTTTCGACTAAAACTATCAACAGAAAGGGCAAATTTTCTGTCTCAAGCAGACGCTCAAGTACTACACGACCAGAAGAACACCTGTATACATGCTTCTTGAATTTATCCAAAGCATTCGATTTAGTATCTTATAAGGTATTATGGCGAAAGCTGAGAGAAGAGAGTGACATACCTGAATAGATTATTTCTCTGTTCCAATTTTGGTATTCACATCCAACTAATTACGTTACATGGGACACTGGTATGTCAGACGAATACGGCTTAGAGTGTAGGGTAAGGCAAGGCTGATTAAGCTCTCGTACCTTATTTATATATTAATAGGTTGATCGTTGAACTCAACAGCACTGGTATTGGATGTTCAATAGATGGAGTCAATATAAATAACATAAGTCACGCGCACGGTATGGTGTTGCTGAGCCCATCGATCAGAGCACTAAGACAATTAGTGAAAATTTGTGAAACATATGCTAGTACCCATGGGCTTGTATACAACGCCAAAAAGAATGAGCTAATGATTTTTGAGGCAGGCGCTAAGAGAAGAGCCAACTTACCATCTGTAAATGTGTGTGGGACACTTATAAAAAGAGTACCTAAGTTCTGAGAAAGGCACTGTCTCACAGAAAACATGAGCGATGACTGCGATATTGACGGAGAACGCAGAGCACTCGCAGTCCGTTGCAACAACTGACTCGCAGATTCGCTAAGTCCACTAGACAGGTTAAAGTAATGCTCTTCAAATCGTAATGTCAAACCTTTTATACGTGTAGCATGTGGGTTGGCTACACGCAGCGGACGTATAGTGTACTGCGCGTTCAATACAACAATGCGTTTAGGATTTTGATGGGACTGGCTCGTCACTGTAGTGCATCTACTATGTTCGCGGAGGCACGTACAGACGACTTTTACGCGCCATCCAAAGCGCTTTAGCCGATAGGTGGGACTCTCCGCTTTTAAGACACTGGATTCCCTTGCACATGCATAAGCATTAAAATGTTAAATCGCAGTCAATGATAATAAAATATTATTTTTAAATAAATAATTTTAGTAATTTTTGATATTGTTTTTTAAAATGTATGATTAATTAAGCACGTCACATTTGTTTTCACTTCAATATTTTTTTAAATAAACACCAACAAGATAAATCCTTTACCTTTGTTTCCTTTGTCTCATTATTTAATTCCCTCACCTCTTCGTTTTGTTTGTTGTAATTCTGGAGACCTTTATCCCACAAATTACCTACCTCATTAATCACGAAGCAGCCGTGGCATTTTTTTTGTTCATGAACATTTTAAGGGCGGAAAATACGCTTATGGAAACAAAAGCTAAAAAGTTCTATTCAAATTTTAGAGACTGTAATGATCAAAGCTTCGAACATTTAATACAAAAATATAAAGACTTGAGTTAATCATAATATGAAGAATACAATGAAGATTAAAATTCGTATTACATAATGTTGTTTACAGTAATCGAAACAAAGAAATCTAAGCTTTCAGAAATCTTAACTTTAGACTTGTGAGTATTTTCACTATCCAATAAACATATCATACAGAAGATAATTATTAACATAACATTCTATCAATGTGTACTGCTAAACTTTGAACTACTGCCGCATAGATTGTCTCAGTGGGATGGTACAGCAAATTCTTCGCTGGGCTGGCAACTTTTTTTTTCATTATTTTAATTTGTTATCAGAAAATAAATATGCTGCTGTCTATCATCTGTTTCAGTTTTCTACTGTCACCTCTTGCGACATCCACTCGATGATATGGAAATGTGGATTTTCTTGCACCCTTAATACAAGCTTCCGTGGATATATATTTTAAACAATTAAATGATCCTGAATAATTAACATCGCCTTGAACCCCCAATTTAAATCAGTTGTTAGTTATTGAGCATTTATATTAGGACGTTGAAAACTTTAGTCACTACCTTGACAAGTTGAAAAGTATTCTAAATATCAGGAAATGAAAATAAACTAAGTAAAATCCATAACAAGTGGTAAAATAAAACATTTTGTACAACCGACTTCAATTTAAATAAAATGAGAACAACATCGATCTTTATAGAAATTGTATGAGATCATATAAGAAGCACCAGCTTTCAAATAAAAAATCACCAAAAAAAAGTTCTGAGTCACATAAAAAAAATACCTTCTCATTGAGAATCTCCTCCTTTTTTTGAAGTCAGTTGAAAACTAGTTTCATTCAATGTGTAGTGTTTGTATAAATATAAAAAATCTTTATGGAATCACTTCGAATATGTGGCCATACTCACCAAGCCCCCGTGTAGTGGCGGGTAAGAATACTCACTACCCCATATTTTCCCGTGGGTGTCGTAAGAGGTGACAGAGGGAAACTGAGGCAGAAGATGGGCAGCAACATCTCTCTGATAACAACAAAACAACAATAAAATTTAAATAAAATTCTGATAACAACAAACATATAACCCTGGGGAAATTCTACTAATAAGGAAATTATATTTAAGTCCCAAAAACCCGCTTTCCCGACCCCAGCGTGGATCAGATCTCTGGCTCCGCCGCCAACCAAGTTTTAGCCGCAGAGGGTAGGGAGAGCGGCGCCTCGCAATACCGAAACTCCTCTCCCCTCGCGGCCCCACCACCACCGCATCAATGGTGCGGCCTCTTCTGAGTCGCGGAGGATAGGGCAAGTGGTGCATCGCCATACCAACACTCCCCTTCCTCTGCAACTCCACCTCGGCTGCAGCGGCAGGGGGAGAGGACATCCCACCGCAACCCACCGACACACATCCGAAGTGGGCTCGCCAAGCCCACTCGGAGTGGCCACCTCGGGCCGGCCCGACACCACGGGCCAGCCAAGGGGTTCCTCTTTTTTCACCGCCGGTGACCAAGCCACGGCTACTAACCCCCCCCCCCCCCCCCACGACAAGACGGGAACCTGTTCGGAAGGGAAACCCATCAAAGCCTACTACACTTTTTTAAGTTACATCTTAAAAAATATTTGATAGCCGAATGTTATTACAGCTTGCCTGATTTCTTAAATTATAGATTTTTTTAAGCTAAATATTGAATTGTGACATTTCTTTAATGCAATCTTAGGAGATGCCATTGAAATTGTTGCACATGTAGAATTATGTCCGTACGGTTAGTTTTTATCTTATATAATTAATTAAACATGTAGTATAAGTTTTGTAGGCCATAAATGGCAAAACGTGCAGCTCGTTTTAATTTTTTAACACCTTTAGGAGGTGTCGGATTTATCGTTTATTTATTTATTTTTTTTTTTATTTTTTTTTTTATTTTTTTTTTTAAAAAATACTAGTAATGCTATTAAACATTACTAATATTCCCTTTAACCACTTCTGGTAAGCTTAAAATGCTTGTGTTAGAAGTGGTTCACGACAGTAGTCGAATGGCGGGTTCGAACCCACGACCTTTCGAGTTCGCAGTCCGTGCCCTGCCATTAGGCTACTGACGCTTCATTATTTATCGTTTTCAAGTCTCTCGTTAATAACGTTGTAAAGATAGAGAGTGTGTCGACGAGGGTTGCGTACTTTATACTCAGAATCACCACACGGTATTAGCTGAAGGTCATACAGGTTTACGCACCAACCTCGACACATACCGATGAGGAGGTAGAGGAAATGTATGAGGATATCTCAAGAGCCATGCATTCCTCCAAAACCCACTATACAGTGTTAATGGGAGACTTCAACGCAAAACTAGGCACAAGAGAGAACGGAGAGCTGAAGGTAGGGAAATTTGGAATAGGGCAACGGAAATCAAGTGGCCAGCAGCTGGCCAACTTCATGGAGAAAGAGGAATTCTTCATGATGAAGTATTTCTTCCAGAAGCGGCCCCACAGGAACAATACTGGTCAAGCCCCGACTGTTCGACAAAAAATGGGTGTTAGGCCTACGGCTGCTCCCTTAAAGGGTCAAATCCTCCGGGGCCTATGAACAGAAGACTTCCCGAGCAGACGTAGGTCGGGCCTCAATGTGGCCACGTGGAATCTCTCTAATTACACTAAAATATATGGGGGAGCGTTCTATACTACGGCCAGTCGATCGGCAGAGGAATTAGGCGGAGCTTACTTACCTATATCCAAGGCGACTGGTCCCTCCGGAGTCGGTCAGGTCACATGTGGTTGTGTAGTGAAAGGGAAATAAGTAATGTGATGTGTATCTGGGTGTGACTGATGGTGATTGAACCTAGACCTTGGCCGTCGGCAGCAGCCCGAGCGTCGACACAGCTCCAACTTGAGGGGGCCTTCCGAGGTTGTCCACAGTCACTTTCCTCTTTCGTCACGATGACAGTCAATTAACTCTATCGTACGATTAACTAACTTACAGAAGCCACTACCTATCGCTGGGTATAAGGTTTACGCACAAAACGCACACGGAGTTTACGGATCAAAGGTCACTACCGTTTCGCGTAGCAACAGTTATTTCTAGAATATCAAAGGCCGCACTAGCTAATATTGCCGAATGCACTTATACAGATTCTGAGTCTGACCCAATAAGTCCCTGGGAAGCTCTCCAGATAGGAATACGCGTCACAAATCCTAGACCGTATATTTACGGGCCGCGCCTAATTATTCCGAGTTCCCTAACAAAAATTGACAGCGTGCAGACATTAGCACAGCTAGCAGACGACTCTGCCTTTTCGCTCGCGACCCGCGCGCTCTTGCCACGCTCGGCCGAACTTCAAACCGGTATCGCGCCGAGCCGAGTGACATCTGGCGTCGATTCTTGACAGCGTTTGGCGCGAACAATGGGAATGACTTCCTTATGACTTCCAGATGACGACTGCTCAGTGATGTCTCCGTGATCGCGAGAGTGAAAACCGGCAGCGATCACCGAATGGTGAGAGGCATACTGAACCTAAACGTTGTTGGAGAGGTCACATCTAATGAAGTCAACGCTGCGTCCCCTTCGGCTCTAATCCAAAGTCGCGAAATCTTTCAACTCGAGCTACAAAACCGTTTTCAGTGCCTAGAAGATTGCAATGCAGTGGACGATATGAATGACAAGCTCGTGGAAACTGTCCATGTGGTCGGAGCTAAGTTTTTCAAGACCCACCGCAGAAGAACACAAAAACTCTCCGATCACACTCTTAATCTCATGGCTATTAGACATTAAATAAATCTGCAGTTCTCAGTGGATTTGACAGCATAAAGGCAACTGAACAGACAAATCTCCAATTAACTTACGCAACTTTAATACTGTTCGTATTGAAGAAGCCATCGAGCGGAACCAGGGCTCCAAAGTCTTTGCTAAAGATAACTATGCCAGAAAGAGGCAACTGTCGAAGCTGAAAATCAAATGTGCCAGCGTCGTTTCCGGGACACCTGAGATTTCGAGTGAAATTTACAGGTTCTATGGGCAGCTGTACACATCATCATTGGAGCCTCACGCAATAGAATGGCTTTCCAGCACCTTATAAACAGCAAAGCCACAGGCGATGATGGAATTACAATGATGCTTCTGAAAGCGGGTGGAAAATCGGTACTTGAAGTCCTTCAGAAGCTCTTTAACTCTATCTCCATGTTGGCACTGCGCCGGATGCGTGGAGCAGAATTGCGGTGGTCTTGTTCTTTAAGAAAGGCAACAACGCTCCCTTGAAGAACTACAGACCGAATTCTGAGCCGCATCTACGTGATGTTTTCGAGACTCATTACGAATCGTCTCGCATGCAGACTCGACGACTTCCAGCCTCCCAATCAAGCCGGTTTCCGAAAAGGCTTTAGCAACAAAGACCACATACATACCATTCCGAATTCCGAAGAGTACAATCTGCCACTATATCTAGCGTATGTGGACTATGACATAGCCTTTGTGTTTCGTCCCCTCAGCGGTGCCAAGTTGACTGTCGGTATATCAAAGTGCTGAAGTGTTTGTACAGTAGGGCTACGATGGCTATCCGAGTATAGAACCAGAGTACGACACCTATCCAACTGCAAAAAGTTATAAGACAGGGTGACATTATATCCCTGAAACTCTTCATCGCTGCATTGGAAGACGTTTTCAAATCTTCTGGACTGGAAAGGATACGGTATTGATATCAGCAGCGAGTACATCACTCACCTTCCATTTGCCGACGATACAGTCCTTATGGCAGAATCGCTGGAGGACCTAAGCGCTATGCTCAATGACCTCAATAGTGCCTCCCAATAGACAGGTCTTAAGATGAACATAGATAAAGCAAAGATCATGTATAACGTCCACGTCACACCTTTGCCGGTAGTTTTAGGGAGCACTAAGCTCGAAGTTGTTGACGAGTATGTTTACCTGGGACAAAAAGTCCAACTAGGTAAGTCCAACTTCGACCGAGAGTTCAATCGACGGATTCAACTCGGCTGGGCAGCGTTCGGGAAATTCGGCGCATCTTCTCGTCAGGTATACCTCAAAACTTGTAAAGGAGACGGTACAACCAGTGCGTATTGCCAGTGATGACCTATGGAACTGCGACGTGGTCCTTTACTGCTGTCGGGATGAGGAAGCTCAAGGTCGCTCAGCGAGCTATGGAGAGGGCTATGCTAGGGGTTTCTCTACGTGATAAACTTAGGAATGAGGATATCCGCAGTATAACCAGTGTGACCGATATAGCCCAACGGTTTAGTAAGCTGAAGATGCAATGGGCCGTGAGGATATCCGCAGTAAAACCAGTGTGACCGACATAGCCCAAGGGTTTAGTAAGCTGAAGAGGCAATGGGCCGGCCATATAGCTCGAAGAATGGACAACCGATGGGGAAGAAAAGTTGTTGAGTGGCGGCCTCGTACCGGCGGACGAGGTGTAAGGTGTACCCCCACTAGATACAGTGACAACCTGCTTAAGACGTGCAGGAAGTCGATGAATGCAGGTGGCTCAGAACCGTGCTTTGTGACATTGGTTGGTGGGGCCATGTTCAGCAGTGGACTCGTGAAGGGCTGTAATGATGATGATGACTCACAAAGCAGTGACATGCACCGCCTGTAGGTAAAGTTTCCAATTCAATGGTTGTTTTAAATAACTATCTCGTGTACATCAGACGTAAAATAGCCAGACTGGCGACGGGCAGAAGCATAAAATGTGTGAGACGTCTAATACTACTGGTAGATTTCCTTTTGCGATCATTCAAGGCACTCTGCCAGAGTGCAGAAAATACCAGCTTAAAATAGCAGCTTAATGCTGCTGTGTTTCGTATGGTAAGTGTAGAGAACCGGAGACCCAATTTACTGGAAAAGAGGCATTCTATCTTAGTCCTCACGGCTGACAACGCATTTGCATTTTAATTTGCAAACGAAGATAGATGTAGATATCTATGGGCCATAGAAACCACTTACCATCAGGTGGACTGTGTGCTCGTTTGTCACCCTTATTCTATAAAAAAAAACAAATCAAAAATCACTATTAATGACACACTATTATATAGTTATAAAAATCTCTAATTTACTTCTACCATCAATTAGATCTTAAAAGCGAGAGAACAGCAGTGCACAAATGTTAATGGCTTATATTGAAACCGGGTCATTTGTTTACAGCAATTTATTCGTAGCTCAATATAGCCTGGAAACCTTTGAACGCGCCCTTTGTTCAACTTTGCTGCCACGTTGCAGTTAATGTATTGAATCCCGTTATTGAGATTTTAAACGGGTTAAATGCTGTGCAGCGATGAAAATCAACGGATTGCAATAACACATCAGTTTTACCAGTTTTCAGGTAAATTATAACCATGAATCCGTGCAATCTAAATATTGTAATTTGTAGAGGTTTTATTTCATTAAAATATTTTATAACATTACACAAATGAATTCAATTAATAATTTATTTGTGTGTTCATCAATTACTTAAATAATAGTGGTCGACCTAATCACAGATTACTAAATAGTTTACTAAAGTAAAACGTAATTAATAAAATTTTAAGTTCATTAAGCAGGTTATATTACACTTTAAATCATCATCATCATTACAGTCCTTCACAAGTTCACTGCTGAACATACGCCTCTCCCAAGGAATGCCACAAAATACGGTCCTAAGCTACCTGCATCCCTGTATGTATTACTAGGTCGTCGCTCCATCTAGTGGGGGGTCGTCCTACACTTCGCCTATCGGTACGGTGCTGCCACTCGAGAACCTTTTTTCCCCAACGGTTTTCGGTTCTTCAGGCTATATGGCAGGCCCATTTGTCCTAGGAAAAGATACTTGTCCACAACTTCGAGCTTAGTGCTCCCAACATCTACTGGCGTATGTGTAACATGGACGCTACACATGATCTTTATTTTGTCCATGTTCATCATTATCAACGTGGTAGATCCATGCTGCAGCTATATTAGTAGTATAGTTGTAGCAAGAATGGGTCGGCTCGACCGGGTAAGGACCACGCTCTCACAGAATTCCAGCGTAAAATAGCAGCTTAACACTGCTGTGTTTCGTACGGTGAGTGTAGACAACCGGAGACCCTTTTTACTGGAAAAGAGGCATTCCATCTTAGTCCTCGCGGGTGACAACGCATCTGCATTTCGATTCTTTAATGAGGATAGACGTAGATGTTTATGGGTCACAGCAACCACTTACCATCAGGACTGCGTGCTCGTTTGTCACCTTATCCTATAAAAATAAAAAATAAACATCTTAAGGCCTATCCGCTGGGAGACACTATTAAGGTTATTGAGCAAAAAAAAACAAATCAAAAATCACTGTTAATGACCCACTATTATATAGTTATAAAAATCTCTAATTTACTTCTACCATCAATTAGATCTTAAAAGCGAGAGAACAGCAGTGCACAAATGTTAATGGCTTATATTGAAACCGGGTCATTTGTTTACAGCAATTTATTCGTAGCTCAATATAGCCTGGAAACCTTTGAACGCGCCCTTTGTTCAACTTTGCTGCCACGTTGCAGTTAATGTAATGAATCCCGTTATTGAGATTTTAAACGGGTTAAATGCTGTGCAGCGATGAAAATCAACGGATTGCAATAACACGTCAGTTTTACCAGTTTTCAGGTAAATTATAACCATGAATCCGTGCAATCTAAATATTGTAATTTGTAGAGGTTTTATTTCATTAAAATATTTTATAACATTACACAAATGAATTCAATTAATAATTTATTTGTGTGTTCATCAATTAATTAAATAATAGTGGTCGACCTAATCACAGATTACTAAATAGTTTACTAAAGTAAAACGTAATTAATAAAATCTTATGTTGATTAAGCAGGTTATATTACACTTTAAATCATCATCATCATTACAGCCCTTCACAAGTTCACTGCTGAACATACGCCTCCCCCAAGGAATGCCACAAAATACGGTTCTAAGCTACCTGCATCCCTGTATGTATTACTAGGTCGTCGCTCCATCTAGTGGGGGGTCGTCCTACACTTCGCCTATCGGTACGAGGCTGCCACTCGGGAACCTTTTTTCCCCAACGGTTATATGGCAGGCCCATTTGTCCTAGGAAAAGATACTTGTCAACATCTTCGAGCTTAGTGCTCCCAACATCTACTGGCGTATGTGTGACATGGACGTTACACGTGATATTTGTTTTGTCCAACTAATTATCAACAAAATTATCAACGTGGTAGATCCATGCTGCAGCTATATTAGTAGTATAGTTGTAGCAAGAATGGGTCGGCTCGACCGGGTAATGACCACGCTCTCACAGAATTCCAGCGTCAAATAGCAGCTTAACACTGCTGTGTTTCTTATGGTGAATTTAGACAACCGGAGAACCTTTTTACTGGAAAAGAGGCATTCCATCTTAGTCCTCGCGGGTGACAACGCATCTGCATTTCGATTCTTTAATGAGGATAGACGTAGATGTCTATGGGTCATAGCAACCACTTACCATCATGACTGTGTGCTCGTTTGTCACCTTATCCTATAAAAATAAAAAATAAACATTTTAAGGCCTATCCGCTGGGAGGCACTATTGAGGTTATTGAGCATAGTGATAAGGTCCTCCAGCGATTCTGCCATAAGGAATACATCGTCGCCAAATCGGAGGTGAGTGGAATATATCTAATCTAATATACAAAATATAAAGTAAACGCTTTTTTGTCTTGACATAATATACTCCGCAGACTGTTGAAAAGGAACATTTGAAGTTGAAATCACACAAAATTCACGACTCATTTAGTAAATTTATCAGTTTTTATTTGTTGGCAGAATTTTAAATTCATTTGGCGTCAACCTCTACGCATAGTGATTATGTATTACTCGTTATGTGTTTGACATTGGCAGTATGTAAGTTAACAATGAACGTTTAATTTAAGTTAATATAATGTATTTGTAACACTTATAATCTATAAATTTTAGCTTTCTGCATTCCTTCTCCATATAAACATTAATTATGCTAAATCTCACACTCCTTCGTCCGCGCAATATGCTTAAAAATTTACCATCTAAGGCTGCATCACCACTTACCACCAGGTGAGATTGTGATCAAGCACTGGCTTATAATAAGTAAATTATATGTGTATTATATGTACATGTTTATGATATATGTGTAGAATACCTTTTATATACAATTCTGGTTTATTCGAACTTCGTCACCATTTTTTCTCATTATTAATTTATTTTTGCTGCACTACCTCCTATATGTTTATCTCTGCATGGCCTAATGGTTGACTGGGAGAGATTGCCTAAAGCATTGAGTCCGCCATATGTACGATTTTATTTCTTGTGCATAAGAGTTTAAGGCTTTAACTAGCCTGAATGACCTTGACGAAACGGCGATCGCAGAGATTTTAGCCGACGTCAACACCGTCTAGCAACTACGTTCTGTATTACTTATAAAAGCCTGTTATGCTTGTGCATCACTGAGAATTATGTCGCGGTTACGCATCTTCAATTACATTGTGCTGTAGCTTTGTCCGGTAGGCGTCACGAGCTATCAAGTGTTCAAGTTTCAAGTACGTAAGAGTTTTTTTATTATATACGTTAAGTCGTATTTATTTGTATCGTATTACTAGATCTGGGTCAAAGCGTTCGCTGTAAATTTTTCCTGGGTTTGATCCCCGACAGCACGAATGAAATTTGTAATTGCAATTTTCGTCAACACGCATTGGGGCAGCGCGGCGGGGATTTCCTTAGCCTAAAACCCTATCAGAAATAAAAAAAGAGTCCTGTGCCCAGTAGAGAGACTTGTATAGCCTATTACTTTACTTTGTAGCAATATTTATATTCGTTTCAGATACAGAAGGGTACCCTATGCTGACAAAAATATCATGTGGAGGCGACGAAAACGTAAAACATCTTTGTACCTAGATAAAACGTTCGAAAGATTGTCAGTCATGTCATACGCCAGATTTTCTATAGAGCGTAGAACATTGCAGATAGGGCAAAATAAAAAATAATCCAAAATATTATGGCAACTACTTATTAATAATATATACATTTATAGGTATTTATAATAAAAATAATGAATAAGCTGCAAGGTTCAACTAATAATGTTTGTTGTAAACACAATTGTAAAATTCCTGTTTTAATTTTTACCAATGGTTAATTGATGAAACGTAGTCAAGATCACTTCATATAAAATATATTTAATTAAAATTGACACATGACCTGTTTGGCCTTCTATTTACAAGCCAGCGGAAATTTGAAAAGAAAATTTTGTCTTTTCACACAAGTATTGTTTACAACTGGCGTGGTTTCGAAAAGCGTGATTAAGTGTCAGCGGTATATAATCAATTAAATACTGAACTTTTTTGAAATGAAATTTTTGTTTATTTTTATTATATCTTCTTAAAAACTGACGCCATTTTTTGAAACCTGGTAAAATTAGATTTTTTGAAACCTGGTAAAATTATTTTTTTCCATACCAATTGATGGGCCTGAGTTTAATGCCAGTTATGCTCTTTGACTGAAGTTATTTTTTATTTTATGCTCAATTGCAGACAAAACAATATTGATTGCGCATTTCTAAAACAAAATTTTACCTCTTCTCCTTCTAATAATAGCTCCTGCACCTAACACGGCGGAATAGTTATTATTATCTATAAGACCATTTGCAGAAACAGTTTTTGTTAACAGTTATGAGTGTAACATTTTATCAGCTGCTTTGTTTATAGTGCCTTGAGCAACACTTTGCCGGTTTCTGTACAGAAAATGATGCTGGCTTTGCAAATATGCATGGCCGCTACCATTGAATATAATAACCGCTATGTTACACTTATTTACATAGAAACTTTAATTATCATTTGCATGAAATTCTAAATAGCACTTTTTACACAAGAAAGTATACTTTTAGATCAGTCCATCTTGTTTTTCACTAATTAAGTGAAAAGGAAAACAAACCAAGAGGTCCGTGAATTAAAATTTCTTGCAACTTTTTATAGAAAAGCCTGACCTTATTATAATATAATCGTCAATCATTTAGCCATGTGATAAAACTTTTAAGTGTGCCAGTCAAACATTATTGATGATATTTGGGTCATTATACTGGAAATAGTCTTTTAAATATTTTGTAGTACAATTGATAATCTTCAGTATGATTGACCGTGTATATGACTTTTATAATATATAAATGGTATATAAATGGTTACGTAATGAATCAACTTGTTTCAATTATTTTATATTAAACATGCGACAGAATTTATGACTTGACTAGGTATATTTGAACGAAGTCGCTCCCACACCGACGTGCAGTTCGCCCTCGACGATGTCCGAAAACGGACTATGACAGGGC
This sequence comes from Parnassius mnemosyne, assembly GCA_963668995.1. Classification (NCBI taxonomy): domain Eukaryota; kingdom Metazoa; phylum Arthropoda; class Insecta; order Lepidoptera; family Papilionidae; genus Parnassius; species Parnassius mnemosyne. Next base: position 44,096,819 of record CAVLGL010000093.1, on the reverse strand, counting down.
GACGGAGCATGCGCGCTCGCGTATTTATATTCAATTTCAGGGAAAAATTATATATTCTCTTATAAAACGGGGAATAAAAATAAAACTCTCAATTAAAAATATTAATATTTTTAAGACCCTTTTTTTGTGTAAGAACTATTTAAAAAGCTTGTGCCGTTTTGGAGAAATTTTGCAAAATATGACAAAGATAGGTACTCTTTGGGGATTTTTTTTTTCTAATAAGGGGTCAACAATAATAAAATTTTGTTCAATCAAAAACATTTACCAAATCTTCTTCTCTTACCCTGTATTTTTTAACAGTTATTGAGATTTTTTTACTTAAATATCCAAGATTTAGGAATTTCAACCACTGTTAAGGCCTAATTCATATTCCTAAGAGAATTGTTCGTTTTGAACGCCACGTAAACCCCCTCTGTCGAAGAGTATTAACTATTTTATCAGATATGGAGACTAAATAGGTCAAACTGCTCACATATCGATGAACACTTTGAGGTTGAACCACGTACAGAGAATTGCGAACGACATGCTTTTGTTTCTTTTTAATAAAACTGTTAATGAGATTTTTTAAACCGTTAGAGATCGCAATTTGATAAATTGAATTAAGCTCTTTTAAATAATTTTCTTTAAATAATGCGACAGAAAACGAACGATTAATATAATAATAAAAACGGCTAATTTATGGTTCCAAGAATGACACAATAACGCGGAGATGACCATGTCGGTATGAGTTGAATGTCGATAAATTCAATCGATTTAAATTATTTCGTATTTTTTTTAAAAAACAACGTTACCCACACACTAGGATATTCTCCTGTGTCGTGGAAGGCAGTTTACAAACGTAAATTGCACAAGGACAAACATCTAGACCCGGAACAATTATTTGTAGGCCATGCAAATACTTGTTCCGTGCGGGATTCGAACCCGCGGCCCCCAGCGCAACAACTGATTGCTAAGCCACTGCGCCACGGAGTCTTCAAACTAAACTAAACAAGTACTTATTTATTTGAAGGTCTTTTGAGACGGGGTAATAGATTTTGTAATTCTACCATCATACACCCCCCATTAATCTATAATATAAAAATGAATCGCTGAATGTGTTGCTAAGCGCAAATCTCGAGAGGAACTGAACCGATTTCGCTAATTATTTTTTTATAATATTCCTTGAAGTACGAAGATGGTTCTTACGAAGAGAAAAATTCAAAAAATTGCCTGAAAATGTTTGAAAACAACACTTTTCTATATTCTCATAAAAAAGATTCGTAATAATACTTAAACGTCAATTTGAACTTTAATACCATACCATAAAGTTTAAGTATTAGTGGAGGGGTTTCGGGAAGGCAAAACAATTGAGTGACGTTAGTATCGTATAAATATTAATGTCAATATTTATAAAATGGTAATATTACTCAAAAACAAAATTAGGGTTCCACGCAAAAAAAATTGATATCCATGAAATCGTAGTAAATACCACGCGGGCGAAGTCGCGGGGCACAGCAAGTTTATTAAAAATGTAAACATAAATAAAACTGTGTTATTCAACACCGTACAGTGGCAGCGTAAGAGAATCCACTTCCTTTTAACAAATTAATATTAACAAAAAACTGCGGTTGCGGGTTAGCAACTGACAATCATGGTAACTATGGCAAATACAATGTCCTCTGAGACAATTCATAAAAAAGGCCTAAGTTCAGCGATTTGATAGGCTATAATGTATGAATCAATACTCTGACGTCAAATTTCTCATTTCAATAATGGGATAATATATTATAACATAGAGATTACTGTTCAACCACATTGTTGTAAATACGTCTCAAAATTTGGAAAAGGGTCGGATTATAAAGACAAAGAGAAAACAGCTAAACATTAAATCATGCCTTAAATTTTCCATACCTTTGAAAGTAAGGCAAACTGATACATTGTTATCTAAACATGATCGATATTTATTAATGCGCTAGCAGTATAAGCAGCTTTTAATAACCCACGGGATATACATTTTTTATAGGAGAGGATACGAGCATCCGGCTCACCTGATGGTAAGTGACTACTGCCGCCCATGAACAACTGCAACACCAGGGGAATTGCAGGTACGTTGCCAGCCTTTCTGAAAGGAGTGAGCTTTATAATTGAAGGTCCCTAAGTCGTATCGGTCCGGAAAAATTGCCGGTGGTGAGCTAAACTAACTAACTAAAGCTAACTAATATATCTAAATTAGTAAGCAGACTTAGTTCTGCAGCATATGCTGTAAGAAAGATTAGAAGTCTCACAAATGTTGAGACAGCTAGGTCAATGTATTTTAGTTACTTTCATAGCGTAATGTCGTATGGAATTTTGCTATGGGGTAATGCGACTGATATTGAAGCTATATTTGTTTTGCAAAAGAGAGCCGTATGGGCGATTTATAATCTAAATTGTAAAAAGTCCCTCAGAGAAAATTTAAATAAATAAACATATTAACTTTGGCATCGCAATATATTTATGAAAATGTAATGTATGTACATAAAAACATAAATAGCTTTAATAAGAATAAGGATGTTCATACCTTAAACACTAGGAACAAACGTAAGCTTGCAATGCCAGTTACTAGACTCCACAGAATTAGTAATTCATTTATGGGGCAATGTATACGCTTTTACAACAAAATCTCAGAACATGTTTAAAGTTTATCCATAAACAAGTTTAAAGTTCTATCAAAGAAAAACTGTACAAAAAGGGTTATTATAATATCAAGAAATACATGAATGTATATAACCCCTGGGAATAAGGTGATCGCCACCATGCTGATTCTATGAAAATTCATTTAAAAGTGTATAAACAAAATTATTGTTAAGTGAAATTATGTTTAAAAAAAGTCCCACTGGGTTTCTTGCTGGTTCTTCCCACGGCAGAGGTATTTTCCGAACCAGTGGTAAATAAAAAAATGACTTTCAATAAGTATTATGTATAATCAATATTGAATAAAAATCATTCTATTCTATTCTATTCTATTCTGTTCTGTTCAGTTATGTTATGTTCTGTTCTGTTCTGTTCTATTCTATTCTATTCTATTCTACTCTACTCTACTCTACTCTACCCTACCCTAACCTATCCTACCCTACCCTACCCTACCCTACCCTACCCTACCCTGCCCTGCCCTACCCTACCCTACCCTACCCTACCCTACCCTACTCTACTCTACTCTACTCTACTCTACTCTACTCTACTCTACTCTACCCTACCCTACTCTACTCTACTCTGCTCTACTCTACACTACTCTATCCTACTCTACTCTACTCTACTCTACTCTACCCTACTCTACTCTACTCTACTCTGCTCTGCTCTACTCTACTCTACTCTATCCTACTCTACTCTACTCTACCCTACTCTACTCTACTCTGCTCTACTCTACTCTACTCTACTCTACTCTATTCCACTCCACTCCACTCCACTATACTCTACTCTACTCTACTCTACTCTACTCTATTCTATTCTATTCTATTCTATTCTATAACATTATATACATATGTATGGCACCAGCACGAATGGGGCGGCTTGACCAAGGTAAGGCCATACTCTCACAGAATACCATCGTGAAATAGCAATAATTCTGTGTTTCGTATGGTGAGTATAAAGAACCGGAGACCCTGCATTTTTATATTTAATCGAGGATAGATCGAGGTGTATGGGCCGCATCATCCACTCATGTATATATAATACTCATGTATATGTAAATATATCTGACATGTATTTCTTGTAAGGGTTATCCACACTCACCCCGCTTACCAACCTTTCTCCACAACACGACTTGGTGAACACAGAGGTTATACCCTCGAGCTCTGAATAGAATAGAATCATATTTATTCAATACTAATTTTCAACATTTTTATACAATCCGCCCCGGCTTCGCTCGGGTGAATTCTAGATCTCGACAACAGCTCCACCCACCCACTCAAATACACACAAAAAATTCATCAGAATCGGCCGAATCAAATTAGAGTTTTAGTGAGACTAACGGATAACAATTGATTTGTATATATAAACATAGATTACAAGAATACTTACTGAGTCATTTTTTAGGGTTCCGTACCTCAAAAGGAAAAAAAACGGTACCCTTATAGGATATCACTTTGTTGTCCGTCTGTCTGTATGTCAAGACCCTTTTTCTCAGGAACGCGTGGAGGTATCAAACTGAAATTCATATCAAATACTCAAGTCTAATTTCCCTTAGAGCTGTGAAAAAATCAAACTTCTAAGCCAACGCAATCATAAGATACAGCCGTTTATGCCGCAAATTTTCGACATTCGCAAGGGAATCAAAACCTACAGGGTACTTCTCGTGAACTCAGAATCTTAAAACTTGGTACGAAGCAACATAACAAAAATATTCTTAATAATTTTGAACTTATATACCTACGAAATTATTTGGAACCCTCGGTGCGCGAGTCCGACTCGCACTTGGCCGGTTTTTTTACTCTTACTTCTGGTTCGGAAAAAAAACCCTTCTCCTGGGAAGAACCAACAAGAAACTCAGCGGGACTTATTTTTTCTTTGAATTCTATGACGACGTATAATATATTCCCACATATCGTTATCACGTCGTCAGAGTCTCGTGCTTCGGCGGAGTGCAAAGGTAATTTTAAGTTTTAGGTAATAAAAAATTTCTATCTTTAACTTAAATAATAAATTTTAAGGTTTAATTATAAGACCAAAAGACGCATGACCAAACAACCTGTCTGTTTGTTTCAAGACGAAACTTTCAAACTTTCAAAATCCTTAAAAAGTATTCTATTATTTATTATCACTTATGTCACCATTTTTTTTTTCAAATACAATCTTCGTACAGATCACGCAAAGCTCATAATTTGAATATACTTATTGCATGCTAGGTTTAATTTCATGGTTCAAAATAAAATTTTACAAACTTTTAATTTTAATGCCTGTCATAACACTTTTTGTTAGAAATTGAAATGCGTGTTTAGACGAAGACAATAACAGCTAGGCATTGGGTATATTCATATTAATGGTTAATATATAGATTTAAAGTTATTTATAATAATATTGACTTGTCTACAAACAAAAACCCTAAATAAATAAAGTAAATATACAACAGCCCAGCTGTTTTTACTTAAGGTGTATAGGTAAAAACTATCACACTTACTACTTTTTGTATGATTCGCTCTAATAGAATACTTACTGGCTTAAAAACTAACGTAGCTAATGTTTCGTGTTTCATATCATGAGTGCCGAGTACCGAAGATTAACTCAATTATTACAGAAAAGTAGATTTTTTAAAAGTTTCTCGATTGACAAATTTATTAATTTTTTTATTAGTTACTATATGGCTATAGAGCGTAGACTCAACTTGAATTAAAATCAATTAGTACTATTTTGTATATTATTATTGGTTATTTTTACAGAAACCTTGAATTTAGCTACATTTAAAAATAAAAATAAAAATTACTCCACTAAACTTTCTTGTTTGTATTCGTATGTTTTCTATATTACATAAAATCAGTCATTATGCCTAATATGTAATTTATCATATTAAACTATTATCTTAACAGTACGTATATTTGTTTAAAAATGAGTTGTTTATTTTTTATCACAAAATTATATAATATTGCTTGTTCGCCTAAGTAGGCTTTATGTGTAGAAATATGTGACGAACGAAGCACATCATATCCCTTAATGTAAATAAATACTTGAATATTCAAATATTTAACGTGCTCACAAAATGCTTTAAAGATTAGCGTGAAGTGATAAATATGTATTTTTATCATTGTGTCTTAAAGCACTTAAACGTTAAACTTAAACTTTTTTGTTATTTTAAATAGAGTAGACAGCTATGCCAAGTTCAGTCAACAGCTGAACAAAGGCCAGCCCCATAAATTGCCTCATAAGGGGCAATTTATGCCATATTTGCCACGTGTGACAAGCGCATTTTTTATGAGTTTAAGTTTTTATCAGGAAGATACTGCTGCTCTCTCCTGTTTCAGCTGCCTCTGTCACCTCGTACGACACCCACGGGACGATATATTAGTGGGTATTCTTACACCGCCACTACACCGTTAGGAAAAGTATTATTAGTAACGAAATATTACAGCATTTAAGCAGTTTAAAAAAGGAGGACGTGATCAATTTGACTGTATGTTCCTTTTATTATTTTCTTATGTAGGTAGCACTATATTTCCGAGGTCAGTTAGCCAATTTAGCTAAAAAAGTCTAAGTGTCAACCTGGCCTGTATATTCGTATTTTATTCAAGCTCACAGCGCAACAACAGCAAGATTTTAGTCGTGTATTTCAATAGGTATAGTCTTCTAAAAAAGCTTATACAAAAGTTGTTTTTTTCTAATGGGCGTTTATAGTACGGCCAACTAACAAAAAACACTAACCTTATTTTTCCCACTAAGAATATTCACTTACTGAGAAACTAAATTTAACAAAATATACTTTTATTGAGAGGCACGTTCATTAGAAAAGAAAATTATGATTTATGAATTTGCTTAGGTAATATAATTTTGTTAGCACTGTAGCAGCGTTTGTATTATTTATTATTTATGTATACACAACACAAATCACTTACTGGCGAAGTAAAATATAGTTTTCTATTATCCAAATGCCGTTTACGGTACGTGCTCTATCTGCTCCTTAAATATTTTTCAATACTAGCACTTTAGAGAAAATAGTACATTTTTTTTTATAGGATAAGGGAGACAAACGAGCACACAGTCCACCTGATGGTAAGTGGTTGCTGCGGCCCATAGACATCTACATCTATCTTCTATTACAAATCAAAATGTAGATGCGTTGTCACCCGTGAGGACTAAGATGGAATGCCTCATTTCCAGTAAAATGGGCCTCCGGCCACCTGCACTCACCAAGCGATACGCAGAGGTAAACCTCTACTTCACGCTGGTTTTCTGTGAGGTCGTGGTACCACCCCGGTTTGAGCCGGCCCATCGGTGCGACAGCAAAAGCTGCCGCGTGGCTCTACCATTGGCTTAGCTTTCAAGCATCTACTAAAATAAGACATGTAAAAGTAATAAATAAACAGTGATCAATTTCGAAGTATGTTGTATCAATTCGGCTACTTATCCTGAATTGCCGTAAAAATACAACAGCTACTGCTGGTCAGTCGGTTCGAATCTCGCACGGGTAAAGTATTTTTATGGCATACAAACAGTTGCAATTTATTTATTTAAACTGCCTCCACGATGTAGGAGAAAATCTTAGTATGTAGTTGTTGTTTTCAAAAAAGAAAGTAATCTAAAATTGTCCGACTTTTTATAAACAATGAGTCGAGCATTCCGTCATTTCTCATTTACTTCTAAATTATTACCAGCACAAGGGTACAACGCTATTTTTTCCAGCTTCCAACCTCCTCCTCGGTGAGAAAACCTCTACGAGTCACAATGGTGTAGTATGAATTGATGTCGCACGGAGTTTAAGAGGCAAAAATGCCTCCCCACCCCCTACCAAAATATATACACAATCCCCTATTAAAATCAGTAGGTCTTCTAATAATTATATATATATACATATATATATATATATATATATATATATATATTTAATGTATTTTTTAATTCTTCCTATCCTTTGCAAATTTGTGTGCCTACGCTTCCTCACGGTTAAGTGAGATATTAAAATATTTATATAACTTGTATAGTCCACCAACCTGCATTGGAGCAGCTCGGACTCTGTCTTGCTCCAAATCCCTCACACATAACGTTAACGTACATATGTTGGTCTTCACTTTTTTTTACAAAAAAAGTATGCTATTGTTATTTCTCATAAATAGATGTTGAAATATAGGTTAAGTTCATCAAGTAAAATAATATGTTGTATTTGTGCGCTTGTCCCAAGTTTTATCACAATAATATTTATATAGATTCTGTTTTGACAAATTAATGGTATTATTTCAAAATATTAATTTGAACGATTCGTGGCCTGGCCACACGAGTAAAGAAATCGTACGGTACAGTTTCTTTATTCACGTGCTTCGGCTGCCATCGTTCATAGAGATTATTAATCCCATGTATATGTTAAATTGTAAAAGATAAACGTTCAATACTGATCATAAGAAGTTTAGTAATTATTGGGCAGAGAAAGCACGATGAGGCAATGCGTGTTTGCGTTTTAGACATGTTCCAAGATATTTCTAATTTATTTATTAGGCATGCCGGCATCCTCGAAATGTTTATTTTAAATAATTCGAGAGAAATAATTCGAATTGATCACATGCCATAAATTCTTAAAGTAATAATTATCCTAAGTATAAAATTTAAAGCACCCACTTCCTGAGCTACCCCGGTTTTCAATATTGATCAATATTAGTATATTAGTAGTAGTAAATGATTATAATCATTTCGATGTTAAAATTATAGTCTTAAATCATCATCATCATCATTACAGCCCTTCACAAGTCCATAGTTGAAAGTAGGCTTCCCACGAGGACTGCTACAAAGCGCGTTCCTGAGCCACCTCCATTCATCGACTGCCTGCATACCTTATCAGGTCGTCACTCAATCAAGTGGGGGGCCACCTTACACTTCACATATTGATAAGAGATAGCCACTCTAGAACCTTTCTTCTCGGTCGTTTGTCGGTTCTTCGATATATATGGCCAGCCGGCCCATTGCCACTTCAGCTTACCAATCCGTTGGAAATCGGTTAAGTCGTGGATAATATATATCTTCATGCACGTCTAAGGTAACCTATCAGCCCTTCTACAATTACATCCTTCTACAATCTACATATATCGTCATGCTCCTAAATCTAAAAATAGTAAAATATGTAACATGATTGTTTTAAATTACGTAAAGTAAAAAAAAATATATATGACCAGTAACAAAAAAGGGTAATTATATCAAAAGTATACTCTCCGAGTAGCTTCAAACGTTTAGATTAGAATATATTTTGCTTTGATCTTAAAAATATATGTTGTAATTTTAATGAAACAAGGGTCTGAACCTTTATGTATTGTACGTCTTGTCGTACGAACGGCAAATCATTTCAGAAGATACTCTGCCGTGAAATAGTAGACGTACTTTAATACAAATGAAGTTATTTTATAAATGCTAAAAGATTTCGCTCCTTTTTTCGGTATTATCTGGGTGTATTATAATTTCTTGGGCACACGGACACAATTTCTCACTGTTTCAGTAAACAGCCTGTGTTTACAATCTCGCATGGTTACAATGATTAATAGCCATGTTTTATTATTAAGATAAATTCATCCATTTTGGATAAAAATTACACGATATAAAAATCTAAATAAAATACGCTACATAAACAGGGTGTAGCTATACTTACACGCATTAGAAGATATAATTGTAGGCACTTCTTTATCGTCATTTATATAAAATTAGTCAATAATATGTTATAGAAATTGACTGCTAGTTTTATTCTGTTAAATTTTCTTTCCCTACACACATTCTACCTCCCTAAAAATTAAATTCTCAAAAATGATGTTTGGTACAACCCGTGCTCAAATGGTGTAATTGCGATCTGACACAAAAACTTCCCCGTGAGTCCGGCCACCATTTTTGCGTACCAATTCGGTAAGCTTGTTCTCTCCTTAATCCAATCTTATAAATATGTATATATCTTAGAATATTAATAGGCCTTTGTTGGTTTTTGTTGGTTGGTGTTCGTTGGCTTTAGCATATTGCATATTTTAGCATTTTTCGTAAAAACAAAATTAAGAAATCGTATGTCACTACATACACTGAACTCAATCCTACATATCAGATATAGCCTTAAAAGACCAGTTAAATGTTGTCATTCCTATAAGTTCCCGAACATGTTTTAAAACAGATTAGACGGATCAAAGAGTCGCTTGTGATGCCAATGACTATTGCTTTTGAAGATGGCCCTTCAACATCACAAGCACAAGCACACGACGAAGCTGATATTGATGATCTACAAATATTATTTGATTTATTTTGACGATTAAATTTACTAAAAATAGCACTGCATTTTTAGTTACACTACCTATTTGTAACTTATTTTCATTTCTTATTCATTTAAACAAGACTTAGCAGCTGGTATTTTTTTAGCATATTCAAGTGTGATTTAACACTTCTCTAGCATTATCACCGCCAAAGTCTAGCATTTTTTTCATGTACAAAACGGCAACACTGGTGGCATCTCAATATTGTAGTGTGTATAAGACAATTTGCAAGGATGCTAGTGTGGGTGAAAAATTGTATATGCCAGCAGCTTAACCGATTAAGGGGAAAATTTATTTTATGCTATGATTTAATATTTAAGTTCGTAGTTATGAATTTAGCCTAGAAATACATAAAAATAAACAATTTATTAAATGCGAATGTATCAATATATTTGTATATATGATGTATAGGTTACAGGTATATAAGTGATAAGGCCTCATTTTTAACAGTTTATTTTTTATTTACATGTCCAACTAATATTCACAATTTATTTTAAAAAAATATATGTAGTTATGTATACGGTGTAACCAAATAGTGCTTTCTATTTCTATTGCACGCGTCAATATGAACAACTTTTACTATAGATCTATATTCGAAATCGCAAAAATCGCGAAATCGCGGAAAGATAGACACCGGCCAGTTATTCCACTGCTTTGCTGTACGCATTACAAAAGACGAAGCAAACCGTTTGGTTCTAATGCGTTGAATCAGTGTACTCCAAGGAGACATTCCGGAAAGTAGGAGCCAAGGTGAGCGGGCTCCTCTTAGCAGTAAAAATACACGCTTGTGTTTTGGAGGCGTTAAATCTCACGAGATTGACATTGCCCCATTCGGAAACTGCCTGTAGTGTGTGACTCACACGTTCAACCATAGCCTGTCTTTCTGACTGGATTTGATCCCGACTGGTCTATTAAAATGAAGCGTCATATAAAATAAAATAATATTTCTTTCATGGCAAGATAAGAAAAAGTGCGTGGGTGATGGATATTATTCCATCTGACTTCCTTATAGCCGCCAAGGCCGTCTACACTACGTCGGAAGGGGTCGTGACGAAAAAATCTTACACTTAGCACCCATTCGCCAAATTCGTACCGTCCGATAAGGAACTTCGTTCCAAAACAACATGTAAATATAAGGTCATTTGACCAATAATACAAAAATAAACATTAGATAATATAGAACTAGGTTTTATTCTAATAACTTAAATATATTATATTATAAAACTAGCTGTTCCCCGCAACTTCGCTCGCATGTTAGGGTTTTTATGTTTTTGCGCGGAACCCTAATTCTTTTGCTAAAATAAAAGTAGCCTAAGTTACTCCTTGTGAAATTAGCTATCTGCCAGTGAAAGTCCAAAAAGACAGACAGACAAACAAATAATTTAAAAATTGTAATTTAGTTATAAGTACCGTATTTACTTTCATATGCATTAAGTAAAAAATCTGTAATTTTGACATTACAAACAGACACTTCAATTTTATTTATTTGTATAGATATAGTAACAATAAATTCGCATATAAAAATTTCAAGCACGGGGATCTTTATTTTTGTATACGCGGCAACACGGCGTCATTCATATTTTGCGACTATTTTTTTATACGAAAGGTTGACAAACGAACACACAGTCCAAATGATGGTAAGTGGTTGCTGTGGCCCATAGACATCTACATCTATCCTCGTTTGCGAATCAAAATGCAGATGCGTTGTCCCCCGTGAGGACTAAGATGGAATGCCTCTTTTCCAGTAAAAAGGGTCTCCGGTTCTCTACACTCACCATACGAAACACAGCAGCGTCAAGCTGCTATTTTACGCTGGCTCCACCACAATAAGTTAACTTATTTATAGCTCGTGTTATTTTATGTTGAAATTTCGAAATTGTAGGATACTTACTGATGGTATGTGATCCCAGTGTCTTTCTTATTTTTGTAGTATTATTTTTACATAGTTTCACTACGCAAACTGGCATTTTACTTTGGATTATGATCAAAATTTAATAAAACATTCGGTACGTCCGCCAACTTCGGCGTAGTATTTGTTGCCGCGTTTTACAAGAATTCCGGCGTTATCTGTCTGAGCGCGCGAAGAGCTATCAATAATCTAATATATATATATATATATATATATATATATATATATATATATATATATATATATATATATATATATATATATATATTTTAAATCATCGTCGGCAGTCGTCGCGTTGTAAGGCATATCTCCTAAGAAAGAGGGAAACTGAACCAGGAGATTTACAACAGCAACTTCCTGATAGCAGCTAAAAAAAAATGAAAACTGCAGTTGCCAACCCGCTCGATTAACTTGGTTTTACGTTTTTTTTATAGGATAAGATGACAAACGATCACACAGTCCACCTGATGGTAAGTGGTTTCTGCGGCCCATAGACATCTACATCTATCCTCTATTACAAATCAAAATGTAGATGCGTTGTCACCCGTGAGGACTAAGATGGAACGCCTCATTTCCAGTAAAAAGGGCCTCCGGCCACCTGCACTCACCAAGCGAAACGCAGAGGTAAACCTCTACTTCACGCTGGTTTTCTGTGAGGTCGTGGTACCACCCCGGTTCAAACCGGCCCATCCGTGAGACAGCAAAAGCTGCCGCGTGGCCCTACCACTGAAGAAAACGTAGGTCACTCAATAAGTTTTGAGATGCTCGAAATTTAATAATGGAACGCACCCCTGTATGCTGTACTGCAAACAGCAGTTTGGGCAGAAAATGTATGGACTACTGAAATGTTGGTGCGAGAAGACCCACAAATCACATATACGAACATCGAAATAATTGAATGAATATACTTTTATTGTACACCACGAACAAATTTGCAAATGACATAACAAAAATCAGATTATAATATGTACAATTTGGCGGCCTTATCGCTACATAGCGATCTCTTCCAGGCAACCAAAGGTGTAAAGTAATACAAACAATGAATAGGTAGGTGGTAGGTGGTGCAATATAAATATACAAATAATAAATGCAAAAAAAAAAGATATAAGTAACTAAGTAATACATGAAATAATATAAATTACTAACACATAATAAAAGATAAAGGAAAACATATAATATATACATATACATACATATATATACGTATACATACATATACACATATATATATATAAACATACATACATAAATATACACACAACACATATATATCAATATACATATATATATATATATATATATATATATATATATATATATATATATATATATACAAAATTCCTCAAACAACAATATAAGGCCGATAGATACAATAAATACATAATCACACAATCTATCCTAACTGTGTTCGAACGACTGAGACAAGTAATGCTCTTTAAGTAACCGCTTAAAGATAATAATAGTTTGTGCCTCACGTATATGTAGAGGTAGGGCATTCCAGAGCTTAATAGACTGGACAGTAAAAGATTTATTGAAAAATGATGTATTGTGAGTTGGCACACTTAAAATGAATTTTCTAGAAGAGCGTAAAGGTTCCCCCGGAAGCCCCACAAAATTAAACTTCTCCTTTAGATAGGGAGGAGTAGAAGGGTGAAATAATACACAGTACAGAATAGAAAGTATATGCATGTTCCGGCGAAGTCGGATAGGTAACCACTTGAGACGTGAGCGAAATTGGGAAATATGGTCAAATTTGCGCAATCCAAATATGAACCGAATACTAGTATTTTGAAGTCTCTCAAGCTTATTTAGCTGGTCCTCAGGTATGTCTACATAGCTTGCGTCAGCATAGTCGAGAATCGGAAGGAGAAGAGACTGTGCGAGCATAATTTTTGTAGGAATGGGAAGAAATGATCGAAGGCGACGCAGTGAACAAAGAGCGACAAAAGTTTTCTTACTTACCTCATTCAGTTGGCGTATCCAATTTAAGGAATTATCCATATAAATACCAAGATTTTTGACATTGTCAAAGTAAGGGATAACAACTCCATCGAATACGATAGGTGGTACAGAGAACCAGTCAATTCTTGAGATAAAGCTCTGGCTACCAATAATGATAGCCTGAGACTTTTTAGGATTAACATTTAGGCCATATGATTTACTCCACTCGTGAATAAAACTTAGATCCCTATTTAATGTAGCGATTGCATTCGGCAAATTCTCAAGAGTTGACTGGGTGTAAATCTGGACATCATCCGCATACATGTGGTAGAGAGAAGATATTTTATGAGTGATTGAATTAATGAAAATGGAAAACAGTAAAGGTGACAACACGCCGCCCTGCGGCACGCCTGCAGTAATATCACACCAAGATGAGTGAGTTTCATCGACACGAATACACTGTCGACGGCCACAGAGATAACTTTGAAACCAGTCAATTACTGATGGAGATATGTTAAGGGAACACAACAGACTCAACAGTATATCGAAGTCAACAGTATTGAACGCATTACTGAAATCCAGCAAGGTCATGACTGTGAGTTGTTTATTATCCATACCCCACCGTATGTCATCAGTAACTTTGATTAGGGCAGTAGCCGTACTATGACCAGGACGGAAACCGGATTGTAAGGAATTCAATAAATTGTGCTTATTAAGGAAAAGGGTCAGCTGTTGGCAAATAAGTTTTTCAAGGACTTTAGAAAGGAAAGGTAAGATCGAGATGGGACGGAAATCAGAGAGGTTGACGGGATTAGATCTCTTTGGAAGGGGTATAATATGAGCACCCTTCCAGGCTTGAGGGAATTTAGAGGAAGAGACACAAGCATTGAGTAAATAAGTGATAATGGGAGTAATAACATCAAGGAGAGGAACAATCATATTACGGCTAATGTTGTCGCTACCGGCAGCATTTGAGGAGATGGATAATATGGTCTTCTTAACATCACATTCAGTAAACTGACTAAAAACGTACGGAGGATAATTAGGAGTCGGAGTTACAGAAAGCGAATGAAGTGTTTGCAGTTTATGTTCGCTATCAAAAGAGTTAGAAGGATTAGAAAAATGTTGATTTAATAGTTCAAAATCAACACTAGGAGGTGAAGCATTTAGGGATGTTCTACCAACTCCAACTGTTTTGAGAAATTTCCACACCCTAGATGAGTCGCCGTTCTCGACTGATGTATGAATATGGCGTCGTTGCGCATCTCTACATAATGTGTTGCATCGATTCCTGATTCTGGCGTATTTCCTAACGTTTTCCTCTGTTTTATTCCTCTTAAGCTTTGACAATGCCGCATTCTTCTGCAAAATAAGCTTTTTCAGATCATCAGAGAGCCATGGAGCAGGTAGGTGCTTAAGTCTCACATAATGCATTGGCGCGTGAACGTCATAAAGCTGAGTGAGAAGAGAACAGAACAGTTCCACTTTATCGTCAATGCATGGAGCTCTCTCGATCACTGACCAGTCAATATTATAAGCATCTTCACAAAGTTGTTCAATATCCATTCCTCCAAAATTACGTCGCAGAACTAATTTAGGTTTGATTTTAGGAGGGCGTAGTTTATACGAAAGAAAAATTAAATCGTGATAAGAGAATGCATCAGCAGGACACTGTCCGTGCTTGAAAACTAAATTGGAAGATGACACCATTATTAAGTCAAGAAGGGAAGGAGTACTGTTAGGAAAGTTATGAGTAGCAGAAAGGGGTAGGATTTTCATATTACACGCTTCAATAATAGCTTCAAGTTTTATAGATCGATTGTCGCCTTTAAGCAAACAGGTGTTAAAGTCACCCATCAAAATAGTGTGACTATACGTAGGGACTAGTGATTCTAAAAGAGATTCGAAAGAAGTAAAATAATTTATAGAAAGGGAGGGACTGTAGAAAACTCCAAGTAGGATTTTATTCTGAGACTGGGAGACCTCAACCAGCAAATGCTCAGCAGAATCAACAGGAGGTGGTTGACTTGACGAACTAACAATTTTAAATGGAAGGTAGGATCTTAGATAGATCGCCACGCCCCCACCACCCCTATTAGTGCGATCATTTCTAATTAGATGAAACCCAGGCAAAGAATAAGAAGTGGAAGGCAGACAGGGTTTTAGCCAAGATTCTGAAACTAAAATGGCGTGAATATTTTGGGATTCAAATCACGCAAGCATGTCAGGATAATGAGCCGGAATGCTTTGGGCGTTAATATGAATAGCATTAAAGTTATTCACACAGTCTGAGAAAAAAGAATTTAAGGTGATTTTGAGTGAAGGAGAAGCAGTTGTACTGTGATAACTATCATCACTAAGTGTCTCATCGTCCGAAGACAACGATAGAAACAAATCACTATCGTTACAAATGTTTGAGGAGGTCATAAATACTAAATTATAATATAAAATAAATTCTTATATACACTAAAAAAGAAAAATAAAAATAAAAATATATATAAATAAAGATCGAAAGGTACCTATACTATTACAACCACCAGCAGCATGAAAGAGAAAGCATATAACAAAACAACAACTTAAAGAAATAAAACAATCAGTTTAAAAATTAAAATTACAAAAAACTTGCAGTCTGACGCCAATAAATTGTAAGACATTTTGAAACTGTAAACGTCAGACTAGGCAGTATGGGTTAAGATGCCTTTGCCAATCTAATAAAAAATAAGAAAGAAATCTGACAACAGGTAATAACTGTCACTGTTAGTATAAATAACAGAACACTAATACCCTTAAATAAAGATAATCTACCAGTTATGTGCAATAATTAAAATAATTTGAGTAACAATCATCAAACCAGTGGAAACCTATTATGAAACTTATGTCATAAAAATAAATGACAAAGAAATTATAATTTAAAACCTGATTACCTAAAAGTTACAAAAAATATATGAATTGAGCTGCTGGAGTAAAATAGTAAAAACAAAACCATAAGAAAAACATGCCACTACCATCATTTTTTAGCCGTCTTCCTAGCCCTAGCAGTAGTAACACAGGGCTTGGGAGCCGAAGATGCCGCCGCCGCCGTCGCCGCAGTCAAGGATGTGGTAGTAGGGACACCACCAGCTGCATCAGGAATGGCGATCACCTCAGCCACGGTGTACACCCGGTGCTTTGTGCCGTCAGACCCAAGCACCACAACATATCCATCTCGTGTCCAACACTGGGATACACCAAAGCGCTTCCGAGCAGCAATGAACGCCTCATGACGACCTTTAGTCATGAACTCAGAGTAACTCCGCTACCCTTTAGCTTGGTTTTGGAAAACCAAACTTTGTCACGGAGATCCTGATCTCGAAATTTCATGAGCAACACACGAGGCTTGTCGCCACGGGGGCGCCCTAAGCGATGGCATCTGGTAATAGAGTCCACACTTAATTCAGGGATGTTCAACCGCTCTGATAATACCTTACTTGTGCAATGCACTAGGTTCTCATCCTGAGCTTCTGGCATTCCATGGACAAGCAACATCTTCCTCCTGGTCCTTACCTCCATTTCATCTTGCTGCCTAGAGAGAAGCTGGAGCTGAAGTTGCAGATTCTCAAGTGCTGACAGGACGAATGCCCTAAAGGCATTAAATTGTGCATTAATATTGGAAGAAGGGCTCGTTGCAGGGATGGATGTTCTGACCTCCCTCTGGAACTCATCCATACGTGAAGTGAAATTCAGTGTTAGCTCTTCAATTGACTTCTTAAGCAAATCCATTTTGAATATTCAATTAAAGGTTACTTAAAGGTCAATGTCAGGTGACAGTGAAGTGGCAAAATAAGTTTTAAGTTGTGCAATGAAAAACAAATTATTAGTAAACAATGCTGGTGGATTTATGTAATTACAGGTACATTTATATACTTGATTGTTCTAAATTTACTATATTAAAACTTTAAAAAAAATCAGGAACGATTTTAAATATGTCAACACACTTTTGCGCCTACCCACCGAAAAATATAATTGTAGGCATTTATTTTTTATTTATTATTTCGGGGCATTTATTAGTTCGGGGAGCATTCATACCTCAACATCTTGGAGTGAGGAAGCTTTGTTGTCGATGGATCCCTCGTTTGCTCTCCGAAAGCGAAAAACAGACTCGTATGGATTGGTGCCATGAAATACGTCTACGTTTTAAAAACGGGGCATCTAGGCGTGTTTCTGAAATCGTTACTGGTGACGAGACATGGATCTCTCAATATGATCCGGAAAATAAAAGGCAATCATCGGTATTGATAGGATTTTTGAGAAAAACAGGAGGGCGTACCATATATTTGGGAGGAACTGCTAACGATATGTCATTACTGTTGTGGGTAGTCTAAAAATATTATATATTAGGAAACCGCCTTTATTAATAAAGACAGTTGTCATCTGAACTCTGTTGTTTCATTGTCACTACATGGTGGCAGCGGTTAAAATACCTAAATAGTTTTGGATTTTACGTTTGAATAACGTTAATTTGTATTCTAAATTAAGTGTAAAGGATGGAGCATGCAAGACCGCCAACCGAATTGAGTTTAGATGGCAGCCCCGTCGGCCGGGCTGACGCATGGAAGCGGTGGAAGGCACAATTCAATCTTTTTCTTAAAGCATCGGGGGTGCACAAAGAAGAGGGAAGCACACAGGCGAGTTTGCTCATTAATCTGATTGGATCAGATGGATTTGATGTTTATGAGACTTTTACATTCGATTCAGAAGAGCAACGTGAGGACATCGAAATATTGATGAAAAAATTTGACGAGTATTTCGGTGTTCAATCTAATATAACATTACTGAGATATAATTTTTTTACGAGGTATCAAGAAACTGGAGAATCTATTGATCAATATGTAACAGCGTTAAAGTTACTCAGTAAAAACTGTGAATTTAAAAATTTAGAGCAAGAGTTGATTCGCGACCGTATTGTGTGCGGCATAAGGAGCACAATTGTAAGGGACCGGTTGTTACGGACAGATGAATTGACTCTGGAGAAAGCAATTAAAATATGTCAAGCTGATGAAATGTCAACAGACAGCAAGCGTGTGATGGAAACAGGTAGCTTCGGCAGTTCGGCGAGCTGCGGGCCCGTGCGCGTTGAGGCGCTGGCGATGCGCGGTGGCGAGCGGCGCGGTGGCGGACGCAGCGGCGGGCGCGGCGGCCGGCGCGGCGCGCGAGCTGCGCACGGCGGGACCACGACGTCGCCTTGTCCGCGTTGTGGTGCTCAGTGTACTGATGTAGATTCATGTCCAGCTATTTCGGTGAAATGCTATGTGTGCGGTAACTACGGCCATTACGCTAGGATGTGCAAATGTAAAAATAGTGTTAAAAAAATGTATGAAATAGAAGTGAATACAGAAAAATCTAATAATGATGATTGTGAGTCGTTTTATGTATCTGTGTTAATGGACAAAACGCAGAACAAAATCGGCGGCGATGACTGGTACGAGGTATTAAGAGGTGAGTGTGGCTTTGAACGTTTTAAGCTGGATACCGGTGCCGACATTAATGTGTTATGTTATAAGAGATTTTTAACGCTAAGGTTTGACACGGAAATGATATGCAATAATAATAAAATGAAATTACAGTCGTTTAGCGGGGATGTTATTCCGATAAGAGGAGTTTATCATCTTAAATGGTGGCATAAAAGTAAAATGTATGTTTTAAAATTCGCAATAGCAAATATTAATTGTGAAAGTGTTCTGGGTCGACAAGCGTGTTCGGAACTAGGGTTAATTCAACGGGTTTACGGCATTAATTTGGTAGAAAATTCGGATCTTTTTGAAGGCTTAGGATGCTTACCTGGTGAGTACCATATAGTTATTGATAAATCAGTTAAACCTGTAGTTTGTGCTCCGCGAAAAGTACCTCTAGGATTACGTGATAAATTATTAGAAGAATTAAACAGGATGACTGACTTAGGAGTCATTAGAAAGGTCACTCACCCAACACAATGGGTTAGTTCAATAGTAATTGCAGCAAAAAAGAACGGAACATTGCGAATTTGCTTAGACCCGAGACCTCTTAATAATGCTATACAGCGTGCACATTTCCAACTGCCAACCATTAAGGAACTTGCCACTAAAATTCACGGAGCTAGTTTTTTTTCAGTATTAGACGCAAATTCAGGTTTTTGGGCAATAAAACTTGATGATCAGAGTTCAGACTTATGCACCTTTAGTACACCGTTTGGGCGCTATCAGTATTTAAGATTACCTTATGGGTTAAACTGCGCTTCAGAGGTGTTTCATGCTAAGATTAAGCAATTAATAGAGGATTTAGATGGAGTATATTCTTTTATAGACGATATAATATGCTGGGGACGAAATAAAGACGAACATGATAGGCGTTTAAATGCATTATTAAATAGGGCTCGTGAAATTAATTTAAAATTTAATAAAGATAAATGTCGTATATGCGTTGAGGAAGTGACTTACTTGGGTCATATATTTAACAAAAACGGGATGAAACCAGATTTAGAAAAAGTAAAAGCAATAAAAAATATGCCAACTCCAAAAGAACGAAAATCATTAGAACGATTTTTAGGAGCCGTAAATTATTTATCTAAGTTTATACCTAAGTATTCTGAGCGTATTTTCCCGCTTACTCGATTATTGAAAAAGGACACAGAATGGTGTTGGGAGAGTGAACAACAGAATGCGTTTGATTTATTAAAATATTTAATAAGCAAATCACCCGTGTTGGCTTTATATGACGTATCGCAACCGGCTGTAGTTTCGGTGGACGCGAGCAGTGTAGCGCTAGGAGCCGTGCTGTTGCAGGGCGGCCGACCTATTGAATATACTTCATGTACACTCACCGACACACAGACACGATATGCGCAGATAGAAAAAGAAATGCTAGCTATTCTCTTTGCGTGTGAAAAGTTCCACCAATATATTTACGGTAAAAGTGATGTTTTAATTGAAACAGATCATAAACCGTTAGAAAGCATTTTTAAAAAGCCCTTAGATTCGATACCAGCACGCTTACAGCGAATGATTTTACGATTAAAATGTTATGATTTGATAGTTACATATAAGCCTGGAAAATATATGTACTTGGCCGATACATTGTCACGTGCTCCTATTCCAGAACTATATAATGATAAAGTGAGTGATAATGTATTATGTCAAGTGCATATGATAGTTTCTAACATGCCCGTTTCACATAAAAAATTGAGTGTAATTAAAAATGAGACTTTGAAAGATAATAACTTAAAACTTTTAATGAGATATATAAATCAGGGTTGGCCGGAATATAAAAGAGACATTGAAGATAATTTAAAATATTATTGGTCAATGAGAGGAGATTTATTTTGTGTAGATGGCGTTATATTTAAAAACAAACAAATATTAATTCCCAGTTCCTTAAGAACCGAAATGTTAAAAATTATACATGATGGACATTTAGGGATAGACCGCTGTAAAAGGCGCGCACGTGAAGTGCTATTCTGGCCAGGGATTTCTTATGATATAGAGAGATATGTAAATAGATGTGTAGTGTGTCGAGAGAATTCAAATAACTCGAGTAAGGAACCGATGATTGCTGTTTCTATTCCAAATTTACCATGGAGTAAAATCGGGACAGACATATTTCAGTATGGTAAAAAATCATATCTGATTATTGTGGACTATTATTCATGTTTTACGGAAGTAGCATTGTTACATGAAACTACTTCTAAAAGCGTCATAAACGTACTGAGAGAAAATTTTGCTAGGTATGGGATACCAGACATTGCAATAAGCGATAATGGTCCACAATTTTCAAGTCGGGAATTTAAAAACTTTGCGGTGGAGTGGGGATTTGAACACATAACGTCATCACCCAATTACGCACAATCAAATGGTAAGAGTGAAAGAGCCGTGCAAACAATAAAAAAGATATTAAAAAAATCCATAGATAGTGGAAGTGACTTTTATTTAAATTTGCTAAGTTATCGAAATACGCCTCGCGATAATTTGAATTCTCCCGCACAGCTGTTGATGGGTCGTAGGTTAAAATGCAGGCTACCTGTGCACCCAGACCTTTTAAAAATAGGACATGTAAATAATGAGAGTCAACACAAAGTTATGCTAGATAAACAAAATAAATACAAAATGTATTATGATTTACGTGCCAAGCCTTTACCTGTATTGGATGTTGGCGATAAGGTGACTATGATAGAAAAAAATAATTCTAAAATTCCAGGTCATATCATTGCAAAAGCGGCGACTCCCCGCTCATATTTTATTAAAACTAAAAGAGGAATGGTGTATCGCCGCAATCGCAGACATTTAATAAAAGATAAAACACAAGAAAATAGAACGTCAGCACAAATAGTACATGAGAATAAAGAACATAATTCAATGACAACAAAAACTACTTTTACGAGTAGTGAAAATGAGGAATATTCTTCGAACGATGAATATGAACCGACATTGTTAAATATTGAAGTTAATGAAAATTATTCTCCGCCTCTAACTCGAAGTAAAGTAAATAAAAACAAAATAAACCGGTTTAATTAATCCTTTGTATTCAAAAAAAAAATGTACTTAAGTAAGTTTTTTATTCATGTCTTTCTTGGTAAGATTATTTAAAAATAGATCACTTTTGTTAAAAACTTATTCTTTAAGGGGAAGGTGTTGTGGGTAGTCTAAAAATATTATATATTAGGAAACCGCCTTTATTAATAAAGACAGTTGTCATCTGAACTATGTTGTTTCATTGTCACTACAATTACATACATATATAATGACAGATGTATGTAATATATATATATATATATATATACATAGAGAGAGAGAGAGAGAGAGAGCGAGAGAGAGAGAGAGAAAATGATACATATACGGTAAATGTTGATCTGACGCGACTTCACACTAGCACTTTGTTGATCCAATATACAAATCCACCTTGCGATAATTACGCAAAATGTTGATCCGATTTAAATGAGCCAATCTGAGCACAGCAAACGATCGGATTGGCTGAAATAATTTAAAATTAAAAATTTTGTAAAGCCGATTTCAATATAAATTATTAAGAGTAACTCAAAAACTATTGGTCTGACGTTGATCAATGAACACAAGAAAAGTACCAACTTTCAAATAAAAAAAGCACCGAAATTGGTTCACCCAGTAAAAAGTTATGAGTTAACACACATAAAAAAATATACAGTCGAATTGAGTACCGTCTCTTTTTTGGAAGTTGGCAGAAAAGCCGCGACGTTGCCGTTTCGTATCTTTGGCGGTACAAGATAAAGATTAAATGGATAACTCAACAACTCGACAACGCGAACACTTGTAGCGGAAGTGGTGGCAGCGACGATATTTTCTTATAAGATAAGGGTGGCAAACGAACACACAGTCCACCTGATGGTAAGTGGTTGCTGCAGCCCATAGACATCTACATCTACCCGCTATTACAAATCAAAATGCGGATGCGTTGTCACCCGTTAGTACTAAGATGGAATGCCACATTTCCAGTAAAAAGGGTCTCCGGTTCTCTACACTCACCATACGAAACACAGCAGCGTTATGCTGCTATTTTACGCTGGTATTCTGTGAGAGCATGGTCCTTCCCCGGTTGAGCCGACCCATTTGTGCTACAACTATACTAATAATATAGCTGCAGCATGGCTCTACCACTTAAAAAAAAATAAACTTGAAAAACAAAAACACTGCTTCACTATTCTATAGTCACAAAAATGTAAAACGTTACACCTTCCGACTAAGACAATCCACGTCAGACAGTCGGTAACCAATTATTTCACACAAGTTCTGCAAACAATCGCTTGTATATAGGTAATAAGCGTAAACCCGCCCGTACGACAGCAGACACGCTGAACCACGTTTCCAACATGAAATAAAAATCGTTGCTTATAGAGCTACAATTCCGGGAGCTAAAACTATTTTTTAAGAAATTTCTTCTTTTTAAGAATATTTTTCCGATTTTCGAGGCCCCTTTTGTTATTGAGTTATTAACAAAAATCTAACCCTTAGTTTTGTTTATGTTTTTTGTTAATAACAAACTGAATTTCAAAAGTTTTGATCTCCAGAAAAAAAAGTCTTTCTCAAAATTTTGATTCCGTGTCGAATGAGCAATCGCTCATATTTTGTCACAATTCTAACGATTTTTCGTAGGAAACTCGCTTCTTGACTTGATTGCTCGTGGCTCTCCTCGCTAAAAAGTCTTCGTTACCATGTAACATTGCAATGATTACCATTTTATATTGTGATTAGAACAGTAATCTAAAACAAATCTGAATTGATTATAAAGTACCTGGAAATATGTGCTTTTTCATGTTTCGAATCCCTAGTTTTTTTTTGCAACTTGATCGTATATGCCAATAATATTCTTTTTATTCGCTTTTTGACTAAGGAACAAACTAATTTCACTATCATCAAACTTGTATACTTATCAAGTTATTAATTCGTGTTTATTCCAAGGTACCGTCACGCTTTCAGCTTCAGGTGATAATTATTAAAACTAATTCGTTTTTTTTACTAAGGAGCAAACTAATTTCACTATCAACAAACTTGTATACTTATCAAGTAATTAATTCGTGTTTATTCCAAGGTACCGTCACTCTTTCAGCTTTCAGGTGATAATTATTAAAACTAATTTTGAATTCGAGCAAAATGTCTGATATATCTCGATTTCGTCAGTGGTAAGCATAAATTTCAATACAATGAATTATTATTCAGAAAATATTGATATTAAGTAGAATGAAATAATGATAAATATTTTCGAAAAATATAGGGGACAGACTATTGGGCCTCATCGGTGATAGGGGTAGGTATACTATTTTTGCAAAATTTGTTAAGATTCTTGTTTTGTCATTCCATTATACAAACATATAGCTCGTATCACGGGAGAGAGTTTTAGGTACCAAAATTAAGTGAAATCAGAAAAAGAATATCAAAAAAACGTGAACTGCCCAAGTTTGTTGCTGAATCCATGGAAGCAGAAAATAAAGAAGGTGCATCTCATTGTACATATACCTATAAAATGAAACTGAAACTTTGACCTCTGCAGGCACTTTATAGTGATACCGAAATGGAAGAAACACAAAGTCCTCCTAGTTGAAAATCCAGCAAATTCGCTCGACCCATAGCTGTTTTACTTGAGCGAAACAGAAGTCAATGGTATCAAAGTTTAAAGAAAGCTTTAAACTGTGATGGAGTATTGGTATAATACATGGTTTAACTGCTACCGTTTCTTTTAGCAAAAAACAAAACGAAAGTAAAAAAAACATGCGTGAGTGTCATGGAACACTCGGTTGAAACGAAGTTTCATTCGTAGTATATTATTATTGATGAACGTATTCTATTGTTGATTAACAAATACAAATAAATTAATTACGAGTGTCTATTAAAATGAAGCGTCATTTAAAATAAAATAATATTTCTTTCATGGCAAGATTAGAAAAAGTGCGAGGGAGATGGATAGTATTTCATCTCGCTTCCTTATAGCTGTCAAGGCCAATCACTACATCAGAAGGGGTCGTGACGGAAAAATCTTACATTTTTTCTCGCCTGGCCCAAATTCCGCCAAATTCGTACCGTCCGATAGGCAACTTCGTTCCAATATACTCCAAGGATATTGAGAAATGGCGGAACAATTTTGACAGAGGAATAATCGCCATCGAATTAACTTTTTGAATTATTTCAACGGTTAAAATAATTTACAGCAGTAGAGATTATGAAAAAAGCTTTTATTAATTTCAGTGCTTATGTAAATGATTTAGAAGACAGCCTAGACGGCGAATCAGTGCAGTTTACCGAGCTATTTAAAACGGATGTGGCTGTGGTAAAGATTTACAATTATTTGTGTAGTATCGTCAGTTTTAAATTGTTATTTCTTATCAAAATTATTCTAAATAGCCGGGACAATTTTATCTCTGGCTTCTTGTACTTGTCGGATTCTAACAGGGCCTATAGTAATCTATTGTATTATTAAACACCAACAAAATTGTAACCTATAGATGGCAAATAAACGTATTGAGTATTGAATTGTTTTTTTTTTTTACTACTTTTCTACCGACTTCAAAGAGGTACTCCATTCGGCTGATGTTATTTTTTAAGTGCGTTAACTCATAGCTATTTTTGGGTGAACCGATTTCGATGATTCTTTTTTATTAGAAAGCTGGTGCTTCTCATGTGGTCCCATATAAATTTGATTAATATCTGACCATCAGTTTTTGAGTTATTCTTAATAGTTTATATTGAAGTCGGTTGTACTATTTGTTTTATTTTAAATTATTACTTATGAACCCATAGCAGATCAAGGGCCCCTCGATCTAATTTTGCTACGGACGCCGCGCTTGCTTAATCCGGCACTGCACAAGTGTACGCACGGTTAGCTGCGGAAATCGCAATCATGTAAAAACATTTTGATCATTTGAGAGATTGAATTTTTTTTCTCATTTCATATACGAAAGCGAAAAAGAAATACGAATAGCTACTCCAGAGACTGCTAGGTACTAGAAGCCCTCTGCTAGCAGAAAGATGTTGGCTGTGGACTTTGGGCTGGTTTTGTTAATTATGATAAGACTTTACCTCCGGACTTGGAGGAGTGACTTGAAGGTATACTTCGGTGACTGCTACTGGAACTCTCCGACGAGTAGTACTAAGTGTGCCGAGTTTGGGCTCGTTATATAAGTTATGATGAAACCTTACCTCTGGACTTGATGGGAGACCTGATGGTGTACTTCGACTACTACTGGAACTTCTGGACGAGTAGAACTAGGTGTGCCAAGTTTGGGTTTGGTTTGTTAGTTATTATGATACCTAACCTCCGGTCTTGATGGAGAGACCTGATGGTGTACTTCGATGACTACTAGGGTAGGGGATAACCATGATATAGTATTATTTGCAGATGACACTATGACGAAGTAAATAATTTTTTTTAAAAGATACTAGTAATGCTATTAAACATTACTAATATTCCCTTTAACCACTTCTGATAAGCTTAAAATGCTTGTGTTAGAAGTGGTTCACGACAGTAGTCGAATGGTGGATTCGAACCCACGACCTTTCGAGATCGCGGTCCGCGTCCTGCCATTAGGCTACTGACGCTTAATAATGCTATATCTAAATTAGTATATTGGTTCAATGTTAATAATTTTCATTTAAATGGCACTAAAACGAAATGTATGAAATTCATGACTCCAAATGTCAAAAAATTAATTTTTTTTTTATAGGATAAGGGTGACAAACGAGCACACAGTCCACCTGATGGTAAGTGGTTGCTGCGGCCCATAGACATCTACATCTATCCTTTATTACAAATCAAAATGCAGATGCGTTGTCACCCGTGAGGACTAAGATGGAATGCCTCATTTCCAGTAAAAAGGGCCTCCGGCCACCTGCACTCACCAAGCGAAATGCAGAGGTAAACCTCTACTTCACGCTGGTATTCTGTGAGGTCGTGGTACCACCCTGGTTCAAGCGACAGCAAAAGCTGCCGCGTGGCTCTACCACTGATAAAATACTAATGTAATTTTAAATGGGGAGAAACTGAGTCTTGTAGACACCACCATTTTTTTTGGAATCACACTAGACGCGAAGCTTCACTGGAGCCCCCATATATCAAAACTAGCAAGCAGACTTAGTTCTGCAGCATATGCTGTAAAAAAGATTAGAAGTCTAACCAGTGTTGAAACAGCTAGACTAGTTTACTTTAGCTATTTCCATAGCATAATGTCGTATGATATTTTGCTATGGGGACACGCAGCTGACACTGATATTATATTTGTTTTACAGAAGAGGACCATAAGAGCTATTTATGATTTAAAGCCTAAAAAGTCGCTACGACAAAAATTTAAGGAAATTATTATATTAACTTTGGCCTCTCAATACATTTATGAAAATGTAATGTACGTACACAAAAATAAAAGTAGTTTTACAAAAATAAGTGATATTCATTCTGTAAATACTAGGAACAGACACAAGCTGGTAGTACCAGTTACTCGACTCCATCGAGTCAGTAATTCATTCTTGGGGCGATGTA
Organism: Parnassius mnemosyne; assembly: GCA_963668995.1. Lineage (NCBI taxonomy): Eukaryota > Metazoa > Arthropoda > Insecta > Lepidoptera > Papilionidae > Parnassius > Parnassius mnemosyne. Next base: position 44,069,033 of record CAVLGL010000093.1, on the reverse strand, counting down.
TACGCTTTTACAACGAAATTCCAGAAAATATACAAAAAACCTGCTCAAAGTTCAAAAACTTTATTAAAGTAAGTTTGTATCAAAAGGGTTATTATAATATTAAAGAATTTATGGATGATAATAACCCCTGGAAATGAGGTGATCGCTACCATGCTATTTCTAATTTGTTGTATTGTTAGTTTGTGTAACATACATGCTGTTATTTAAAAAAAAAGTCCCGCTGGGTTTCTTGCTGGTTCTTCCCAGGACAGAGGTTTTTTTCCGAACCAGTGGTAATCAAACAATAGAGTGACTTTCAATAAGTATTGTTTATAATCTATATTGAATAAAAAAGTGTCTGTTTCTGTTTCTGTTACTACTGAATCTCTTGACGAGTAGAACTAGGTTTGCCGAGTTTGGGCTCGTTTTGTTAGTTGTGATGAGATCTAACATCCGGGCTTGATGGAGAGACCTGATTGTGTACTTCGGTGACTACTACTGGAACTCTTGACGAGTAGAACTAGGTGTGCCGAGTTTGGACTTGTTTTGTTAGTTATGATGAGACCAAACCTCCGGGATTGAAAATTAACTAATCTAGCTGTTTCAGCATTGAACTGTTCTCGTTATCTTTTTAAAGCATCATGCTGCAGAACAGACCAACAATAAAAATACGAAGGCACTATAAATATATCAAGATTATATGGTGATATCTTTATGTAACTTTATGGGTATAAAAAGGTGTTATATCCAAACGAATTAATGATGTTTAAAGTAGATATTGCCTTAATGATCCGTTTTATAGCTAACTATGATTTATAAGAAAACTCACAATTACAATACGCAGTATTTATAGGCGTAAATCTATTTTCAATGACACACCTGAGGACTAAGTTGGAATACCTCGTTACTAGTAAAAAAGGTCACCAGTTCTCTACACTCACCTCACGAAACGCAACAGCGATACACTGGTATAGCAAAACTATCTAACTGTTCCTATTTAACTATGACATCTTATTCATCTTTTATCCAAGAAACTAATGTTAACGGCAGTATGGTGCCAATCTAATTTTTATGTTACATTTATAACTCAATGTTAATTCAAGCGAAAAAGAAAGCTTTTCTAAATTGAAAAGTAATCCTTCCATTAAGGACAGCACCCTTAGTGAAATTGGCCGTTTAGATACATTTATTATGATAATGTTTCAATGTGGATCATCCATTATTCTATAGTATATTTAAGCTCTAATGGATTTTAATCATGATGGTGAAGTCGTGAAAGAGAATTATAGTGCCAACTAAAGTCCAGCCGTGTGTAGTTACGCGATACCTGTACTACACTTCTTTTTTATGAGGACGCATACGCACCTTGCATCTCACCCTAGGACAGGGTGATCAAATCAAGTTTACTAAGCTGCTTGCCTAGATGATGCGGATAGCCATTCGAGTGGAGAGGGACGCGGTAAGCCCAACTTAATAATTTCTGCTATGAAGACTCTGGTGTCCAATGAACATACCACCATTGATTCTAATGGCTGATAATAGCCGAAGTTTCATTTATAACAACCATATGAGCCACTATTTAGAGAACTTCGACTATTAGGCTACGGCTCTTTGATTCGAGTTCCATCCATACCGTCACTAGCCATTGCCATCCATATACGCTGGATAGTGTAAAAATTACGTTTATGTGAGCATGCGAGTGCTGTTACAGAAATGTGGTGACCAAAAATACGAGTACTCATATTCTTAGGAGATACACAGACATACTGGGCCGCGTTTCTTCCTTGCGGTTCGATGTGGTTGATACCGTCCTAAGTCCTTTGTCTTCCGCCAAGCAGCAGTTCAACCGCAATAATATTTCGGTTTTAAGATTAAGTGAGCTAATATAATTACTGGCAGTGAGGCATTTCATCTTAGCTCTCATGAGTGACAACGCATCCGTAGTCTTTTTTGAATTCGATTGAAGGTGTCCGTGGCCACTAATTAGGTGGACTATTATCGCCGTTGTTTTGCGTTATGTTTAATATATTCACATAAAATATTCTTCTGCAAAAGAACTTATATTTGTTCGGAAAAGAAATCGAATGCAAAACTTTTCATCTTGAAAATTTTGTTAAAAGTTTTGCTCGTAAATGGTGGATATAATATTGTTCAATACTTGGAACTCATTCTAAACTTTCATGCATGAGTGATAAATATGATATTATTAAAATTTTGAAGTAAAAACTTCTTTAGAATCTTTGTGATTTGAAACAAAAAACATATACATCTATAGGATTAAGCCATCAAGAGAATGAGATACAATACAATAATTTCAAAACTTGCTAATAATATTATACTAAATAAACCCTACAGTTATCCTACTCCTGACACTCTGCATTCGTCTCATTCTCGAAGTTTAGTTTTCTGAAGGTTTCACTTCTACCGCGTGTGAACTGCACATATTTTATTTATCTTATATTTACACATTTTAATAATAAAATATAAAATTTTGTTATGGACGTCTGTGTGTACAAGTAGTTAAAACTGAAAGAAATATTTTTCATACGAGCAAAAGTAACGTGTCGTGGCGCATTAAAACTTTCTGATTCCTGTCGAATGTCACGAATCCATCCATAAATTACAGCCCTTTACAAGTTAACTGTTAAACATGATCCTCTCCAAAAATGCCAAAGTATACGCTCATAACCACCTGCATCTATTAACTTCCTATACGGATCAGGTCATCACTCTCGACGAGCTATATGGTAAGCTCATGGCTACTTCAGCTAACTGATCCGTCGGGTTATGTCGGTTGTTACATCAGTTATACTATAGAAATGTTCTCTCACGTAGAGAAACTTCGAGTATAGTCCTCTTTATAGCTTGCTGAGCGACATCAAACTTCCGTATATGGCCAGTAGTGAATGACCATGTTTTATCATGGGCAAGGCGCACTGGTTGACTTTCAAAACTTTCAGGTTTTAAGGAATTGTGACGAGAATCTGTATCGTAATCTACCAAATGCTCCTGAGCCAAGTTGGATCCTTCGATTGACCCCTAGGTTGATGTTTCGATAAGTTCAACTTACAACGGACTTGACCGTAATGTTCCCTACAACTAACGGTATAGTTATAATATGGACATTACACGTGATCTTTGTTTTGCCCATGTTTATTTTAAGACCTATCCATTGGGAGACACTATAGTGTTTATTGAAAATAATGCTAAGTGGTGATAAGGTACCTCGCTATAGTAGTTATGGCAGAATCGTTGACAAATTGAAGGGAAGTAATGTACGCGCCATTGAAATTGATACCGTAACCTTTCCAGGTCAGTAGCTTGATAATGTCTTCCAATGTAGCGGTGAAGATTTTCGTAAATATAACGTCACTATGTCTTTCTTTCCCTCTTTCTTTATACCCCTCTGCAGTTGGATAGATTTCATACTCTGGTTTTCGTACTTTGTGGTCAAACACATCAGTACTTCGATGTACAGATAGTAAACCTGGGATCGCTGAAAAAACTGAAGCATAGCCATAATTTCGATGAAATCCAAGGTTTTTTCTTTCTCTACATATTATGATGGTATTTGGTGTTTCTGAGAACAAGGTACGCAAACCTTGTCGGGCTCCTCCCAATCTTCACTGCGTTGTTGAAGATCTAGTAAGACATGCAGGAATTCGATGAATGTAGGTTGCTCAGGACCGTGTTAAATTTGTAAGATTAGTATTTATTACACATATGACCGTGTTTTGTAGCATTCTTTGAAGGAGGCTGGAATTCAGCAGTGGACTTGTAAAGGACTGTAATATCAGCAAGATGTTGCTGCCCGTCTATTGGTTTGGTTTTCCTCTGTCGCCTTTTACGACACTTATGATGTATGTATGATGTAGTGGATATTCCAACGTCGCCACTACACGGCGATCACGTATAGGTATAAAATGCCTACAGCCAATAAAAATAGCGGTAGAGCGCAGCGTTAGAGTATTAAGGCAGTTTAGGGGAAAGTGGTAGAACTCCTTTTTAACCCCTGACAAAAACAGAGGTGTGTCTGTCTTTGGCATTATAGCTCCTGAACGGATGAACTGATTTTGATTAAGTTGGTTTTCGTTTGAAAGGTGCCTTAATCGAGAGTGAGAAAATCTGTTCAGCCGTTTGAAGACCATCAGCTCTTTTTTTCAGGGGTTTTTATTTAATTTATTGTCCCAGAGCTCGTCTTGGTTGGAAATATTTTTATACTTATTCCTGCTGTGTGCTATTATAATTACTGACTGTGAAGCATTGCATTTTAGTTCTTAGTGGTAAGAATACATCTCTTAACATGTTTGATTGAAGTTAGTTATATATATATATATATATGCTGTTCCTTCTTTCACTCGAAGTTTGCTACAGAGCACGGTAATGAATAGTTGACGTGCGTTTTTATCTTATATTTTTCCATAAAACGTAAAACGAATTAATGTAAATGGAAATTGTCAGATTTTGATGAATTTATTGTCGATTGTCAGTAGTAATGTTGACTAAAAGTAAAAAATATAATATATTATTACTACGTCCAGAAGGAACACTCACTGCCCTTGCCAATTTGTCGTCCCCGGCAACACAGCAGTACGTGTAGAAGTTCTGACGTAGGGGCAGTCAAACATAATACAAAACACTACGCGAGGTAGTGTTTTGTATATGGTGGTTTAGAATTACCTTCTACAAATATTTATTTTACAATTTACAAGGTACAAATAGTGTTAATATGAAAAGTACATTTTATATATAAACTATAAAACTAATTATTGGTAGGGGTTCAATCTTAGTTACTTTCCCACTACGTGGAAAGAGGCAACTGTCATTGGTATCCCCAAGCCAGGAAAGCCTCTTAACCTCCCCTCCAGTCATCGTCCAATCAGCCTCCTCAAGGTCATGGACAAACTCTTCGAAAGAGTGATCCTCACTCGCATGAGGCTCTATCTGTTTCGCACAGACGGTGACCCTCTTGTCATTCTCCACCAATTTGGTTTCCGAGCGAAACATTCTTATCCCCAACAAGTTCACCGTATTGTGGAATATATCCTCAGCGGTTTTTATCCTCGTCGTCATAAGACCATCGCGGTCTTTTTCGACATAACTAAAGCCTTCGATAGAGTCTGGCATAAAGGCCTTATCTATAAACTGTACCGAATATCTATAAACTCCCCGATCGTCTAGTACATCTCGTGGCCTCTTACCTAAAACATCGTACCTTTCGTTTTAGACACGAAGGCACGCTCTCTTCTCAGCGCCCCATCAAAGCTGGTGTCCCTCAGGGCTCAGTACTTGCTCCTCTCCTATATATCCTGTTCAACAACGACAATCCCATCCCGTCGAAAGGTGTACAGCTCTCCTTCTTCGCAGACAACACTGCCCTCCTTTGTAAAGGTATCTCGCTTCATTTCATACGGAACAAGATCCAAAAGTCATTTGATGACTTAGGTGCTTGGTTCCAAAAATGGCGCATCGATGTGAACCCGGAGAAGAGCTCCGCCGTTCACTTCGATCATAAATGACGCCGTTTCAATAACATTCCACCAATCCGTATGCTAGGGACCCCTGTCCCCTAGCATACGACTGCCAAATATTTAGGTGTCACCCTTGACACGAGGCTCACCTTTGGGCCCCATGTCAAAAGAGTAATCCGCAACGCACGTTTTTATCTGAGTAGGCTCAACAGTATGCTGGGCCGACACAGTAACATGTCCCTCCGAAACAAGCGAACCCTTTATAAGGTCTATATACGACCAGTCATGACTTACGTAGGCCCTATATTTGCTCACGCTGACCCCAAAATCATTAACGAACTCCAAATAATCAAAACCTTTTCTGTCGTTGAACTACGAACGCACCTTGGTACGTCGACCTCCATCGAGACTTAGAGCTCCCCACAATCCAACAATTTCTAAAAACACTCTCTGAGAACTTCTTCAAAGCCTCAGAGTCTCACTCCAATCATTTCATTCGTGAGGCAGCCACTTATGCAGCCTCACTACCCTCTCTCTATATAGTTCGCAGGCCGAGAAACTCTATCTCGGACCCGCCAAACAAGCTTTCGACCGAACTGAACTGCCTCCTGGTGGCTCAGGCCGACTCTTCTTAATTCGCCTTTGGTTAGATTAGGTTAGTCGCAGTGAGTCCCACATAACCACGACAGCTGGCTGTCATGGTATGCTTAGAGCATTCACCACCTCCCTCTCGTTAACAGGGGTAGCCCTTTTCAATTGCTTCTGGGCGCAAAAAAAGGAAAAATTTCTTGAGTGACATATACGATATAGATTATGTGACACAACCGCAAGTACAGTGTCGAACACAGATTTAAGACCTAATGTGTTGTGTTGAGCTGCCCTGGTCGATATATACAGGTGGCTGATAGTCTTCGATCTCGCCAAGTAATTACTACGCCCTTCTGTTTTTACATTATTTATTATGAACAATTATTAATAAAAGAATACGTTTTACTGGATTGCCTGTTGTGTAAAAATACTTGCCATATATTTAGGCTGCTATATTTTTAATAAAACTTAATTTTTTGTGAACGATGAATATCAAAATATACATTTATATATAATAAAGAGCACTTAAAATATTTGTTTTGCCACTTTTAAATTTGACCCCAACCTCAAGGCAGCAAATACAGGTGTCATCATATTATTTAGAACCATTGTGGTTACGTCCATGGATACACCATTTTTTACGTGGTAGAGCCATGCTGCAGCTATATTAGTAGTATAGTTGTAGCACGAATGGGTCGGCTCGACCGGGGAAGGACCACGCTCTCACAGAATACCAGCGTCAAATAGCAGTTTAACACTGCTGTGTTTCGTATGGTGAGTGTAGAGAACCGGAGACCCTTTTTACTGAAAAAGAGGCATTCCATCTTAGTCCTCACGGGTGACAACGCATCTGCGTTTTGATTCGTAAATGTAGATGTCTATGGGCCACAGCAACCACTTACCATCAGGTGGACTGTGTACTCGTTTGTCATTCGATCCTATAAATAAAAATAAAAAAAATACCAAACTATCCACAAGAAAGACCTGAGGAACACAATAAAATTTTTAAGGAATCTTCAGTGAATACACTTTACTTCTGTTTTTAAAGTGCATTATTATATTTATTACGAACTATCACTCGTTGCTTAAATATAATTTTACTGAAAAACAAAGTTAACAAAATTAAAATTGGGCCGACGACTTAACAACAGCCACTTTTTTAAGTTATACTTTGAATTTAAAATATGATTCGATTTTACACTTAGAACTGTGACATGTGTACGTAATTATAAAGCACAAATCATCTAGTTTACTATGATGAATAATAATCTAAGAAATATTATATTATATAATAAAATACTTACGACATAATTCGCTGGCACTACAAAAACACTTGTTCACAAAACACCGAGTGTAGAAGCACTGAAGTTAGATAATTATTTGTTTATTCGTCAAGGCTTGTTACACTGCCATCTCGTATGTAGTACGTAAAATAGTTCCTCAGCCATCGATTCCATAAACAAAACTCACAAAAAGAACCGCAGATGGCCCCTAAATGTCAGTTTTATAAAATTTGACGCTATGGATACTATAGTATCCAGGACGTACAACGCTACGCTATTATTTTGGGTAGCGTAATAGCAATGGACGTTTGAGTGGTTAAAGCGATTTTTTCTCCACACAGTGGTTAGGTTTGCCGATTAAATAGTGGCCGCAAATAAGGGTTGTCTACTAAAAGCAAAAGCGAGACAGAGTTCAACGTAGCGCCGTCGTAGCACACCATCTATCAGGCAAGGACACAGCTGCACAAATATAGTTTATAATAAGTTCTAATTAAGTATTGGTCTTGACTGAAATTTATTTACATAGGCTGCACTAAAAGTATCGGGAATGGAATATTTCCACTGTTCCTGTCATATTAAAATCTTTTTAATTAAAAAGTCCTTGGTTTTAAAAATCGAATACCATTTATTTATTTAAAAAAAGATTCTCGGTCTGGTCACAAGGTTTTGTCAAACTTGTTTAGTCGTTGAGAAAATGGAATTGACTCGAGAAAATTCAAGAGCGATGATTTATTTTGACTTTCGAAGTGGTTTAACACAAAAACAGTGTGTTGACCGGATGATTTCTGCATTTAGTTTTTTTTTTATAGGATCGGGTGACAAACGAGCACACAGTCCACCTGATTGTAAGTGGTTACTGTGACCCATAGACATCTACATCTATCCTCAATAAAGACTGAAGATGCAGATGTGTTGTCACCCGTGAAGACTAAGTTGGAATGCCTTTTTGCCAGTAAAAAGGGTCTCCGGTTCTCTACACTCACCATACGAAACACGGCAGCGTTACTCTGCTATTTTACGCTGGTTTTCTGTGAGAGCGTGGTCCTTTCCCGGTCGAGCCGACCCATTCGTGCTACAACCATAATATAGCTGCAGCATGGCTCTACCACGTAGAAAAAATTTTAAAAATTTAGTGATGTAGCCCCATCCAAAACCACAATTTATCGCTAGTTTGCTGAATTTCAACGTGGACGTGTCAAGCTCAGTGATGATCCCCGTCAAGGTCGTCCAAAAACTGCAGTCACCCAAGAAAACGTTGATACTGTGCGTAAGCTGATTGAGGAAGATCGACATGTGACATACCGCGAAATTCAGGCAACTTTAGACATTAGCATGAGTCAAATACAAATAATCTTGCATGAACAATTAGGTGTAAAAAAGTTGTTTTCCCGATGGATACCGCATTCGCTCTGTGAAGAGCAAAAAGCGGCTCGCGTTACTTGGTGCGTCAGAACTCTCGAAAGATTCCACGCAGGATCCTCAAATGCTGTATACAACATCGTATCAGGTGACGAATCCTGGATATACGCGTACGAACCCAAAATAAAAAACCAGTCACGAGTTTGGGTGTTCAAAAATGAGTTCAAGCCAACAAAAATTGTTCGTTCACGGAGTGTTGCAAAAAAAATGGTGGCCACGTTTGTCTCCAAAACCGGCCATGTTACGACTATTCCTCTTAAGGGACATAGAACGGTTAATGCAGAATGGTATGCTAGCGTTTGTTTGCCACAGGTCGTTTCTGAACTCCGTAAAGAGAACTGCAGCCGCCGCATCATCCTCCATCACGACAATGCGAGTTCTCACACCGCACACAGAACAAAAGAGTTTTAGAACAAGAAAACAGAATTATTAGACCATCCGCCGTACAGCCCCGACCTAAGCCCTAATGATTTCTATACTTTCCCTAAAATAAAGAATAAATAGCCTGGACAGAGATTTTCATCACCTGAAGAAGCTGTGGACGCCTACAAAACGGCCATTTTGGAGACCCCAACTTCCGAATGGAATGGTGGCTTCAATGATTGGTTCCATCGTATGGAAAAATGTGTCAAATTTCGCGGAGAATACTTCGAAAAGCAATAAATACATTTTTAAATAGTAATGTTGTGTCACTTCCTTGATTCCCGAAATTTTCTGTGCCGCCCTCGTATAAATAGGTATTGAAAATAAAATGGCACACTTATTATTTTGTCTAGTTTGAAGATTTGTTTTTAGCAATTCTAAAGTAACCTCAGGGTTAAATGAGATCCCACAGTATATAACACATGATAACACACATCCAGGTAGGTGACATTGCATATTGCTCTATAAAAAAGCATTTAATATTGCTAGTGCACTTATTACTTTGTATAATTATTTGTTTCCTAAGGGATTCGAACCCATGGCCTGCAGGTTCGCAGTTTTATATTTTGCCACTGTGCTTCGGAGCTGTGGTTTCTTCGTGGTTGAGCAGACCTATTTCGTAGTCCATTGTATCGGGGCTGTAGCACGTTTAACACGTTACTTTTGTTCTGCTAATACAATCAGTGATTTTTCCGAACAGAAGGCTGAATTCATAACTAATCAGTTGAACCAGATACTCGTTTACACCAGCTTCTATAAAAAATAAATCAGCTTGATATTATTACTATTTATTGTAACATATAAGTAACATATTTCAGACGCTTGATTTTCCACTGATCCATATATATATATATATATATATATATATATATATATATATATATATATATATATATATATATATATTTATAAGGATTAGGGGTTGATTTCAGCAATTACTTTTCTCATTTATAGCAAAGGGCTCTCGGAGTTTTCTTGTTTTGAAACTTATAGCGTTTTCAAAGGACGGTAAATACAAGCCGGCATTGTTGCAAGTAAATCTCGTTTAAATTTAATAAAAGTGCGATGTTGAAAGCGCTTGAGTAATAAAATAGCAACGAGACAAGTGAAGGCTATAAAGTCAGACTACATTGTAAGTATTAACATATTTTAATTTACTTTATTGACTGGATAGGCTTCTGCCAGTGTTAAAATCTCTTGAAGCAGAAATTTTGCTTTGCAAGTGCACACAAATGCGTGTATCGCTGCGTGCGTGGATGCTTGAGTAGGTGCGTGTCTTCGTGTATTATATTTTGTACGAAAGTGAGTGATGGAGAGCAATTGAACATATTGTAACGCTCCCCCCCCCCCTGTCTCTTTATATAAAAATGGCCGTTTATGAAAATATTAAAATTATCGTCACCAGATAAATAAATATATCTTTCTCAAAGATCTGCTTAAGGTTTAATAATAGGCCGTTTGTCATATTTATATCATGATCGTCTTGGTTAGGACCCTTATTTACGATGTGTTTGTTTTGTAACTTAGTTCTTTTAGGTGTCTTTTGAAAGAATGAATATTCACTAGAGCAATCGTAAGCCGTTGGTAGTGCCTTAGAATTATTTTAAGCTAAAGAACCGCGTTCGCGAAGACAGGGCTCAAAATGTGGAAGGTACACGGCTCCACAGGCGCCGCGTGTGGTGAGTGCCATTCAACAAACGAGTGAAAGAGGGTTTCGCCCTTTGGTAGTGCGTAAGCACAAACATCGATTAAAGTCACGCATGGCAATGCATGTAAATGCCATAATTTATAATTTAATTGTTAATTTATTCCTTGAAGCTACACTACCTCAGTGTGTAGTGCAACTTGTATTGATAATATTTTTACAGGTGTTGTACCAATCAACAAATCAATAATTTTAAAAATTAGTTCACATCACTGTGGACAATTGGTTTCATTACATTATTATGCACAAAAATGGTAATTAAAAATTATGTTTAATCCTATTAATGCAAAACGCCTGGAGCAATTTAAAAGTAATGTGGTAAAAAACCTTCTATCGCTTTCTTACAAGAACAATCTAGACTATTTATACGGAGTATTATTTACCCTTATAAGCAATGAATTTAATAAAACATTTACTTCTAAAACATCCTCCAGAAACCGTCAGCAAGGCATTTAATGAGTAGGCGACAATAAGAATTCATAAGAGTAGACGAAGTTTATAGGAAGTTTGCCATGAATGATCATATAATCTTTCTTTGTTTTAGAGAATATGTCAAAAATTATTCTAAAATGTTTAAAAGAGTTAACCCCGCAGCCAAATCTTTACATATTAGCAACAAAATTAAGACGGCTACGAATAAAATTAAAATAACGTGGAGTATAATTAAGAGCGAAACCGGTAAAGACAAATCTCGTAACTCAAACTATCAATTGAAAATTAACAATGAATTTACTAAATCAAATCATAAAGTTGCAGCGGTGTTTGAGAAATATTTCACTGATATCCCTATCTTGACATCAGAGTCATTGAATACTTCTCTAACTGTCGCCGAGTCATTACTCTAACAGAATGTTAATAACTGTTTAAAAGAATTTAGATTTAAAAAAATATTACCGCAAGATATTGTAAAATATATGAAAACCATTGATGTAAAGAAACGTACGGGCGATTTATAAATTAAAGTGTTAAGAGTTCCTCAGAGAAAAATTAAAATATTGGTAAATCCTATTGGGCATACCTTAAGCGCATTAAAAAAAATTACGTATAACATGATTGTACGGAATTTTTAAAGTAGTTTAAATACATTTCGATAGCACTATCGGCTTCAACACCCTCGAAAACCATGAAAATGACACCCATGATGAAAAAATTGATACCTATTGCAGCCGCCATCTTGTATTTACATTTCGACAGCACTATTGGTTTCAACACCCTCGAAAACCATGAAAATGACACCCAAGATGAAAAAATTGGTACCTACTTCAGCCGCCATCTTGGATTTACATTTCGACCCGCACAATCGGCTTGAACTCTCTCGAAAACCATGATAATGACACCCATGATGAAAAAATTGATACCTATTGCGGCCGTCATCTTGGATTTACATTTCGACAACCCTATCGGTTTCAACACCCTCGAAAACCATGAAAATGTCACCCATGACGAAAAAAATTATACTACTTACTTTTAGTACGTACTACTATTATTTATTCTGTGCTTTTAAAATATTGTAATAAAAAAATCTCGTATTATTATTATAATCAAGTATTTAAGAAATTTGGTTATTCGAATATTGTGTATTTGTACAGCGATCTTTTGAACTGCTGCAAACAACCGAAACAATGTCCACTCACGACGGCGGCTGAAGCCGAATTAAACTACTCTGTGGCTGTAGAATGTAACTCCCCATTTACAGAAATAATTTACATACTAAGCTACCAAATCAACAAAAATTTCGCCATTTTGGAGCCGAAAAAAAATAATTATAGCTATACAAAACAAAATTACACTGCCATTTACATTCAGTGGCTTCCCACATGATAGATGAAGAGATTAAAAAATAGATTGAGTTAAACAATTGATATTTTCAAAAGATATCGTGTTTACAAACCTTGGGGACATGATAAATCCACACCATAAGCCACTAAAACCCCTTTTTTATTTAAAAATAGCAATTAATCGATTTTAAAAAAATATTAATAAGTTCAACAATCATTTATCTTTATAACAATGCGCTTTTTATATCATTTATATGTATAATATGATTGCTAGATACGATTTTATTCGATAAAACGTTGGAATCTTAATTTTAGGCGATAGTAGAACATACCCTGCGCTTTCGCTTAAGGTATGCAATAAATAAACATATTAAATTTGGAATCGCAATATATTATGACAATGTAATGTATATAAAAACTTAAATAGCTTTAATAAGAATAAGGATGTTCATACTTTAAACACTAGGAACAAACATAAGCTTGTAATGCCAGTTACTAGACTCCACAGAATTAGTAATTCATTTATGGGGCAATGTATACTCTGTTTAAAAGTTTTTTTAAAGAAAAACTGACCAAAAGGGTTACTGTAATATCATGGAATACATGAATGAAAATAAACCCTGGGAATAAGGTCAATGCCACCATGCTGTTTCTATGAAAATTCATTTAAAATTGTACAAACAAAATTATTGTTAAGTGTTTAAAAGTTTTTAAAAAGTATTTCTTGCTGGTTCTTCCTAGGATAGAGGTAGGTAGTTTCCGAACCAGTTGTAAATAAAAAACAGACTTTAAATAAGTATTATGTAATAATCAATATTGAATTAAAAATAATTATCATAACCAGCTACAATGAATGTAGATCACACGATTTAGGTTCACGTCGAAATACTAGGCACACTGGCCATAAAAGGTCCATCGTGAGCGCCATGTGATGTAAGTGTAAAACATAACTTCCAATTGCAAATTCAGCACGGCTTCTAGACGTAGTCATGTGTCTACTGCTTACCTTAAGGCGCAGGTTGAGCAAAATGTCGCGCTAGTCGTTATTTGTGCGGTTTTTAGGAGCTATCTACTTTTTATTTAAAAGATATATCAACAAATAAAAAACACATTATGTTTCTACATAATCTTGATTCCATAAAAGCTATATCCAATTTTTTTTAAACGAATAAATATTAATATAATCTCCTTACAACGAAACCACATAAATGTGAAATTATTATTGATAACATGCATCTCCTCGTAAAGTAAGTATTATTTTATTTTGCGATTTACACCAATGGATAGGCAATTTACTAATAAACATTTCTATAGTAAATTTTTTTTCAAAAGACCAAAATTTGATTTTATTAAGAAATTATTTTAAAATCTGGGCATATTCACTGCTCACGGGCTTGCTGAAGTCAGTGAGCCCTGAGCTCTTCGACGTGAAGCCCGCGCTTGCTACATATATATTTATCTATGAGCCCGCGTCGTTAGAGCGTCGACCAGCGCAACTCACGTCATATCAGTCGATAATAATATTACTTATTAGGTTATCTATAGGTAGTATTATTTGTTTGTTTTGGGTATAATTTTTCGTATTAGTTATACATATGTTTGTTGTAATTTTTACTGCGCAATGAAGCTTTTTGCGTGTATTTTCTTTGAAGTAAATGCAAATAAAAAAATGAAGCACCATTAGCATGTAAGGTTCGAATCCATAATTAAAATTTCGACTAATATTATAATTTACACTATAAAAGGCTAATTCAATATTATCACCCAACCACAATATCTTATTAATTATAGTACTGCCTCGTCGGTCTAGTGGTTGTAGTAGTGCTATGTGCACTAGGCCATACAAATACTTGTTCCGTGCGGGATTCGAACCCGCGGCCCCCAGCGCAACAAATGATTGCTAAGCCACTGCGCCACGGAGCCGTCGCCGGGTTATAGCTAAAGTGACCATACGTCCCGTTTTGAACGGGACTGTCCCTTTTCTCGGTCACCTGTCCCATTGTCCCCAAACAAAGCTCCGGGACACAAAATTGTCCCGTAACTCGTTGGATGGAAGTATTCAAAGTCAACAATCTTCAACATATTTTTTTTTAATCGAATATATTTTATGTCTACCTGGTACGAATGCTCCGGTAGAAAGAGTATTTTTTTTATTTTGAATAAATTGTGGACGTCTGAAAGAAACACTTACGGTTCCAGAGTTCTAAAGGCGATGTTGTTAACAAAGATAACAATAAAAAAAATTGAGCAGAATTTTATTTTTATTTAAAATCATCACCAACTTTATTAAAGAAAATTTAATCCACTGACAAATGTAATTAATAATTTAAAAAAATATGTTGCATTTAATCATTACATTACATTTTTGAAAAAGAAGAAAAAACAAGCAATAAATAATATACTATATTTTAGCAAAAACCTATAACTTAGTAATACTAATTATAACTTAGAACATAAATGAAAAACTCATAACTGACTTTTTGGCCCGACCCAGGATTCGAACCCGGGACCTCATGATCTGCAGTCGCACTACTACAACCACTAGACCAACGAGGCAGTAGTATACTTAATAAGATATTGTGTGTGCACGACGCAAACATAGCAATACCTCGAACGAAATGACTTACGGATTGCTTGTGGTAACCATCGCTAGTTGAACAACCTAGGGGCGGTGGGCGGAGCCATGAGAATGTTATGATCGTCGGGGCGCGCTCACGGTTCCACAACTAGCGGTGGTTGCCCACAGCAACGCGGGAAAAGCCGTAGCAATAATATTAAGAAATATAGCTTTTATTGTTAAATAAATAATATTGTAACTATGTAATAACTCTCGCAATAAAGGCACCGAAGAACTGGCGAGGGTTAACATAGATTTAGGATATAGAAATTAATTAATGCCAAATTGTAGAATAAGTATTATATGTAAACGTTACGTTACGGCGATCCGTAACATTAATGGTCCTTCGAGAAGCCGGATTACTAGAAGAAAAAGACAATATCGGTCTTGGTATTGCCGGAAGAAAGAAGCAAACCGCAAGAACGAAAAAATATTATTGTGAATAAAAATGGTGATTACACGTAGTAACAACGGAGAATCATCGAAGCGTCGCAAGGATGAACAAACAACCCAGGGGGCCACAGAAGAGGCCTCTGGGGGCGATTCAAGCGCTACCGGTACATCCAACACCACGAGCGAAACCACAACGGTCTGCGACCGATAACACAGCCGCAACGGAAGAAACCCAGCAAGAGAGGGATCGAAGATCGCAGCGCACACTAAGGCCCGACGAGACTAGGTCGCGCCGCTCCGTAGCCTCATGCAAGAGACTCCTCGCGGAGTTAGAGGCGAAAGAGCGGTTAGCCGAACTCAAGCTCGAGCAGGCTCAGTTGCAAGCAAGAACGGAATTGCAAGAAATACACGTGCAGCGATTACAAGCAGAAGTCGGATCAACCGATGACGAAGATGAAGAAATAGAAGACGATTTAGCATCAGTACGCATTAGTACATGGTTGCAAGAAAAACCTACATCGCAACCAGCGCCGCAGCCTGCGCCGCAACCCACGTCGCACTTCGCATCGCAACCCGCTCCGCAGTCTACATCGCAACCTGCGCCGCAACCCGCGCCGCACTTCGCATCGCAACCCGCTCCGCAGTTTGCATCACAACCCGCGCCGCAGAAAGAAGACAATGGGCAGGCGCAGCAACAAATCGACGTCGCTACCTTAGCCGCTGCTCTATCACAAGCAGTACGAAGCACAAGTGAGCCGCCGAAATATGTGCAAGAGCTACCTACATTCAATGGTAGCAGCAAAGAATGGCTCAGCTTCAAAACAACGTACGAAGAATCTTCAAAGTACTTCACGATGAACGAAAACATAGCGAGAATACGCCGAAGCTTAAAAGGGACAGCAAAAGAAGCCGCCGGTTGCCTACTTATAAGCCAACCAGATCCCAGCCTGATAATGGAAGCTTTGGAAAGGAGATTCGGACGACCAGAAGCGTTAATCCACTTGGAAATAGAGAAGCTGAAGCTGCTGAATAAAGTTACGGACAATCCCAGGGAGCTATGCATATTCGCAAATCGCATAGCAAACGTAGTGGGCACCGTGGAAGCACTCAAGAAAGCACACTATCTGCATAGTCCGGAAATGACGCGAGTTATCACAGACAAACTCACGCCTATATTGAGAAGCAAATGGTACGACTATGCAGCCAGAAAGAAAGAAGATATCCCAGAGCTTAAGAAGATATCAATGTTCTTAAACGATGAAGCGGACAAATGCAGCGCGTATGCCTTGCCGGAGTTCATAGCAGAGGACAACGAGACGAGAGAGCGAAGACCAAGAAAAATAGAACGTGCCTTCGCCACAAGCAAGAAACAATATGAAGAACGCTGTCCTCAATGCAAACAAGAACACAAACTGCCCGATTGCAAGTCATACGCCGCTCTGTCCACTAATGACAGATGGGAAGTAGCAAAGAAGAATAATATCTGCTACCGCTGTCTGCGAGGCAAACATCGCCGGTTGCTGTGTAAAGCTCCACCGTGCGGAAAAGGCGGATGCATGATGAAACACCATAAATTGCTGCATCACGATAGCATTGTGATCAGATAGCAACAGCAGAAATTGAAAAGGAACCCGCTATGGAAACCGCAACATCGGCAAGGGAGGTCATCACAGCGACTCAACCGTACAAGCACCGCCGCGCTTATCTAAAGATTGCGCCCGTTACAATAAGGGGGCCGCTAAGCTGCGTCGAAACATACGCATTATTGGAAGAAGGAAGCACGGTCACCTTAGTCGATGCCTCAATCGCTGACGTCATCGGCGCCGACGGCCCAGCCCACGCAATGTGGATACAAGGGATCGGCTCGGAGGTGAAACATGAGAAGAGCAAGATCGTCAGCCTTAAAATAAGAGGAAAGTACGCGCAAGAGGAACACAACATAGAAGCAGCGCGTACAGTAGAACGGTTGGACTTCGCGCCAGAATCCGTGAATGAAAATCACTTAGAGAATTGCCAACATCTGTGGGATATCAAAGAAGATATCATCTACGAACGCGCCTCACCGAAAATACTAATCGGACAAGATAACTGGCACCTCATAGTGTCTAGAAAACTGCGCGCCGGTCGTCGAGACCAACCAGTCGCCTCACACACCAACCTGGGCTGGGTTCTGCATGGCTGTCATAGCTCATTGACGTCGACGGTCACCTTCTGCGGCAGACTACATCAGAGGGAAGATACACAGCCGATAGAAGAGGAAATAAATAATTATTTCAAATTGGAATCGTTGTGCATCGAGCCAAGAAGACCGAAAGAAGATCCCGAGCAGCGAGCTATGCAAATGTTGAAGGAAACCAGCCAGAGGTCGGCGGACGGCAGATTCGAAACAGGGTTGTTGTGGAAACAAAAGGATTTCCAAATACCAAATACGAGTAATTACAAGGACGCGGAAAGGCGCCTGCACACCTTAGAGAAGAGGCTCGACCGAGACAGCAATCTCAAGCTACAGTACGAAGAACGCATACAGAACCTTTTCAACTCGGGTTACGCAGAGCGCGCGCCCATGCAACCGCCGCAAGGAAGGACATGGTATCTGCCACACTTCCCAGTCATCAACCCTGCGAAACCAGACAAGCCGCCGAGATTGGTGCACGACGCCGCAGCGAAGACAGCCGGAATATGTCTCAACGATATGCTTCACTCGGGGCCCGACTTATTACAATCATTGCCCGGAGTGATCATGAGGTACCGACAGTATCCGTATGCAGTGAGCGCCGACATTAAAGAAATGTTCATGCAGATCAAAGTGCGCAAAGAAGATAGAGACGTTTTACGTTTCTTATGGAGAGGCAAGCGGCGGGAGGACCAACCGGAAGAATATAGGATGACATCAATCATCTTTGGAGCGACATCATCACCGTGCACAGCATTATACATCAAAAATAAAAATGCTGAAGAACATGCAGAAGCATACCCAGAAGTTGCGGTCGCCATAAAAAGAAATCACTATATGGACGACTACTGGCAGAGCTTCCACTCTGTCACGGAAGCTCAGCAAACGGTAAAAGCAGTCGATCACGTCCACAAACAAGCGGGATTCGTACTCAGCGGGTGGACATCGAACGAAGCGAAAACAATAGAAGAAATAACGACAGAACATAAACAACACAACGCGACCGTGAGCCTGGGCGGAAAAGAAACTGAGAAGACGCTCGGCCTTCTCTGGCATGTACAAAGCGATCATATTGGATTTAATACTCACAATATGAAGATGCCTGCCGACGTAAAAGAAAAACAACGCTTGCCAACTAAACGTGAAGCGTTGAGCATCATAATGGCTTTATTTGATCCGCTGGGATTAATATCACCAGTGACCACCCCAGCGAAGAGAATAGCCCACGGAATTAAAAGAAAAATGGGAAGACTTGATTACTTCACTTAACGGCATAGAACAACTGAGAATACCGCGATGCTACGATTACAACCCGGTGTCGACGTGCCAACTACACACATTCGTCGACGCAAGCGAGGAGGCCTACGCAGCAGCCGTGTATTGGAGAACGGAGCGAGCAGACGGCAGCGTTAACGTATCATTGGCTGCCGCCAAGAGCCGCGTAACACCACTGAAACCAGTCTCCATACCACGGCTCGAATTACAAGCAGCACTGCTGGGAGCTCGTCTCGCGCAGACCGTGGCCGAGGAGCACGATGGCGATATAGCGGGCAAGACATACTGGTGCGACTCTCGTACTACACTGGTATGGATAAGGGCGGAGCCTCGCGCGTATAAAGCTTTCGTCGCTCATTGCCTGGCGGAGATAGAAGATACGACCAAGAAGAACGAATGGCGTTGGCTACCGTCTAAAGAAAACGTGGCAGACGACGCGACCCGATCCACGCCAGAAAGATTCAACGAGTCGCACCGGTGGTTCCAAGGGCCCCCATTTCTGCAACGTCCACCAGCAGAATGGCCGCAGGAAGAGAAAACGACACAATACGACACCGGGGAAGAACGAGAAGTATGTAACATCGCAGTTAAAAGGGTAGACTCGCCAACAACACATCTGCCACAAATAGAAAGATTTTCAAAATGGATTCGCCTCTTAAGGGCGACAGCGAGAGTCCTCCTATTCATCGACATGTGCAGACCAAACAAGCACTTGGTGAAGGCTGGGCGTAAACGCAACCGAGCAAGACAAGATAGCGACCCTGGCTGGCAAAGAACAAACAAACGCAACATCCCCGCCAAGGAGAAAAAGGCAACTCCTACTGTCTCATCACTTGTAGGAATACCGGCCGCTTATCACGTAAGAGCCGAACAACTGTGGGTGCAAGCCAGTCAGCGGGAAAGCTTCACGAAGGAGCTCAAGAGGATCGCCAACGGAAGTGTTCCGGGAGGTGATGACAAATTAGGCCACCTAAGCACATACGTCGATGAAGAGGGGACTCTACGCCTCAGAGGTCGAATAAAAGCAGCATCAGAAGTGGAAGAGGACACGTAGGACCCTCCCATACTAGACGGGAAGCACGCATACACTCGTCTGTACATAACACACGTACACGAGAGGTTGCACCACGGAGGCGTGGAAACAGTCGTGAACGAATTAAGACAGAGACTGTACATAAGAAAAATACGTCCAGTGGTGAAAACTGTCGTCAAAAGCTGCCTACCGTGCCGTCTAAGAAAAGCCAAGCCTGCATCACCATCTACAGGGAACCTGCCGTCCGCACGCCTCGCTCATCACGCACCTCCGTTCACATACACCGGACTGGACTACTTCGGGCCAATAGAGGTCACAGTGGGACGACATCGTGAAAAGCGCTATGGCGCGTTATTCACCTGCATGACATCACGAGCAATATATATAGAGGTAGCCCACTCTTTAAGCGCCGACTCAGCCGTGTCGGCGCTCAGGCGTTTTATGAACAGAAGAGGATGCCCAAAGGAAATATGGAGTGACAACGCTACGTGCTTCAAGGCAGCAGACAAGGAGCTGGCCGAAGCAGCACTCGCAGCCCTCGAGCACGAAACCACATGTCGACAAATTGTGTGGAAGTACATACCACCATCAGCACCGTTCATGGGCGGCGCATGGGAGCGAATGGTTCGCTCCGTGAAAGAAGCTCTACGCGTCACCCTCAACGAGCGCTATCCCAGTGACGAGACCTTGGTGACCCTGCTCGCCGAGGTCGAAAACACGGTCAACTCACGACTTCTCACACACGTCTCAGTCGACCCAGGAGACCCAGAAGCCATCACGCCGAATCACATCATCATCGGTCCCAACTCGCACGTACCTGCGCCGGGACACTTCAGCGAGAGTGACGTGACGGCCCGCCAGCAGTGGAAACGAGCTCAAGCCCTGGCCGACGTGTTTTGGAGAAGGTAGGTAAAGGAATACCGGCCCCTACTCCAACACCGGCGGGAGCCCAGCAGCATAGGCGTATCACCGAAGATTGGAGACCTAGTCATCATTTGTGACTCCAATCTACCACGCAACATCTGGCCCAGGGGGAAAATCAGCAACGTATATCCTGGCGTCGACGGAGAGGTAGGAGTAGTGGACGTAACCACAAGCACGGGGCATGTACTACGAAGACCGACAAAGAAGATCGTCGTGCTACCAGAGGGATCGCAGCGTGGCGACGGCGGGAGAATGTGCATGACGCAAACATAGCAATACCTCGAACGAAATAACTTACGGATTGCTTGTGGTAACCATCGCTAGTTGAACAACCTAGGGGCGGTAGGCGGAGCCATGAGAATGTTATGATCGTCGGGGCGCGCTCACGGTTCCACAACTAGCGGTGGTTGCCCACAGCAACGCGGGAAAAGCCGTAGCAATAATATTAAGAAATATAGCTTTTATTGTTAAATAAATAATATTGTAACTATGTAATAACTCTCGCAATAAAGGCACCGAACAACTGACGAGAGTTAACATAGATTTAGGATATAGAAATTAATTAATGCCAAATTGTAGAATAAGTATTATATGTAAAATGTATTCTTTTGTATAGTGCAATGTAATTTCTTATGTATTAAGCCTTTAGGCACGATAAATAATAAAACAGGGCATGTTACCGTGACGCGGCCGCGGAGCGAATGAGGCTACGCGCGCCGCGCCACGACGTTTTATATTTATAGTACTGAGGCGGGGGGCAGGGTCCTCAGCCCCAAATTGCTGAAATAACAACGTTTTAACCTTTACTATGTAGAAAAATTGTTATATAAGTATTAGTTTAATAAGTAATTGTAAGAATGTAATATATTTAAGTCTGTACATTAGTTTTTAAGAGATTTACCCAATAAAGAAAGGCGCGGGGGTGAGGCAAGGGTCCGCTGGCCAGCAACGGCCAAATAGTATATAAGACGGGCCGGCCGGAACGGTCGGCAGTCGCTCTCTAGCTACAGTAAAGAAAACAACAGCAAGAAAAGAAAAAGTTCCTCCTCACCGCCGCTTGCCTCCAGTAGTAAGCAAGACCAACGTGTTTCACTCATTTTTCGAACGGCGTTACGGCGATCCGTAACATTGTGGTTGGGTGATAATATTGAATTAGCCTTTTATAGTGTAAATTATAATATTTGTCGAAATTTTAATTATGGATTCGAACCTTACATGCTAATGGTGCTTCATTTTTTTATTTGCATTTACTTCAAAGAAAATACACGCAAAAAGCTTCATCGCGCAGTAAAAAACACAACAAATATATGTATAACTAATACGAAAAATTATACCCAAAACAAACAAATAATACTACCTATAAATAACCTAATAAGTAATAATATTATCGACTGATAAGATGACGTGAGCGCACACGGCGCTGGCAGACGCTCTAACGACAGGGGTTCCACGTCGAAGAGCTCAGGGCTCACTGACTTCAGCAAGCCCGTGAGCAGTAAATACGCCCAGATTTTAAAATAATTTCTTAATAAAATCAAATTTTGGTCTTTTGAAAAAAAATTAACTATAGCAATGTTCATTAATAAATTGTCTATCCATTGGTGTAAATCGCAAAATAAAATAATACTTACTTTACGAGCAGATGCATGTTAGCAATAATAATTTCACATTTATGTGGTTTCGTTGTAAGGATTTAATATTTATTCGTTTAAAAAAATTGGATATAGCTTTTATGGAATCAAGATTATGTAGAAATATAATGTGTTTTTTATTTGTTGATATATCTTTTAAATAAAAAGTAGATAGCTCCTAAAAACCGCACAAATAACGATTTGCGCGACATTTTGCTCAACCTGCGTCTTAAGGAAATGGGGTCCTACGTTGAGCGGCTTTCGACCACAGCCACAGTCTTGAGAGTCTTATATAACATATAGCTTCTATATAGCTATAGAACAAACTCAATATTTTTTATTTTGTCTTACTATTTTCTTTGTGAAAACCAAAGTGACTAATCAAATTTTTTAGCGAAGATTATAAATTTCTACATTACCTATCTATCTACCCTGAAACTAGCAATATTATTTTTGACCTTAGTGTTAATGAATAACTAAATAAACTGATACTGACATAAGTGAAATAAATAAAATAAAATAAAATTTCAAATTATATCTTACACAGTATAGAATGTTTTAGTGTAAACTATTATTAATACAAAATTCCGCAGTATTCAGGGGGTAAAATATTTTCAATAAATTATTACTACTGCGTGCCAAGTTGCTGTCAAGAGGTAGTCTGTGATATAACGCTAAGTTGTAATTTATCGTTTAACACAATTTTTGTAGGTAGAACCAACGTATGGTGTTAACAAGAGAAAAGATTAAAAGTAATTTCAGTTTATGTCCTTCTATGTAACGGATTCATAATATTTAAGCTTAAGGGGATAGGAGGAATATTGAATGCACTTTTGAAAACTAAGCCCAATTGATAAATATGGTTTATGGAAACTTAAAAAGTAAACCTGTTTAACGCGGTAAAGCCATGCTGCATATGGTTGAAGCATGTGTATTTTAGTCTTCAGGGGTAACATATGCGGTAGAGCCATGCTGCAGCTATATTATTGTTGTAGCACGATTGGGTCGGCTCGACTGGGGAAGGACTACGCTCTCACAGAATACCAGCGTAAAATATCAGCTTAACGCTGCTGTGTTTCGTATGGTGAGTGTAGAGAACCGGAGACCTTTTTTACTGGAAACGAGGCATTCCATCTTAGTCCTCACGGGTGACAACGCATCTGCATTTTGATTCGCAAACGAGGATAGATGTAGATGTCTATGGGCTACAGCAACCACTTACCATCACTTGGACTATGTGTTCGTTTGTCACCCTATAAAGAAAGTCGCAAAATATGAATGACGCCGTATGCCGCGTATACAAAAATAGAGATCCCCGTGCTTGAAATGTTTATATGCGAATTTATTGTTACTATATCTATACAAATAAATAAAATTTAAGTGTCTGTTTATAATGTCAAAATTACTGTTTTTTACTAAATGCATATGAAAATAAATACGGTTCTTATAACTAAAATACAATTAAACGCGGTAACAAATACTACGCCGAAGTTGGCGGACGAACCAAATGTTTTATTAAATTTTGATCATAATCCAAAGTAAAATGCCAGTTTGCGTAGTGAAACTGTGTAAAAGTAATACTACAAAAATAAGAAAGACACTGGGATCACATACCATCAGTAAGTATCCTACAATTTCGAAATTTCAACATAAAATAACACGAGCTATAAATAAGTTAATTTATTGTGGTAGAGCCGTGCTCCAGCTATATTAGTAGTATAGTTGTAGCACGAATGGGTCGGCTCGACCGGGGAAGGACCACGCTCTCACAGAATACCGCTGCTGTGTTTCGTATGGTGAGTGTAGAGAACCGGAGACCCTTTTTACTGGAAACGAGGCATTCCATCTTAGTTCCCACGGGTGACAACGCATCTGCATTCTGATTCTTAATCGAAGATAGATGTAGATGTCTATGGGCCACAGCAACCACTTACCATCAGGTGGACTGCGTGCTCGTTTGTCACCCTTATCCTATAAAAAAAAATAACAACGCATCTACATTTTGATTCTTCATTAACAATAAATGTAGATGTCTACAGGGTAGTGGCTGTGTAAGAATATCTATTACCCCATATTATCCCGTGGGTGTCTTAAAAGGCAGCAGAGGGAAACAAATCAGGAGATGGGCAGCAGGATCTTCCTAATAACGACTAAAAATGAAAAAATTGAGGTTACCAACCCGGTTGCCATGCGTGGCAACCAAGGCAAAAATCCCCCTATGATGCAATCTATGGGGGAGGCCTATGTTCAGCAGTGGACTTTAATAATAATATGTAACGGTAGATGTCTATGAATCACAGCATCCACTTATCATTAGGTGGAATGTGTGCTCGTTTGTCACTATTACTCTATAAATAAAACTTTAATTTAGTTTAAAGACGTAATAAAATGTACTATACTTGATATAGTACATTTTATTCCACCCGGACATTTGAGAAGACCAGACGTGTTTTGTTTTTGGTTAATCGCTATTAATTAAAGTTCTATATTGAAATTCTTGCCAAATAATATTTGTGGAATAATAGGAGATCATACGTTTCGAAGAGCATCGAGCCTAAAATCGTCACTGCAGAGTGCATGCGTGTGCGACGAATCAACATATATATAGAAGATATAAATACACTGTTATGCATTATTAAGCATAAGTACACTACCTCGCAACAAAATAAGACAGCATATATGCAATATCTATGAATTAAAGTAACAATTACCACCCAGGGATCTACTAACACTGGACCGAAAAGTAATTTATAAGAAATCGTCGATTGCCACCAACTTATCTTGATCTCTCTTGTCGTGGAACACTTTCATAAGGGTTAAGTTAGTGTGTTTTACGCTGTCCGTATAGTAATATAGTTGCTGTATTTACAATCTACGATAATTTTTGTTGCCCTGGTACATCCACGTACGCGTACAACATGCCGCTTAAGAGAATCCCGCCGCTTACACCCACAAATTTAAATGTTGCCTTGGCTCATTCTCATACACACTCAGATCCAAACTTGAGTATATCTGTGGATATTGAGGATTCATTATCTAATGTGACCCAACGTAATCTCAATACTAAAAGGAAGAGGGAAAATTTAGGAGAAAAGAGTGATTTAGACGACTTTAAGTCATTAATGACGAATATGTTTCAAGATCTGAAGAATACAATGAACGAGATAAAAGATCAAAACAATGAGCTTAAGGAATCAGTTAAATTCACATCCGCTAAACATGAAGAGGAATTGGGAAAGTTGCAAAAAATTGAAGAAGATAGGGCCGAAGATCATCGTACATACGTCAATTAGAAGACAAAATAGACCAACTAGAGAAGCAAGCTCGTGCTACCAGCTTAGAGATAAGAAATATACCAAAAATTAGTGACGAAAATAAGCAGGGACTCTCTAAGATAGTCGTTGAAATAGGTAAAATTATTAACGTGCCGATACACGATGGCGATGTGAAGGATATATTCCGCATGAACGCTAAAAAAGCTAAACCTCTAATAATTGAGCTTAATAATGCCATGATGAAGGAACGGATACTGCATGCTGTGAAAAAATTTAATAAGGATAATAAAGAAAATAAATTGAACACTAAACATTTAAAGATGGATATGCCTTATGTCCCGATTTTTATATCTGAGAATCTTACCACAAAAAGTAAACGACTGTTCTTCTTAGCGAGAGAATATGGATCCCAAAACAACTTTAAATATTGTTGGACGTCCTATGGAAAGGTGTTCCTCAGAAAAGAAGATGGTGCACCACTTATTCGGATTGAGTCAGAAATCGACATAAGTAAATTAAGTAATAAATTGTGACTAGTCTTATCAAGCTCAGATTTAAGTATTTGCTGTGCTATTAAATTTATTCATTCCACTAATTTATTTAAAGAAAATATTTTTCTACTTAAATTAGTTTTGTCAAAATATTTTTATTTTACTTTCGTAATATCGAATAACGTGTCGCTGCGAATGCTTTATACACAAACAAATTACATGAACGCCACAGAAATTATCTTCATATATACTATCACACCGCGCCAAGCTCTCACACAAATACTGACACAAACTATTATCCATAAACAATTAAAAATAACTCATTATACAATACAATTCATTGGTTTATATAACCGCCTGATACTCACAAATATTTTTTACGATTGTTGTATACGAGCTCTGCAGTCCTTTAATTCTATTTATTCAAATTCAATAGTTTAAATTTAGATATAATTAGTGAAATTGACATCGCCGGTGATATCAATTGTACAATCGTAAATGATCTTGCATGCTTTAGAAAAGATACTGATTTTAAAAATTTAGGTAGTAATTCATTGAATATTATAACAGTTAACATTCGTAGTATTCAACGTAACCTAGAAACATTCTTAATATTCTTAGCCCAACTTGAAATTCCAATAGATATAATAGTACAGACGGAGTGTTGGATTAACGAAAACACAATTATCCCTGTAATTAATAATTATAACTCATTTAGTACTAAAATAAACCATAATCAGAATGACGGTGTTGTCCTATACGTAAAAGAAAATATTCCAAATGTACAAATATATGAACCTAAAATCAATGATGGCAGCTGTTTAGTTCTAAAAATTCTAAATAAAATTTCTTTACTCGCTACTTATAGATCACCAAGTTTTAGAAACCCCACGGCGTACCTCGACTCTATAGAAAAATTACTAAGTGAAACTCACTCAGAACATATTATTTTTACAGGAGATATTAATATTGATACCCTCCCGCAGAACATCACAGGATACTCATCAGACTATTTAAATCTTATGGCAGCGTACGGCCTTCAACAAGGAATTAACAAACCAACAAGAAAAGATAGATGTTTAGATCATTTTATGGTCAAAAGTAGTAGTTTAGTACAACAAACATTTGTATTTGAACCTTTTACTGATCATTGCCCAATACTCCTACATCTGGAAATTCTAATCTGAAGAGAACTAATTACCAGTATGACAAAATTATAATAGACTTTGAAAAATTAGGCGTGGCACTAAGATCTCTTCCGTGGGTAGAATACTATAATTTAAAAACCGCTGATGAAATGGCAAGCTTTCTGATCTCCAAACTGCAAGAATGTATTGTAGACAACAGTACAGTGAAAACAATTGCAAGCCGGCATAAACCCTTAAAGCCTTGGCTAACTCCAAATGTAATCAAATGTATACGCAATAGAGACAAATTATATAAAATCCTAAAGAAATCGGGAGATGATGACTATCTAAAAAAGAATTACTTAAGTTATAAAAACATCTGTAATTCTATGTTAAAAAATCTAAAACGTAAC
This sequence comes from Parnassius mnemosyne, assembly GCA_963668995.1. Classification (NCBI taxonomy): domain Eukaryota; kingdom Metazoa; phylum Arthropoda; class Insecta; order Lepidoptera; family Papilionidae; genus Parnassius; species Parnassius mnemosyne. The sequence continues at coordinate 44,041,035 of CAVLGL010000093.1, read as the reverse complement.
TACTACCAATTACAGCTGACTAAATCCATCGGTAACGCAAAAAGAACATGGCAAATAATAAAGAAATTAGTAATTTAAAAGTAAATAAATCGGTATATACAGAATTATTGAACAAAGAAAATAATCCATACTCGTCCCTAAACAAAGTAAATGAGTACTTTACCTCCATTGGTGGTGAATTAGCTCATAGTATTCTGAACAAAAAAAAATGAAAATGAATCATCCTTAGCTTGTAAAGCCAATAAATTAGACAAGGCCCCACTTCAATCGATGTCACTTAGTTCAGTGGACGCAGGCGAAGTTAGAAGTATTATTAGTAGCCTTAAAAATAGCAGTGCTTCAGGATGGGATGGAACACCTACTAATGTACTAAAATATTTTCAAGAAATCGTAGCAGAACCTATTTCATATCTTTGCAATACTAGTTTTACTACGGGTATTTTTCCAACTGCGCTCAAAAAATCAATAATTATCCCAATTCACAAATCAGGTGACAAATCTTTAACATCTAATTATAGACCCATTTCGCTGTTATGTGTTTTATCCAAAGTAATCGAAAAATCAGTAAATAAAAGATTAACAAACTACTTAGAGTCAAATAACTTTATTTCAAAAAATCAGTTCGGATTCAGACCTAACAAATCCACCGAAGATTCTCTTCTTAAGCTTACAGAATACATTACTCAACATGTAGATGAAGGTGATAAATGTATGGGTGTATTTATTGACTTGCAGAAAGCTTTCGATACCGTCTCAATACCAATTTTGTTGACTCGATTACAAAATGTGGGTGTCCGAGGTGTAGTTCTGTCATGGTTTGGAACTTACTTAACTGGGAGGATTCAGTGTGTCAGAGTTGATAAATATGTCAGTCAGGATCTTTCTTGCTCATATGGTGTCCCACAAGGCAGCACACTTGGGCCAACCCTTTTCTTAATATATATAAATCAGTTAGCCGAACTAGATCTTAAACGAGCAGACATAACCATGTATGCGGATGACACAGTGATTCTATTCCATGATAGTACATAGGAAAAAACCAAACACTTGGCTGAAAAGGGGTTACGTGAAGTGGCAAATTGGCTCGAAGATAGTCTTCTTTCAATTAACCCTTCTAAAACCACATACATCTGTTTTAGTAAAACTAGTGTCTCAAGTCCTTTGAGCGATCCTGGATTACAACTGCACTCAAATAAATGCAATAGACAACCACATACCCCTTGCGATTGCCCAAAACTTAACAGGTCCAAAACTGTAAAATATTTAGGGATCACTGTCGATGAAAATTTGCATTGGGCTCCACATGTCAAAATCATATCAAACAGAATAAGGAAACTAATATATGTTTTTAAGTCACTGCGTCAAGTGGCAAATTCTAAATTACTGATACAAACTTTCTATGCGCTTTGTCAATCAGTCATTACTTATGGGATCTTTTCATGGGGTGGGGCAGGCAAAACGTACCTAGTAGATGTTGAAAGAGCACAACGTATTGTGCTCAAAGTGTTACTTTTTCTTCCGTATAGGCATCCCACAACACTGGTGTATGAAAAAGCACAGGTACTTAGTGTAAGAAAATTATTTATATACCAATGTATCAGACGATTCCATAGGTACTCTGCACCCAATAAACTTGACAAAACTATAATAGAAGAAATAAAGTAGATAAATACTTAGTCCCTAGAATACATAGCGCTTTTGCCAAACGACAATTTTATTACCTTGCACCACTACTATACAATAAATTTAATAAAATTTGTGTTAGTAAGAGCTACAACAACCATCAAATCAAAAGTAAAATAATTAATTGGCTGAAAACTTGTGACTATGAAGCTACTGAATATCTATTAACCTCTAATTTGTAAATTGTGTAATTGTAATCATAATTAATTCAGGCAATCATAACAATCATGCAAATTTAAAAAATTAAAATCATGTACGCACACACACTCACTCTCTCTGTCTCTCACACATACAAACACACACACACTCACACACACACACACACACACACACGCACACACACACACACAGGGCGCGCGCGCGCACGCACGTAGATTTAGAAACACGTATCTATATGTTTTTTTTGTGTTTTTATTCAACAAAAGTTTGCTAAATATAGGAAGGAACTATGTCCTGTTACTCAGGTTAACCTTTTACAGGAGATAGGGCCACATTGATATGTATAAATTGTTTTTTGTTGCAATAAAATTTTTTCAATTTTCAATTTTTAACTTAAAATGTAGAAATAACATACAATATATGTATTTTTATTATTTTCTTATCCTTAAATTGTGTTGAATGCAAGCGGAGTCCTAAATCTTCTTCTAGTTGTACGATAAAGTCGAATGCCTTCACACAAGAAACTTGGTCCGCAACTTCGATCGCAATTTTTTAAAGATATCGATTACGATCTTTCCTTCCATTGTTTAGATAAAACATTAAATTGATAATTTTCTCAGTTTGAAGCATTACTATGAACTCGTTTTAAATTTTAGAAACTTTACTACTGTTCAAACTCCGACAATATGTTTCTCCTTTAGTTTTGCTTATTATTTTATTAAGCACTAGCTGTTCCCCGCGACTTCGCCCGCGTTCAATTTAGGGTTTTAATTTTTTTCCACAGAACGCTAATTCTTTTTTTAAATAAAAGTATCCTAAGTTACTCCTTATAACATCAGCTAGCTGCCAGTGAAAGTTCCGTCAAAATAGGTCCAGCCATTTCGGAGATTAGCTCGAACAAACAGACACACACATAGACAGACAAATATTTAAAAAATTATGTTTTTGTTTGTATGTACCGTATACACTTTCATATGTATTTAGTAAAAAGCTGTTATTTTGATATTACAAACAGACACTTCAATTTTATTCATTTGTATAGATGTATACCTACGTATATTCCTGACAAATAAATGCATTTTCGTTCTTTCTGAAGGTTTTTTTGGTTCGTTAAAAACGATCAAGTGTGTGAACCTTAGACCACTCAACCAAATGGGTAAGTCAAAATGGGTTAATGGTCTAACTTACTAACTTATCTTCACGCACAATCCCTGACAGGGTAGCCAGAGAGAACAGATCGCCAAGTGTCACGATCCTTACATACCTCTTTCGCTTCTTTCAGATTCATTATCTTCTTCATACATGCACGTCTAGGTATCCGAGTACTCTTGACCCTCCCCTCTTTGAGCAATTTGCTCACATGGTCTTCGAAAGTTAGTCTCGGTCTACCTCGACACCTTTTAATATTTACTTTCGCGCTATACATTTTCTTCAACATTCGGTCTTCACTCATGCGCTCAACGTGCCCAAACCATCGAAGCACGCCCTTATCAATTTTTGTGATAAGGTCTTCTTTCAAACCTGCCATATTGCGAATCTCTTCGTTTCGCTTTCGGTCGGCCATGGTAACGCCGCACATTTTACGAAGAGATCGCATCTCCACTGCATTCAACTTACTTTAATGCTTCTTCTGGCATACCCAGATTTCGCTGCCATATAACAAAGTCGGTACCAACACTGCGTTATGTATTGCAAGGCATGCACTCTTCACTACGCCTTGCCTTTTGACTAACGCAGTCAGGGCACCGTTGACTATGTTCCCGGCAGCGACACGTCGACACACGACAGCCTGTCCACATCTAAATCGCATCTTCCATCCCGGCTGAAAGCACTCCCCAAGTATACAATTTCATTTACATGTTCTTGACATTCCTGATTTAGCCATATTTCACACATCGTTCTCTCTTCGTCCCTTTCAAATACCAGAACCTTAGTTTTATTAGCATTCAAACGGAGACCTTTAATTTCACATTCCTCTTTCATACACGTGACTAATGCCTGCAGTTCTGCCTCTGATAGTGCAATAAGCACTGCATCATCAGCATACAGCAGACAATTTACTTTAATGTCACCCAATTTCACACCCAAACAGCAATCTTGCAGCTTCTGTAAACAGCTGTCGAGATACAGTATGAACAACCAGGAAGACATGACACAACCCTGTTTTACGCCCGTTTGGACGCTAAGCATGGGTGGCAGGTCATGCCCTACCCGCACACAGGCTGTACAGTCACAGTAAAGTGACTGCACAGCCCTTAGCAATCGACCATCCACACCATACCCCGGCAACAGTTCCCACATTTTCTTCCTTACAACCTTATCAAATACTTTCTCAAGATCCACTAAAGCACAGAAAATCTTCTGGTTAGCAGCCAGAAGCTTCTCCGTGATCATGCGGAGAGAAAACATTTGATCCGTGCATCCTCTTCCAGGTCTAAATCCGCATTGTGTCTCCCATAGAAATTTTTCCGATTTCTCTTGCATCCTACGTGTCAAAACCTTCGAGTAAACTTTACTTGCTGTAATGTTCAAGCTGATCGCCCGATAGCACCCGCAGTCAAAATGTGAACCTTTACCTTTATATAAAGGCACAATGACTGCGGATCGCCAATCATCCGGGACATCCCCCGTCCGCCAGCACAAATTGCACAACAGATGAAAGCTGTCCCAGACTCGAGGCCCACCATACTTGACCATTTCAGCAGTAACTCTGTCTAGTCCCGCAGCCTTACCACATTTCAAACTTCGAATCGCACGTTCAATCTCTTTCATACTGATGACCTCAGTGTCATCGAGGTCCGGGTCTGGCGTACCAGTCACGGCGTCACCCCCGGATCCCTCACTAAGATCATCACACGCATACATTTCTCTATAAAACTCGCTCGATCGCTGCATGACGTCCGATTTTTCTGAGAGGACGTCATTGGTTCTCGAAAGCACTTTGTTCATTCTTAAGGCCGTCGCACCGCTTCGGGTCCTTCCAACCTCTTTCCAGAAGAGTTTGGAGTTTTCCTTAAAGTTGTGCGACAACCTTTCGTCCGCTTCCATTCTACACCTTTCACGCACTTCCTCAATCAATGTTTTCGTATGAACATTCTGCAGCTTATATCTTTCTTTCATTTCTCTCTCATATCCTTATCATTACTAGAGGCCAAGTAGTCTAACCATGCTTTCTTCTTCTTCTTTACAGCTTCTTTCACTTTATCATTCCACCATGCATCTCTTCTTTTCTACTACCTCTTTTTATCGTTCCACACACTTCTTCCGCTGCACTTACCATTCCATCCCTAAGGTTCTGCCATGTTCTTTCCACACATTCTTTTCTGCCATCGATGGTGTCAAGCTTTCGGCTACCCTCTCATGCTATTTGTCCCTAGTATCCGCTTCCTGAAGCTTCCAGCTGCGGATGCGACAGACCGACTGTGGTTCTGTCACTGCCGTCCGGTAGCGCCAACCCGCGAACAGACCCCTAAATCTAGTAATCACTGGATAATGATCCGTTCCCAGGTCAGCATTCCATTTAATCTTCTATTTTACACGTGGTAGAGCTATGCTGCAGATATATTAGTAGTGTAGTTGTAACACGAATGGGTCAGCTCGAACGGGGAAGGGCCACGCTCTTACAGAATACCAGCGTAAAATAGAAGCTTAACGGTGCTGTGTTTCGTATGGTGAGTGTAGAGAACCGGATGCCCTTTTTACTGGAAATGAGGCATTCCGTCTTAGTCCTCACGGCTGACAACGCATCTTTTTTTTTATAGGATAGGGTGACAAACGAGCACACAGTCCACCTGATGGTAAGTGGTTGCTGTGGCCCATAGACATCTACATTTATCCTCGTTTGCGAATCAAAATATAGATGCGTTGTCCCCCGTGAGGACTAGGATGGAATGCCTCATTTCCAGTAAAAAGGGCCTCCGGCCACCTGCACTCACCAAGCGAAACGCAGAGGTAAACCTCTACTTCACGCTGGTTTTCTGTGCGGTCGTGGTATCACCCGGTTCGAGCCGGCCCATCCGTGTGACAGCAAAAGCTGCCGCGTGGCTCTACCACTGTTAAAATATCGTTACTTCCTTATCATTGAAGTTTGTAATCGAAGAAGACCGAGTTTTTATTAATTAAACTAATTACTAACCTCTTTACTAAGATCCTTTTTCGTATTTTCGTAGTGCATATCTAAGTTATCATGTTGTTTTTTTAAATAGATTTATAGAAAGTCTTTGTTTTGGAGTTATCCACACCATAAACCATTTACGTTGGGGGTCATTGTAAAAGCGTGCTCGTCGCGACCCCTGCCAGCCCTTTTCAGGGCTGAAATTCTACACAGCTGCGCACCCATGCCAACGAGGGTTAGGGCGTTCCCCCAAGGCGACGCACACCAGCTCGTCCCCGTTGGTGTGGAATGCAGCGACGATGGGGACCGCCACCCGTCACGCACAGCCCGACACGGTGGAAGGTGGAGGACAGAGTGCAGAGTTGGCACGTGGAATGTTAGAGGAGGCATGAGAGATAAGACGAATAAGCTCATCGAAATAATGAAAGAAAGAGAATTAGATGTCGTGTGTATGTCGGAGACCAAACGGAAGGGCAGTAGTACTGAAGAGCTCCCTGGCGGGACATTAGCTCTATGGTCCGGAGTCCCGGAGAGCGAGAGCGCCTGCCAGGGAGTGGGGGTGCTGCTGTCGTCTCGGTTGGTCGATGTTATGACTGAATATAAGGTTGTGAACTCAAGACTTCTCTGGGTTCGCTTTAAATTGGGACTGACGAAGTTATTCCTTTTGGCTGTTTATGCACCGGTAGCCTCGTCGTCCAGGGCTGAACTGGAGGAGTTTTGGGAGAATGTAAGAGAAGTTCTAGATTTGTGTAGTGGCGGTTAAGAATATCCACTACCCCATATCTTCCCGTGGGTGTCGTAAAAGGCGACAAAGGGAAACAGGCAGGAGATGGGCAGCAGCATCTTCCTGATAATTAGCCAAAATAACAATAAAAAAACTGCGGTTGCCAACCCGCTCGCCAAGCGTGGCAACTATGGCAATATACCCCCCATGAGCAATGACAATAATAAACGGCCCTCAGTCCCCGGCGGCCCCGCTATTCCTGGCTACGGTGGCGACCATGGTAACGGCGGGGCAGGGGGTGCTAAGAATCTCCGGTGGAGGTTCGGTTGCCACCTACGACGACTCGACCTGGCAACATACAACGCACGCACCCTGAGGACTGACGAGAAGATTGTGGAGCTGGAAGAAGAGATAGACGAGTTACGCTGGCATATTATAGGATTATCCGAAGTCCGAAGAGAGGGGGAGGACACGGTAATCCTCGAATCCGGCAACTTGCTCTATTACCGGGAGGGCGACCATCTGTCCCAAGGAGGTGTCGGATTTATCGTCCACAAGTCTCTCGTTAACAACGTTGTAAAGATTGAGAGTGTGTCGACGAGGGTTGCGTACCTTATACTCAGAATCACCAAGCGGTATTCGCTGAAGGTCATACAGGTTTACGCACCAACCTCGGCACACCCCGATCAGGAGGTGGAGGAAATGTATGAGGATATCTCTAGAGCCATGCATTCCTCCAAAACCCAATATAGTGATCGCGAGGGTGAAAACCGGCAGCGATCACCGAATGGTTAGAGGCACACTGAACCTAAACGTTAAGTTGGAGAGGTCTCGTCTAATGAAGTCAATGCTCCGTCCCCCTCGTGCTCTAATCCAAAGTCCCGAAACCTTTCAGCTCGAGTTACAAAACCGTTTTCAGTGCCTAGAAGACTGCAATGAAGTGGATGATTTGAATGACAAGCTCGTGGAAACTGTCCATGCGGTCGGAGCTAAGTTCTGCAAGACCCGCCGCAGAAGAACACAAAAACTCTCCGATCACACTCTTAATCTCATGGCTGTTAGACGGGAGATGAAGCTACATTCTTCAACAGATTTAACAGCATACAGGCAACTGAACAGACAGATCTCCAAATGCATGCGGCGGGACTTACGCAAATTCAATACAGCTCCGAACTGGCAAAGACTTTGGAACCGAGGCTCCAAAGTCTTTGCCAGAGATCTGTCTGCCAGAAAGCGCCAACTGTCAAAGCTGAAGACAGAATGTGGCAGCATCGTTTCCGGGGCACCTGAGATTTTGAGTGAGATTGAGAGGTTCTATGGGCAGCTGTACACGTCATCGTTGGAGCCGCACGCAAGTGTGAGTAACGATCCAAGAGCGAGTCTTATCCGACATTATTCCGATGATATCCCGGACGTCAGTCTGAGCGAGATTAGAATGGCTCTCCAGCACCTTAAAAACGGCAAGGCCCCAGGCGAGGATGGAATTACAGCGGAGCTTCTGAAAGCGGGTGGAAAACCGGTACTTGAAGTCCTTCAGAAGCTCTTTAATTCCGTCCTCCATGGTGGCATTACACCGGAGGCGTGGAGCAGAAGTGCGGTGGTCTTGTTCTTCAAGAAAGGCGACAACGCTCTCTTGAAGAACTACAGACCGATTTCCCTTCTGAGCCGCGTCTACGTGCTGTTTTCGAGAGTCATTACGAATCGTCTCGCGCGCAGACTTGACGACTTCCAGCCTCCCAAACAAGCCGGTTTCCGAAAAGGCTTTAGCACCATAGACCACATACATACCTTTCGGCAAATTGTACAGAAGTCCGAGGAGTACAATTTGCCACTATGTCTGGCGTATGTGGACTATGAGAAAGCCTTTGATTCCGTCGAAATTTGGGCGGTGCTGCAGTCCCTTCAGCGATGCCAAGTTGACTGTCGGTATATCGAAGTGTTGAAGTGCTTGTACAGTAGGGCTACGATGGCTATCCGAGTACAGAACCAGAGTACGAAACCTATCCAATTGCAGAGAGGTGTAAGACAGCGTGACGTCATATCCCCGAAACTCTTTACCGCTGCATTGGAAGATGTTTTCAAGCTTCTGGACTGGAAAGGATACGGTATCAACATCAATGGCGAGTACATCACTCACCTTCGATTTGCCGACGATATAGTCCTTATGGCAGAATCGCTGGAGGACCTAAGCACTATACTCAATGACCTCAATAGTGTTTCCCAACGGATAGGTCTTAAGATGAACATGGACAAAACAAAGATCATGTTTAATGTCCATGTCACACCTATGCCGGTAGTTGTTGGGAACATTAAGCTCGAAGTTGTTGACGAGTATGTTTACCTGGGACAAATAGTCCGACTAGGTAAGTCCAACTTCGACCGAGAGGTCAATCAACGGATTCAACTCGGTTGGGCAGCGTTCGGGAAATTACGGCACATCTTCTCGTCAGGTATACCTCAAAACTTGAAAACGAGACTGTACACCCAGTGCGTGTTGCCAGTGATGACATACGGAACTGAGACGTGGTCCTTCTCTGCTGGCCGGATGAGGAAGCTCAAGGTCGCTCAGCGAGCTATGGAGAGGGCTATGCTCGGAGTTTCTCTGCGTGATAAACTCAGAAATGAGGATATCCGCAGTAGAACTAGAGTGACCGACATAGCCCAACGGATCAGTAAGCTGAAGTGGCCGGCCATATAGCTCGAAGAACCGACAACCGATGGGGAAGAAAGGTTCTCGAGTGGCAGCCTCGTACCGGCAGGCGAAGTGTAGGGCGTCCCCCCACTAGATTGAGTGACGACCTGGTAAGATATGCAGGAAGTCGATGGATGCAGGTGGCTCAGGACCGTGCTTTGTGGCATTCTTTGGGGGAGGCCTATGTTCAGCAGTGGACTTGTGAAGGGCTGTAATGATGATGATGATGAAGATTAAAGAGGGCATTGTCTTGTGAAACAACTTATTGTGTGTGCATTATACGCACAATCTTATAGTCATTGCCTGTATTACAAGAACGCTATTCTGCGTTTTCTGGTAGGTGGGTCGATGAGTTTCATTCCGATTTCACTTCGGTTTTGTTTTGTATGATGATGTTGTTTTTTTATAGGATAAGGGTGACAAACGAGCACACAGTCCACCTGATGGTAAGTGGTTGCTGCGGCCCATAGACAACTACATCTATCCTCGTTTGCGAATCAAAATGCAGATGCGTTGCCACCCGTGAGGACTAAGATGGAATGCCTCATTTCCAGTAAAAACGGCCTCCGGCCACCTGCACTCACTAAGCGAAACGCAGAGGTAAACCTCTACTTCACGCTGGTATTCTGTGAGGTCGTGGTACCACCCCGGTTCGAGCCGGCCCATCCGTGCGACAGCAAAAGCTGCCGCGTGGCTCTACCACTGTGGAATATTTGTATTGAAAAAAAAAAAGATGTATTTTTTAACTTTCTTCTATTTTTTATATCAATTACTCATCTAGATTTGAATATGTATCTATATTGGTGTGTTTGTCATCATTATCATCATCATTTCATTATGTCTGTTTCATCATCATCATTATCATGATTGAGATGATGATTGGAGTGATGGTAAAAGTTTACTTCAAGGGTGATTATGACATTACAAATTAATATCATGTGTATCACTTTTAAAAAAATAAAGCTGTAATTAAAGAAAGGTTAAGAAGGTTCTTTAAAGTTTTCCCAAGGAATATCACGAAGCACGGTCCTGAGTCATCAGCATCCATTGACTTTCTGCGTCCCTTGCCAAGTCATCATTCCATTTGGTGATGGGCCGCCTTAGACTTGTCTATATGTACTTGTCACTGCGTCAAGTGGCAAATTCTAAATTACTGATACAAACTTTCTATGCGCTTTGTCAATCAGTCATTACTTATGGGATCTTTTCATGGGGTGGGGCAGGCAAAACGTACCTAGTAGATGTTGAAAGAGCACAACGTATTGTGCTCAAAGTGTTACTTTTTCTTCCGTATAGGCATCCCACAACACTGGTGTATGAAAAAGCACAGGTACTTAGTGTAAGAAAATTATTTATATACCAATGTATCAGACGATTCTATAGGTACTCTGCACCCAATAAACTTGACATTAAAAACTATAATAGAAGAAATAAAGTAGATAAATACTTAGTCCCTAGAATACATAGCGCTTTTGCCAAACGACAATTTTATTACCTTGCACCACTACTATACAATAAATTTAATAAAATTTGTGTTAGTAAGAGCTACAACAACCATCAAATCAAAAGTAAAATAATTAATTGGCTGAAAACTTGTGACTATGAAGCTACTGAATGTCTATTAACCTCTAATTTGTAAATTGTGTAATTGTAATCATAATTAATTCAGGCAATCATAACAATCATGCAAATTTAAAAAATTAAAATCATGTACGCACACACACTCACTCTCTCTGTCTCTCACACATACAAACACACACACACTCACACACACACACACACACACACACGCACACACACACACACACACACACACACACAGGGCGCGCGCGCGCACGCACGTAGATTTAGAAACACGTATCTATATGTTTTTTTTTGTGTTTTTATTCAACAAAAGTTTGCTAAATATAGGAAGGAACTATGTCCTGTTACTCAGGTTAACCTTTTACAGGAGATAGGGCCACATTGATATGTATAAATTGTTTTTTGTTGCAATAAAATTTTTTCAATTTTCAATTTTTCACTTAAAATGTAGAAATAACATACAATCTATAAACCTCTACTTCACGCTGGTATTCTGTGAGGTCGTGGTACCACCCCGGTTCGAGCCGGCCCATCCGTGCGACAGCAAAAGCTGCCGCGTGGCTCTACCACTGTGGAATATTTGTATTGAAAAAAAAAGATGTATTTTTTAACTTTCTTCTATTTTTTATATCAATTACTCATCTAGATTTGAATATGTATCTATATTGGTGTGTTTGTCATCATTATCATCATCATTTCATTATGTCTGTTTCATCATCATCATTATCATGATTGAGATGATGATTGGAGTGATGGTAAAAGTTTACTTCAAGGGTGATTATGACATTACAAATTAATATCATGTGTATCACTTTTAAAAAAATAAAGCTGTAATTAAAGAAAGGTTAAGAAGGTTCTTTAAAGTTTTCCCATGGAATATCACGAAGCACGGTCCTGAGTCATCAGCATCCATTGACTTTCTGCGTCCCTTGCCAAGTCATCATTCCATTTGGTGATGGGCCGCCTTAGACTTGTCTATATGTACTTGTCACTGCGTCAAGTGGCAAATTCTAAATTACTGATACAAACTTTCTATGCGCTTTGTCAATCAGTCATTACTTATGGGATCTTTTCATGGGGTGGGGCAGGCAAAACGTACCTAGTAGATGTTGAAAGAGCACAACGTATTGTGCTCAAAGTGTTACTTTTTCTTCCGTATAGGCATCCCACAACACTGGTGTATGAAAAAGCACAGGTACTTAGTGTAAGAAAATTATTTATATACCAATGTATCAGACGATTCCATAGGTACTCTGCACCCAATAAACTTGACAAAACTATAATAGAAGAAATAAAGTAGATAAATACTTAGTCCCTAGAATACATAGCGCTTTTGCCAAACGACAATTTTATTACCTTGCACCACTACTATACAATAAATTTAATAAAATTTGTGTTAGTAAGAGCTACAACAACCATCAAATCAAAAGTAAAATAATTAATTGGCTGAAAACTTGTGACTATGAAGCTACTGAATGTCTATTAACCTCTAATTTGTAAATTGTGTAATTGTAATCATAATTAATTCAGGCAATCATAACAATCATGCAAATTTAAAAAATTAAAATCATGTACGCACACACACTCACTCTCTCTGTCTCTCACACATACAAACACACACACACTCACACACACACACACACACGCACGCGCACACACACACACACAGGGCGCGCGCGCGCACACACACACACACAGGGCGCGCGCGCGCACGCACGTAGATTTAGAAACACGTATCTATATGTTTTTTTTGTGTTTTTATTCAACAAAAGTTTGCTAAATATAAGACTAACTTTCGAAGACCATGTGAGCAAATTGCTCAAAGAGGGGAGGGTCAAGAGTACTCGGATACCTAGACGTGCATGTATGAAGAAGATAATGAATCTGAAAGAAGCGAAAGAGGTATGTAAGGATCGTGACACTTGGCGATCTGTTCTCTCTGGCTACCCCGTCAGGGATTGTGCGTGAAGATAAGTTAGTAAGTTAGACCATTAACCCATTTTGACTTACCCATTTGGTTGAGTGGTCTAAGGTTCACACACTTGATCGTTTTTAACGAACAAAAAAAAAACTTCAGAAAGAACGAAAATGCATTTATTTGTCAGGAATATACGTAGGTATACATCTATACAAATGAATAAAATTGAAGTGTCTGTTTGTAATATCAAAATAACAGCTTTTTACTAAATACATATGAAAGTGTATAACGGTACATACAAACAAAAACATAATTTTTTAAATATTTGTCTGTCTATGTGTGTGTCTGTTTGTTCGAGCTAATCTCCGAAATGGCTGGACCTATTTTGACGGAACTTTCACTGGCAGCTAGCTGATGTTATAAGGAGTAACTTAGGATACTTTTATTTAAAAAAAGAATTAGCGTTCTGTGGAAAAAAATTAAAACCCTAAATTGAACGCGGGCGAAGTCGCGGGGAACAGCTAGTGCTTAATAAAATAATAAGCAAAACTAAAGGAGAAACATATTGTCGGAGTTTGAACAGTAGTAAAGTTTCTAAAATTTAAAACGAGTTCATAGTAATGCTTCAAACTGAGAAAATTATCAATTTAATGTTTTATCTAAACAATTGAAGGAAAGATCGTAATCGATATCTTTAAAAAATTGCGATCGAAGTTGCGGACCAAGTTTCTTGTGTGAAGGCATTCGACTTTATCGTACAACTAGAAGAAGATTTAGGACTCCGCTTGCATTCAACACAATTTAAGGATAAGAAAATAATAAAAATACATAGATTGTATGTTATTTCTACATTTTAAGTGAAAAATTGAAAATTGAAAAAATTTCATTGCAACAAAAAACAATTTATACATATCAATGTGGCCCTATCTCCTGTAAAAGGTTAACCTGAGTAACAGGTTAACCTAAGTTTTTTTTTTGTTCGTTAAAAACGATCAAGTGTGTGAACCTTAGACCACTCAACCAAATGGGTAAGTCAAAATGGGTTAATGGTCTAACTTACTAACTTATCTTCACGCACAATCCCTGACGGGGTAGCCAGAGAGAACAGATCGCCAAGTGTCACGATCCTTACATACCTCTTTCGCTTCTTTCAGATTCATTATCTTCTTCATACATGCACGTCTAGGTATCCGAGTACTCTTGACCCTCCCCTCTTTGAGCAATTTGCTCACATGGTCTTCGAAAGTTAGTCTCGGTCTACCTCGACACCTTTTAATATTTACTTTCGCGCTATACATTTTCTTCAACATTCGGTCTTCACTCATGCGCTCAACGTGCCCAAACCATCGAAGCACGCCCTTATCAATTTTTGTGATAAGGTCTTCTTTCAAACCTGCCATATTGCGAATCTCTTCGTTTCGCTTTCGGTCGGCCATGGTAACGCCGCACATTTTACGAAGAGATCGCATCTCCACTGCATTCAACTTACTTTAATGCTTCTTCTGGCATACCCAGATTTCGCTGCCATATAACAAAGTCGGTACCAACACTGCGTTATGTATTGCAAGGCATGCACTCTTCACTACGCCTTGCCTTTTGACTAACGCAGTCAGGGCACCGTTGACTATGTTCCCGGCAGCGACACGTCGACACACGATAGCCTGTCCACATCTAAATCGCATCTTCCATCCCGGCTGAAAGCACTCCCCAAGTATACAATTTCATTTACATGTTCTTGACATTCCTGATTTAGCCATATTTCACACATCGTTCTCTCTTCGTCCCTTTCAAATACCAGAACCTTAGTTTTATTAGCATTCAAACGGAGACCATTAATTTCACATTCCTCTTTCATACACGCGACTAATGCCTGCAGTTCTGCCTCTGATAGTGCAATAAGCACTGCATCATCAGCATACAGCAGACAATTTACTTTAATGTCACCCAATTTCACACCCAAACAGCAATCTTGCAGCTTCTGTAAACAGCTGTCGAGATACAGTATGAACAACCAGGAAGACATGACACAACCCTGTTTTACGCCCGTTTGGACGCTAAGCATGGGTGGCAGGTCATGCCCTACCCGCACACAGGCTGTACAGTCACAGTAAAGTGACTGCACAGCCCTTAGAAATCGACCATCCACACCATACCCCGGCAACAGTTCCCACATTTTCTTCCTTACAACCTTATCAAATACTTTCTCAAGATCCACTAAAGCTCAGAAAATCTTCTGGTTAGCAGCCAGAAGCTTCTCCGTGATCATGCGGAGAGAAAACATTTGATCCGTGCATCCTCTTCCAGGTCTAAATCCGCATTGTGTCTCCCATAGAAATTTTTCCGATTTCTCTTGCATCCTACGTGTCAAAACCTTCGAGTAAACTTTACTTGCTGTAATGTTCAAGCTGATCGCCCGATAGCACCCGCAGTCAAAATGTGAACCTTTACCTTTATATAAAGGCACAATGACTGCGGATCGCCAATCATCCGGGACATCCCCCGTCCGCCAGCACAAATTGCACAACAGATGAAAGCTGTCCCAGACTCGAGGCCCACCATACATGACCATTTCAGCAGTAACTCTGTCTAGTCCCGCAGCCTTACCACATTTCAAACTTCGAATCGCACGTTCAATCTCTTTCATACTGATGACCTCAGTGTCATCGAGGTCCGGGTCTGGCGTACCAGTCACGGCGTCACCCCCGGATCCCTCACTAAGATCATCACACGCATACATTTCTCTATAAAACTCGCTCGATCGCTGCATGACGTCCGATTTTTCTGAGAGGACGTCATTGGTTCTCGAAAGCACTTTGTTCATTCTTAAGGCCGTCGCACCGCTTCGGGTCCTTCCAACAACAACGAACAAATCGATCATAATTCTCTCATTCTTTCTTTCTCTAGTATACATATGGATTTTCTTGTGATTAAACATAGTGTTTGTCACAAGAAGACCCTTTTCCTTACATACAGCCAGTATAAGCTTGTCAGCATCATTAACCCTTTTATCGCCAAACTTTCCAAGCACCGACTCGTACCCTGGTCGAGCGGTACCAACCCATCCATTCAAATCACCATATACAACAATTCTTTTGTTTCCCCTAACCAAATCTAGAACTTCTCTTACATTCTCCCAAAACTCCTCCAGTTCAGCCCTGGACGACGAGGCTACCGGTGCATAAACAGCCAAAAGGAATAACTTCGTCAGTCCCAATTTAAAGCGAACCCAGAGAAGTCTTGAGTTCACAACCTTATATTCAGCCATAACATCGACCAACCGAGACGACAGCAGCACCCCCACTCCCTGGCAGGCGCTCTCGCTCTCCGGGACTCCGGACCATAGAGCTAACGTCCCGCCAGGGAGCTCTTCAGTACTACTGCCCTTCCGTTTGGTCTCCGACATACACACGACATCTAATTCTCTTTCTTTCATTATTTCGATGAGCTTATTCGTCTTATCTCTCATGCCTCCTCTAACATTCCACGTGCCAACTCTGCACTCTGTCCTCCACCTTCCACCGTGTCGGGCTGTGCGTGACGGGTGGCGGTCCCCATCGTCGCTGCATTCCACACCAACGGGGACGAGCTGGTGTGCGTCGCCTTGGGGGAACGCCCTAACCCTCGTTGGCATGGGTGCGCAGCTGTGTAGAATTTCAGCCCTGAAAAGGGCTGGCAGGGGTCGCGACGAGCACGCTTTTACAATGACCCCCAACGTAAATGGTTTATGGTGTGGATAACTCCAAAACAAAGAGTTTCTATAAATCTATTTAAAAAAACAACATGATAACTTAGATATGCACTACGAAAATACGAAAAAGGATCTTAGTAAAGAGGTTAGTAATTAGTTTAATTAATAAAAACTCGGTCTTCTTCGATTACAAACTTCAATGATAAGGAAGTAACGATATTTTAACAGTGGTAGAGCCACGCGGCAGCTTTTGCTGTCACACGGATGGGCCGGCTCGAACCGGGTGATACCACGACCGCACAGAAAACCAGCGTGAAGTAGCGGTTTACCTCTGCGTTTCGCTTGGTGAGTGCAGGTGGCCGGAGGCCCTTTTTACTGGAAATGAGGCATTCCATCTTAGCCCTCACGGGTGACAACGCATCTACATTTTGATTTGTAATAGAGGATAGATGTAGATGTCTATGGGCCGCAGCAACCACTTACCATCAGGTGGACTGTGTGCTCGTTTGCCACCATTATCCTATAAAAAAAAATAGAAACAAAATGCAAATCAACCAAACAAAAAATAGAAGAAAATTTTAATTTGAATCTTTAAATCAAGCCATATTAATGATTCTCAAATTTAATTCCAATATTAAAAAATCTGGCATTCTTTCACAAAAAATACCTGAGCTGCCAAATTTCAAGTTACTAATTACTTATACACAGAAATCGTCTCCTATGGTTTTATTATCTTTCTATATATAAAAATCAATTGATGTCCGTTAGTCTCACTAAAACTCAAAAACGGCTCTACCGATTTTGATGATGTTTTTTGTATATTTTGAATCCCCTAGATGGTTTAGATATTTGGAAAACATCGCCACCCACCGGGGTGGCGATGTTTTCAATATTCAGGAATCACCCGTGCGAAGCCAGAAATTTTTATTAATAATAATCAGTACCTAGTGGCCAAGAATGAGTTAGTATTCATACCTCACTTGGTTTTAAAATTTGCGACTATGTTTTTGCAATGTAACCATATTAAAAAATTTTGCATTTTTGTTAATGAATATCGATCGGTACATAATAATCATCAACACTTAATGTTTAAAACAACTCCAATAATTCTAATCCTGTTTTCTTTTAATTTTTACGAATATATTAATTAAAATATAGGCTAAAATAAGGTTTTTGGTGTTGAGTTGTTAAAATTGAGAAGGACATAATTATATTATGTAGAATAAAGACTGACCAGGAATGTAAGAGAAGTTCTAGATTTGTGTAGTGGCGGTTAAGAATATCCACTACCCCATATCTTCCCGTGGGTGTCGTAAAAGGCGACAAAGGGAAACAGGCAGGAGATGGGCAGCAGCATCTTCCTGATAATAGCCAAAATAACAATAAAAAAACTGCGGTTGCCAACCCGCTCGCCAAGCGTGGCAACTATGGCAATATACCCCCCATGAGCAATGACAATAATAAACGGCCCTCAGTCCCCGGCGGCCCCGCTATTCCTGGCTACGGTGGCGACCATGGTAACGGCGGGGCAGGGGGTGCTAAGAATCTCCGGTGGAGGTTCGGTTGCCACCTACGACGACTCGACCTGGCAACATACAACGCACGCACCCTGAGGACTGACGAGAAGATTGTGGAGCTGGAAGAAGAGATAGACGAGTTACGCTGGCATATTATAGGATTATCCGAAGTCCGAAGAGAGGGGGAGGACACGGTAATCCTCGAATCCGGCAACTTGCTCTATTACCGGGAGGGCGACCATCTGTCCCAAGGAGGTGTCGGATTTTACGTCCACAAGTCTCTCGTTAACAACGTTGTAAAGATTGAGAGTGTGTCGACGAGGGTTGCGTACCTTATACTCAGAATCACCAAACGGTATTCGCTGAAGGTCATACAGGTTTACGCACCAACCTCGGCACACCCCGATCAGGAGGTGGAGGAAATGTATGAGGATATCTCTAGAGCCATGCATTCCTCCAAAACCCAATATACGGTGTTAATGGGAGACTTCAATGCAAAACTAGGCACAAGAGAGAACGGTGAGCTGAAAGTAGGGAAATTTGGAATAGGGCAACGGAACCCAAGGGGCCAGCAGCTGGCCGACTTCATGGAGAAAGAGGGACTCTTTATGATGAACTCTTTCTTCCAGAAGCGGCCCCACAGGAAGTGGACCTGGTCGAGCCCCGACGGTTCGACAAAAATTGAGATTGACTTCATTATGACGACCAGACGACAACTGTTCAGTGAATTCTCAGTGATCGCGAGGGTGAAAACCGGCAGCGATCACCGAATGGTTAGAGGCACACTGAACCTAAACGTTAAGTTGGAGAGGTCTCGTCTAATGAAGTCAACGCTCCGTCCCCCTCGTGCTCTAATCCAAAGTCCCGAAACCTTTCAGCTCGAGTTACAAAACCGTTTTCAGTGCCTAGAAGACTGCAATGAAGTGGATGATTTGAATGACAAGCTCGTGGAAACTGTCCATGCGGTCGGAGCTAAGTTCTGCAAGACCCGCCGCAGAAGAACACAAAAACTCTCCGATCACACTCTTAATCTCATGGCTGTTAGACGGGAGATGAAGCTACATTCTTCAACAGATTTAACAGCATACAGGCAACTGAACAGACAGATCTCCAAATGCATGCGGCGGGACTTACGCAAATTCAATACAGCTCCGAACTGGCAAAGACTTTGGAACCGAGGCTCCAAAGTCTTTGCCAGAGATCTGTCTGCCAGAAAGCGCCAACTGTCAAAGCTGAAGACAGAATGTGGCAGCATCGTTTCCGGGGCACCTGAGATTTTGAGTGAGATTGAGAGGTTCTATGGGCAGCTGTACACGTCATCGTTGGAGCCGCACGCAAGTGTGAGTAACGATCCAAGAGCGAGTCTTATCCGACATTATTCCGATGATATCCCGGACGTCAGTCTGAGCGAGATTAGAATGGCTCTCCAGCACCTTAAAAACGGCAAGGCCCCAGGCGAGGATGGAATTACAGCGGAGCTTCTGAAAGCGGGTGGAAAACCGGTACTTGAAGTCCTTCAGAAGCTCTTTAATTCCGTCCTCCATGGTGGCATTACACCGGAGGCGTGGAGCAGAAGTGCGGTGGTCTTGTTCTTCAAGAAAGGCGACAACGCTCTCTTGAAGAACTACAGACCGATTTCCCTTCTGAGCCGCGTCTACGTGCTGTTTTCGAGAGTCATTACGAATCGTCTCGCGCGCAGACTTGACGACTTCCAGCCTCCCAAACAAGCCGGTTTCCGAAAAGGCTTTAGCACCATAGACCACATACATACCTTTCGGCAAATTGTACAGAAGTCCGAGGAGTACAATTTGCCACTATGTCTGGCGTATGTGGACTATGAGAAAGCCTTTGATTCCGTCGAAATTTGGGCGGTGCTGCAGTCCCTTCAGCGATGCCAAGTTGACTGTCGGTATATCGAAGTGTTGAAGTGCTTGTACAGTAGGGCTACGATGGCTATCCGAGTACAGAACCAGAGTACGAAACCTATCCAATTGCAGAGAGGTGTAAGACAGGGTGACGTCATATCCCCGAAACTCTTTACCGCTGCATTGGAAGATGTTTTCAAGCTTCTGGACTGGAAAGGATACGGTATCAACATCAATGGCGAGTACATCACTTACCTTCGATTTGCCGACGATATAGTCCTTATGGCAGAATCGCTGGAGGACCTAAGCACTATGCTCAATGACCTCAATAGTGTTTCCCAACGGATAGGTCTTAAGATGAACATGGACAAAACAAAGATCATGTTTAATGTCCATGTCACACCTATGCCGGTAGTTGTTGGGAACACTAAGCTCGAAGTTGTTGACGAGTATGTTTACCTGGGACAAATAGTCCGACTAGGTAAGTCCAACTTCGACCGAGAGGTCAATCAACGGATTCAACTCGGTTGGGCAGCGTTCGGGAAATTACGGCACATCTTCTCGTCAGGTATACCTCAAAACTTGAAAACGAGACTGTACACCCAGTGCGTGTTGCCAGTGATGACATACGGAACTGAGACGTGGTCCTTCACTGCTGGCCGGATGAGGAAGCTCAAGGTCGCTCAGCGAGCTATGGAGAGGGCTATGCTCGGAGTTTCTCTGCGTGATAAACTCAGAAATGAGGATATCCGCAGTAGAACTAGAGTGACCGACATAGCCCAACGGATTAGTAAGCTGAAGTGCCAATGGGCCGGCCATATAGCTCGAAGAACCGACAACCGATGGGGAAGAAAGGTTCTCGAGTGGCAGCCTCGTACCGGCAGGCGAAGTGTAGGGCGTCCCCCCACTAGATGGAGTGACGACCTGGTAAGATATGCAGGAAGTCGATGGATGCAGGTGGCTCAGGACCGTGCTTTGTGGCATTCTTTGGGGGAGGCCTATGTTCAGCAGTGGACTTGTGAAGGGCTGTAATGATGATGATGATGAAGATTAAAGACGGCATTGTCTTGTAAAACAACTTATTGTGTGTGCATTATACGCACAATCTTTTAGTCATTGCCTGTATTACAAGAACGCTATTCTGCGTTTTCTGGTAGGTGGGTCGATGAGTTTCATTCCGATTTCACTTCGGTTTTGTTTTGTATGATGATGTTTTTTTTTTATAGGATAAGGGTGACAAACGAGCACACAGTCCACCTGATGGTAAGTGGTTGCTGCGGCCCATAGACAACTACATCTATCCTCGTTTGCGAATCAAAATGCAGATGCGTTGCCACCCGTGAGGACTAAGATGGAATGCCTCATTTCCAGTAAAAACGGCCTCCGGCCACCTGCACTCACTAAGCGAAACGCAGAGGTAAACCTCTACTTCACGCTGGTATTCTGTGAGGTCGTGGTACCACCCCGGTTCGAGCCGGCCCATCCGTGCGACAGCAAAAGCTGCCGCGTGGCTCTACCACTGTGGAATATTTGTATTGAAAAAAAAAAAGATGTATTTTTTAACTTTCTTCTATTTTTTATATCAATTACTCATCTAGATTTGAATATGTATCTATATTGGTGTGTTTGTCATCATTATCATCATCATTTCATTATGTCTGTTTCATCATCATCATTATCATGATTGAGATGATGATTGGAGTGATGGTAAAAGTTTACTTCAAGGGTGATTATGACATTACAAATTAATATCATGTGTATCACTTTTAAAAAAATAAAGCTGTAATTAAAGAAAGGTTAAGAAGGTTCTTTAAAGTTTTCCCAAGGAATATCACGAAGCACGGTCCTGAGTCATCAGCATCCATTGACTTTCTGCGTCCCTTGCCAAGTCATCATTCCATTTGGTGATGGGCCGCCTTAGACTTCGTTTACCTGTGCGAGGCTGCCACTCGAGTACCTTTCTTTACCATCGGTTGTCGGTTCTTACAGTTATATGGCCGGCCTATTGCCACGTCAGCTCTGTAATCCATTAAAAAAAGATTTATCAATTAAAAGTTAAGCACGTTGTTATAGTCTAACTTAATTAAGCAGATTTTACAGAAAATGTGACTTGTGTTTTATACGAATTACAGTCGTGAAAACTTTGTCATGCAGCAATTTCATTTACACGAGAGTGAAACTTTGCGTGCTAATCTCATTACGAAGTGAATTAATTACGCGTTTCGAAATAAACATGGACCCATTTCGATGGAGCTTGATAGCGGATAATGACAAGGGTCAGAAGTTATGATGGTTAATATTGTAAACAGCCAGAGTAAAGTTTAGGTCATCTGTCAATAACAGTGTATTGTAAAGTTGTGTCCATTATTTTCAAATTTATCAACTTCCCATTAGAATGATAATGTAATGAATCTGATTTCTAGAAGTCAAAATATCAACATAATCGATATCAACATAAATTATGTAGATAATATTATGTAGTTTTTTTTAAATAATAGAACGGATAAATCAATTTACAGTCCAAATTGTCGTAAAAGGCCACCTATTCCGAGTTCTGTTTTGTGAAACATACACAGAGCACATTGATACTATAGTATAAAAACCGCAGAACGGCCGCGGTCTACCGGTTTTCTCACTCCACCGCAACCACCAGTAAACCGATTTAGAACGTATTAGCCTTAAAAATCTCAAACATTCTGTCCTTTTTATCTTTTTAACTCAAAACGCGTGGTAATGCATTATTTTAACTGATTGTCATTCATAAATATCTATTTTACTACGCACGCACACATTTGTAAGAGTGCATAGGTATTCGGTTTTTCGGTAATAGTGCAAGGTAATCGGTCGGCAAAAACGTTGTGAATTGAATCGCACACAGAGATGCGCGATTTCAAATAAAAGTAGTAGCCTTATTTACCCGTACTTTCAAAAACTGCAATAAAGATATATCATTATTTATATATTTGAACTTAAGTTTTAAATTTGGCTACTCGTTCAAAAATAACCCTGTATATACTGGCTCTCTTTACGCTTCGATAGAAACACAACAATGCACGTACTGTTACTTGATGACAGAAATAGTTAAGAGGGCTATCTCTTAGTATAGTAGATATTATGTAGGTAACAAAAAAAAATACATAAAAATGCAGCAAAGCTAACGTAACTATATGTTATGAGCTACAGAATGCATGTTTCTTTTTAAATAATCTAATTTTCTAATCATAGTTTCAAATAAAAAATCTCGTTATCCATTACCAACAAAAGAAGATAGGCGAAGCGCTGCATATGTAACTAATATCATGTTATTGGTTGGAAATTAATTTAAATGCATATATGTATATAAGTGCGTGTTCTCACAATAAGTTGGGCGTGATTTCAGCTTGGTTTTAGCTGCCAGGGCTTCGTCCTTTTTCTTTATCGGCCTGGCTCGTAGTATAGTAAATATTACGATTAAAATATGTTTTCAATTCCATTTCGATGTTGAAAATACATATTAATAACCTTACCATAACTCTTAAGAAGTTAGTTAGCACGCTGAATAATTGAATACTAAAGGACTATTTTACATAAAGGGTTTCAAGACCCTTGTGAAACAAATTTAATATCAAAGTAGTACTTATATGTTGAAGCTTAATGTTTTTTTTAATCGTCATAATGTATTTTTATGAAAGTATATATCTACATATTTTTTGGCTTCATTCATATTAAATAATATTGTGGTGCAGAAATTTAGTTAATAAAAAAAAGTCATGAAAGAAAGAGTATATTTAAATTAATTGTATTTATTTAATCAAAATTAAATTAAAATAAACTAATTTGGTTTATTGGCAAATATCCATAAAAACAACCAAAGAACTTAAAAATGTAACAAAATATATGTAAAACGGTGCCGGCACTAAGGATAAAACTCTGGAACTTTTAATATGAGTTTCATAAAACACGAACAGAGGATTATATAATTAAAATCGTTCGTTAGATTATATAGGGAATTGAAAAAGTCATGAAAAATGTGTGAAAAATATAAAACACGGTTCGTGTAAACGCTATAAGAAAAAGTTTGTGTGTGTGTACATGTTTTATAAAGGTATTTCAGTGTATATGTTATCACTTTTACCTCGCATAACTTTTAAAGGTCTAAAGCTTTTAAATATGGTTCAGTATTTGACTGTTCTCTTTGTTATAATCCGACCCTTTTCTAAATTTTACGACGTATTATTAACGTTGTGGAGAAAACTCTAATCTCTGTTTCATATATCATCCCTGTTACATATGATCTATATCTATACAATGAGAAATTTTGTGTGAATATAAAACATGATTTAGGTCTTTTTCTTTTATTGCGGGTCTTCTTCATTTTAAACTTATTAAATCGTTAGCTATTAAGTTACAGTCTTTTTTAAATAAATTCAACCATTTTTATGATTATACTATCAAGTACCGTGTAGTGGCGGTGTAAGAATATACACAACCCCATATCATCTCGTGGGTGTCGTAAGAGGCGACAGATGAAAACAAACAAGGAGATGGGCAACAGTGTCTTTTTTTTATAGGATCGGGTGACAAACGAGCACACAGTCCACCTGATGGTAAGTGTTTACTGTGACCCATAGACATCTACATCTATCCTCTATTACAAACCAAAATGCAGATGCGTTGTCAGTGGTGTCAGTTTTAACAGTGGTAGAGCCAGGCGGCAGCTTTTGCTGTCGCACGGATGGGCCGGCTCGAACCGGGGTGGTACCACGACCTCACAGAATACCAGCGTGAAGTAGAGGTTTACCTCTGCGTTTCGCTTGGTGAGTGCAGGTGGCCGGAGGCCCTTTTTACTGGAAATGAGGCATTCCATCCTAGTCCTCACGGGGGACAACGCATCTATATTTTGATTCGCAAACGAGGATAAATGTAGATGTCTATGGGCCACAGCAACCACTTACCATCAGGTGGACTGTGTGCTCGTTTGTCACCCTATCCTATAAAAAAAAAGATGCGTTGTCAGCCGTGAGGACTAAGACGGAATGCCTCATTTCCAGTAAAAAGGGCATCCGGTTCTCTACACTCACCATACGAAACACAGCACCGTTAAGCTTCTATTTTACGCTGGTATTCTGTAAGAGCGTGGCCCTTCCCCGTTCGAGCTGACCCATTCGTGTTACAACTACACTACTAATATATCTGCAGCATAGCTCTACCACGTATAAAATAGAAGATTAAATGGAAAAGTGTTATTTCTCAAAAGTTGATGAAAATGACATTGTTATCAAGAACTATGGCAAATACTGGGGGTATGAAGCAATCTATGGAGGAGGCCTACGTTCTGTCGTGAACTTTAATAGGCCGTAACGGTAACAAGTTGATTGATGCCAATATCTTACGCCATGGGGACGGGAATCTATGAATTCTTTTGTCTGTTAGCTACGTCGTTTATCACTCGTACAATAAAGAAGTGAAATAATTCACCAGCATCTGTCTTTCCATCCGATTACAGTGTGGGTGTCTTCAAAGCGAGAGTGAATAGGCTTTTGTTAAGTCAGTGTGCTTCACCATTTTAGGCTACATCACCACTTACCATCAGGTGGGATTGTAGATAAGCGCTGACTTGACTGTCGGTATATCGAAGTGATGAAGTGTTTCTACAGTAAGGCTAACAAAGGCTATCTGACTACAGAACTAGAGTCCGAAACCCATCCAACTGCAGAGAGGTCTAAGACAGGATTACGTTATATCCCCGAACTCTTGGCCGCTGCATTGGAAGACGTATTAAAGCTACTGGACTCAAAATGATACGGTATTAACGTAAATGGCAAGTACTCCTTCGATTTCCTTGAAATTAGCAAGCAGACTTATTTCTGCAGATTATGCTGTAAGAAAGATTAGAAGTCTCACAGATGTTGAGACAGCTAGATTATTGTATTTTAGTTACTTTTAATTTTGCTATGGAGTAATGCGACTGATATTGAAGCTATATCTGTTTTGCAAAAGAGAGCCGTTCCGACGATTTATAACCTAAATTGTAAAGAGTCCCTCAGACAAAAATTTAAAGAAATAAATATATTAACTTTGGCGTGGCAATATATTTATGAAAATGGAATATACATAAAAACTTCAATAGCTTTAATAAGAATAACGATGTTCATACTTTAAACACTAAGAACAAATATAAGCTTGTAATGCCAGTTACTAGACTCTACAGAATCAATTATTCATTTTATGGGGCAATGTATAGCTTTTACAACAAAATTTCAGAACATGTTCAAAGTTTGTCAATAAACAAGTTTAAAAGTTTTATTAAAGAAAAACTTACAAAATGGGTTATTATAATATCAAGGAATACATGAATGAAAATAACCCCTGGGAATAAGGTGATCGCCACCATGCTGGTTCTATGAAAAATCATTTAAATATTGTAAAAACGAAATTATTGTTAAGTGAAATATGTTTCAAAAAAAAAAGTCCTGCTAGTTTCTTGCTGGTTCTTCCCAGGACAGAGGTATTTTCCGAACCAGTGGTAAATAAAAAATGACTTTCAATAAGTATTATCTAATAATCAATATTGAATAAAAACTTAGTCATTATTTGCATGATGTAAAGATAAGCTCTAAAATTTTATTTACTGACGGTTGGACGACAAAAACGATACAACATTTTAAAATATATCGAAATTGATACGAATTCGATACTCTAAAATAAATAACGATATATCGCGATTTAAAAATATCGACGATATATATATATATATCGATATTTTTATTAAAAATAACGATATTTTAATATATCGATATTTTTTGCCCAAGCCTAGTCGCAGTTCGTTTCCTAAGGGTATTAGTGTTCTGTGGTTCGTTTTCGCACTTCCTCGAGGGTGGACCGCGCGTCGGTGTTGCAGCGACTTCGTTCAAATATATTTTAGTTTTTTAAGGGTTTATACCCAATTATAAATATTTTTAAGAATAGAAATACTTAATTTAGTTAATGTCTGTACATTGGTAACTGTAAATATTGTTTTCTAAATAAATAAATTTTTAAAGTGTCCAAAGAAGAAGAACTTTTCGCGGTGACGTTGTGTTGGCGGCGCACCTATAAATAATATTTCAATTTATTAGATTACCAATTACGAATAACTTTTAAAGATAAATTATCAAGCAATAATTATCTTATAAGAAAACGCTTAGTAAAATATTAAAGAGATATCGAATTAATAATTTAAAAGTCCCGAGTTCGATTCCCAGGTCGAACTACTTTTGTCGTTTCCTTAGCAATATTTTCTTAGTAAATTCATAGAGGGAATTTTTAAGACATAATTTATGATTCCGGGTTCGATTTCCCGGTTGAATTACCTTTTCGTTGTTTTCTTAACAATTTAGAGAAATATTAAGATAATTTTTAGAAACCAGGGTTCAGTCCACGGTCGCAACGATCACTTTTTGTCTTTCGAGATTAATGTAAAGTTGTGTATTGCATAGTAATTATCTACGTAAAATAAATGCAAATTTTGTATAAAAATAAATGCTTATTTTCAATGTTTAATACATGAAAATAATTTGTTTGTGTTATCAGATAATAAACAGGATAACTGATAGTGTTTGTGAACCTTGGTGTTTCATAATGAACAGAGATAGGTGCTATCTAACCAAGGATTTCAATAGCCTCCTACCAAGTTGACGAGAGTCATGTAGAAATTGGTTGTTCACATAGCACGAGTTAATAGCCACGCGTTGATTTATAATATAGGGGGCCTAATAGATCGAAATTTAAATATTTGCAAATTTCAGCAATTTATGTAAAATTGAATCACAAATGTTTCAGGATGACTGTATAAGCAAAATATGTGAATTCTATATTGTTTTCGTGTATAAATTCGCTTAGAATATTGAAATAATGATAGTTTTGTTTAAGAAATTTAAAAGTGTTTTAAAAGTAAATATATGTATAAAAATGTGAATTAAACTATTCTATTAGTTAAAATATATGTATTTTTAAATAAAGAACATTGTTCCAACCTTATGTGTTAGATATTTATGAATTCTAACTTAGTACATATGTTGTAAAATAGGCATATTTTGTTGAATAAATAAAAAAAAATTTGTGATATTATAATGCAATGTATATCATAGTATATAGATTTTGTTGTGCAATCATTATAAGTAAATTGTATGAATGTATGTCTTTTACAAATAAAGATATTGGGCAAACCGTGAGGGGGCAATACAAGTTTAACGTAATTGTGTTGTAAAATCGCATAGGGGGCGCGGCTCTCTTTCGAGTATAGCGTTGAAGCACTTTATTAAACTGGTTACCATGTATTTCGTTGACACCAAGGATCTCCTAAGTGTGTGCTGTTTGTGGATTAGCAGTGGTCCCAAGCAGCCGCCGGTACGACATACTCCGCTAAGCGTCGAGTCCGCATACTCCGCGAGGCGTCGAGGTCACCGGCCCTTAGGCAGATTCTTGGCACTTAAGAGCGTTCTCGGCTTCTAAGTGACCAGTCGCGTTTTTAAGTGCCACCTCAAGCACTTCCCCCAACCCTTTTGTAACGAAAGGGGTAGGCAGTGCCCCAAAAGTGTTGCAGCCACCCTCTACTCTCCACCGTTCCCTACCTCGCGGCGCGCGTCAGTCACCTGTCAGCCTGCTAGGTAGGGATCATAGATAGGACACGCACTACACAACCAAAACAGCAGTAACAGCTAAAATGACCGGCAGGGGATAGGGGGAACCCCCCCTACCCCCTCGCGTTAGGAAACCACCGGATCGTCCGGGTGTATTGGATCGTCCGCTCCTAGTTAGGAACCTCGCGAACCCGGAACGCTCCAGGATCGTGACCTCGTTCAGCCACATTCCCAAAACAACAAGGAAGCCTACTTCGCCGCCCAAGGAGCCCGTATCGAGCACCGCGCTCGCGCTCACCGCGCCTGAGTGCACGAGCGAACGCGAACCGTCGCCCCAACCGCAGCGGGCGAAGAAATTGGCCAGGAGGCATACGCCACCAGAAACGGAAGCATCCCTATTTGAGAAGAGGCAATGCATCGTGTCTCCGAACTCATCTGCACCTACATCATCCGACGAAGAAGAGCAACTTCCAGCGGTCGAAGTTAGGAAGTACAACTCGCCGCCAAAGTCACCGTCTCCACGAAAACCAACCCCTCCAATCTCCCCTGACCATCGTAGCAACGCGGTCGGGTACAAGCAGGGGGGGGAGGAATTATACGGCTGGGATAGCACCACATATGCTACCCTAGCACCCTCGGATGGACAGCCAACAAACCCGTCTGGATTACCAACGGACGATGGACAACGTCCATCAACCAGCTACGCACAACTGGCAGCAGCCCCAGCAGTACCAAGGCAGGCTGCCGATACACCAACACCGAAACCAACCGAAGAAGCCGAGAAAGGCAGATATCCGCCAATCGTTGTAGAGTGCCTCCCGAATTGGACGAAGCATTTTGAGGTACTCAACAAGAAGTTGGGTCACCCTCCGAACGCTCGTCCATTCAGGAAGGGGGTGCGCTTCTCCCCCCAGAGCCCGAAAGAATTCCGGGCCATTCAGATGTACCTTATAAGCCTATCAAAGGAAATACTAGCTATGTCCTGGTACTGTTACACCCCCGAAGAGGAGAAGCCTACAAAAGTGGGCATTAGGGGGCTGCCTGTAGATACGGACACACAAGCGATAGGGGAGGCTATCAAAGCGTTAGGATTCCCGATACGCTATGTGAAGGCAATCCCTCCGCGCAGAGGCAGGCCGGGATGCCTGTACTTCGCGCAACTGGACCACCTAAGCCAAGAAAGGCTAAACGACTTGTACAAAATTAACCAATTACTGTACATGAGAGGAGTCGTTATTGAAGCCTGGCAGGGACGAGTAGGCCCAGCACAGTGCCACCGCTGCCAGGCGTTCGGTCACGCCTACTATAACTGTTTCCGACCAATTAAATGCCTCCGTTGCGCGGGGGAACACGCCGCAAGGGATTGCACAAGGGGGAGAGACGAACCTCCTACATGCGCAAACTGCGCAAAATCACACACCGCCAACGATCGTCGATGTCCGGTATTGAGGAAGATCGCACGGAAGCAAGGCATAACACTTCCCGGCTTGCTTCCGGAAGCGCCGAAGCCGATTCCAGAGAGTCGCCCGAGGACCGTTGAAATCAACGAAGAGGGGTGGGCAACCATAAGAGGGAAGGGGGGGCCAACAGCCCCAACCCGCAGCCACAAACGCAGCAGCCAATGGAAGTAGTCGAACAAACACAACCAAAAGCAACCACCGGAGCGACTCTCCAACCCCCCACTAACGACGCTACAGAGCGTCTAGTACCTAAAAAGAAAAAGCGGGGGAGAAGGAAGAAAAGCAAAACACAACAGCCTCCTCAAGCCGTTACCCCACTCCAGCGGTCACGATAGCCTCCCAGGCGTAGGTTACCGCAAAGGAAGTAAGGACCACCGTAGGTAGAGCACCAGAGAGGACTCTACCTGAACATAGAGCCCGCTCTACAACAAGAGCTCGCTCTACCATACGTAGACAGACCCAAGCCCAGCCGAGACAAGAGCCAACCTCATACAGATTACCAACTGCCGGCCCCGGAAATGAAGATGCCATCCACAGACTGGTTGGCATAGCCATTGAGGTCGGCACGCAAATCCTGGCCGATATAAGAGCAGGGACAGATCCAATCACAGTGATCATGAGAGCGTTGGCGCAACTACTTGCCCGGTGTTACAGAGGCGAGTAACCTGCGCCTACTATATTGGAATCCAGACGGGATATAACAGAAGATCCATGAACTCTCGCTCCATGAAACTCGCAGCAGGACATACAGGTGATATTGCTGGGAGAGACAAAACTGAATCCAACTACGCATCTTAAGCTACCAAACTACCACATATATAGAAGGGACGAGGTCAATCCTCAAGGGACCGCCTACAGAGGCACGGCGGTTCTGGTGAGGAGAGACATCGTCCATTAAGAACTGGATCTACCAACATATGTAACGATGCGCTCTATCGGCATAAAAATGGAGGCGACGGGAGAGGAACTAAGGATCTACGCAGCATACCGCCCGCCAGGGACTCCATTCTGCTCCTCAGAAATCCGGACGGTAATGGAAGGCGATACACCAACCATCGTCGCGGGGGACCTAAACGCGAAACACCCGGCGTGGGGCTCCAGAGTGATCACCCCGCCGGGTCGTGAACTTTATGATGACGCCGAGAGACACGGCTATGACGTTTTAGGTCCCGAGGAACCAACTCACGTACCTACGGATCACCGAAAATGTCCGGATGTATTGAACATCGTGCTCTCTAGGAACGTCAACTACCCGGTAGTGGTAGAGGTGATGTACGAACTGATGTCTCAGCACCTCCCGATTCTCAATACCATTGGCCTCAAGGCAGTGACTACGCTACCCGGAGCTCTTAAAAGGAAGATTAATTGGAGGCTCTACCAAAAATATCTAACGGAGAGACCTCCAACCCACACCCCCATTAACACAGCGGACAACGTAGAGGCCGCTGCAACAAGAATCACAAAGACGATCAAAGAAGCTCTACACGCAGCCTCTACGATCGTCCCGACTACAGGAAGACGAGAAGAGCTGGCGCGAGAGATATGCGTGCAGCTCAAACGCAAAAGAGCGCTAAGGAAGCTCTGGGCGCGTACTCGCTGCCCCAGATTAAAAACACAGTTAAACAACTTGTCAGATGAATTGTCGGTTGCAGTCCGGGCCCACCGAGGAGAGGCCTGGGAGCGGCGTATATCGAAAGCAGAGGAGGAAGATGCGTCGCTCTACAAACTGAACCGGCAGTTAACAAAAACCAGACCCCCCGTTTGCCCGCTGACCAACAACTCGGGCGAACGTTGTTACGAGGCCAAGGTAGAGCGGATATCCTAGCAGAGCACTTCGAGGAGCAATTTATGTCGAACCCAGCAAGTGCGGAGTTCATGGAACTACATACCCGGAAGGAGAGCCGCGTACAGGAGTTCCTGTCGAAGCCCGCGCCACCGCTTGCAGGAGAGTGGTATATATCCCCCGCCCTATTTCGGAGGACAGTAGCCCGCCTGCAACCCAGGAAGGCGCCGGGGCATGACGGGATAACCAACGCAGCACTTCGACAGCTGCCCCATAGAACACTTGTAGAGCTAGGTCGACTCTACAACGATATACTGCGGACATCCCACTTCCCGGAGGACTGGAAAATCGGCAAAGTGATCGTTCTGCCGAAACCCGGGAAGGACAGGCGTAGAACAGCCAGTTATAGGCCGATCACGCTGCTACCGCACTTAGCTAAACTGTGCGAAAGATTGCTGCTAAGAAGCTTCCGCCCGTGCGTACATCTTCGGGCGGAACAGCACGGATTCAGGAGGGGCCACTCAACAGCAACACAGTTGACCAGGGTGCTGCACTATCTGGCGGCCGAGTATAACCGCGGCTGCACATCGTTGGGCGTCTTTCTCGACATGGAGAAGGCGTTCGACAGAGTGTGGCACTCTGGATTACTATACAAACTAGAAACACAAACTAGAAACACAAACAAGTACCCCTCCTGCTATGTTGCGGCCAATGACGCCACTATCATTCCTCAGAGATAGGAAGTTCTACGTCTGTGTAGAGGACGCCGAGTCCGCAGCGAGACCAATTAGAGCCGGCGTACCACAGGGCAGCTGTCTGTCGCCGATCCTGTACGCGGCTTACACCAACGACATCCCCACCCTGGCAGACCACCTGCGCGAATGGGAAGACGATGTTGAATTAGCAATATACGCGGACGATAGTGCCTACTTCACATCGTCTAGAAGAGCCCACATAGCCACTGCCAGGATGCAGCGCCTGCTGGACCTGCTGCCACCATGGCTAGATGAGTGGAGGATAGCAGTCAACGTTGGCAAGACGACCGCTCTGCTCACTCGCCGCCATAGGAACTTTCCACCACCACTGACGCTCAGGGGCCAGGAGATCACGTACCAGAAGACAGTGACGTACCTGGGATGCCGGATCGACCGGATGCTGCGTCGTCGTCGTCGATGTCGCCGTCCGTAACGCCAGATATGCGCGGGCGGCGCTCCGTCCGGTCTTAACTGCAAAATTACCGCTTAGACCAAAATTAAAAATTTACAGGACCTATATTCGATCAAGATTCACATATGCTGCGCCGGCCTGGTACGCGCTCCTCAGAAGCGGCGACTACAGGTCCAGCAGAATTTGACACTACGGACCATCGTCGGTGCAGGTTGCTACATCCGGAACGACGTCATCGCGGCCAACTTGAAGATGGAGACAGTCGAGCATTTTGTGGCCCGATTAGCGCGCGGTATGTTCGACCGCGCTGATAACGGGCCACATGAACACCTACAGATCTTCGCACCCCTACATGCTCGGCCACCGGACGGGTGACCTCTGCCAAGAGAACTCCTCTCTATAGAGATTAGAGAGTCGAGTAACAACCCTCAATGCCGCAGATAGGCCAACTCAGACGCCGGGCCGCATTAGCCGCCTGGCCACATTAACCTGACAAGACAACCGGACTACCTCAGACCGAATTAGGTGCCTTTTTCAGGCACTGGCTGAATTAGGCGCCTTTTTCAGGAAAATGGCCATATATACACTTTTTCAGGCGGTGCCATATTACCAGATACCTGAAAAAAATTCATGAAGATTTTTAAATCGATTACAGCGACCGGGGAATCAAACCCGAGTCGCTGCTTCAAACTAACAACGCCATAACGGCTCCCACGACCGGTGCATAGTGATGCACCACGAGGAGATTCCGGGCAAAGGGGGCGTGCCCCGAGGCCCGACACCTGCTGTGTGCATAAGCATACACGCAGACGACAACGTAATATTTCGTTCAGGACCAGATACCAGTAATATATATAATCAAGAAAGAAAACATATAGGGAAGTGATAGGGAAAGTAATTGCCAGCACAATTCCATCGCTGCCAGGCTTTCGGGAACGCTTCCGCCAACTGCTTCAGGGCAGTGAAGTATGTTCGCTGTGCCGGGGAGCACATTGCCGTCCTTTGCCCTCGGGGTATAGAGGAAAAGCCGAAGTGCGCAAATTGCGCACAAAACCACACCGCGAACGACCGTCGCTGCCCAGTCCTTAGGAGGGTCGCTAGGAGGCAGGGGATCACTCTGCCGGGCCTACTTCCGGAGGACCCGAAGAAGATCCCTCAGTGTCGCCCGAGAGCGGTGATAATCCAGGAAGACGGGTGGGCCACCGTGAGAGGAAAGGGTAGGCAATCAGCCCCCCCCCCCCGCGTCAGCCCTCCAAGAAGAGGAAGCGGGTGAGGCGCAGGAAGAACAAGAAGCAGCCTCTTCTTCCTAAGGCTGTGACCTCTACCCGACACCACAAGTAACAACAGCTACAAAGGTGCAGGTTACGAGGAGTGAAACCAGCGTGGGTAGAGCGCCGGAAAGGGCTCTATCGGAAAATAGAGCCCGCTCTACACATAGAGCGCGCTCTACCCAACGAAAAGAAATGAAACCCAATGTCCCAAGACCAGCACCAAGAACAAGAACCATTCAAGAACCATCAGCAGACCTCGAGACAGCTAATGCCATCCAAAGATTGGTAGGCATAGCTATCGAGGTCGGCACTCAAGTCCTGGCCGTCATAAGGGCCGGGACTGACCCTATTACCGCCGTAATGAAGGCGCTGACAACCTTACTGGCTCGGCATTACGGAGGGGAGTAACTGTAACTTGCGCCTCCTCTATTGGAACCCGGATGGGATACAGCAGAGGATCCGTGAACTCCGTACAGTCGCTCAACAACAGGACATCCAAGTGATCTTGCTGGGGGAGACGAAACTCAGACCAACAACGCATCTGATTTTCACATCTACAGGCGGGATGAGCGGGGCAGGACAATCCTCAAGGGACCGTCTATAGAGGCACGGCGGTTCTAGTGAGGAGAGATATCGTCCATCAAGAACTAGACCTGCCAGACTACCAATTGATGCGCTCCATTGGTATAAAATTGGAGGCGGTGGGCGAGGATCTAAGGATCTACGCAGCATACTGCCCGCCAGGGACTCCATTTTACTCCTCAGACTTCGCTTCGAGGAGCAATTTATGCCGAACCCAGCAAGTGCGGAGTTCATGGACCTTCATGCCCGGAAGGAGAGCCGCATACAGGAGTTCCAGTCATCGCCCGCGCCACCGCTTGCAGGAGAGTGGTACATCTCCCCCGCCTAATTGCGGAGGACAGTGACCCACCTGCATCCTAGGAAGGCGCCGGGGCACGACGTGATTACCAATGCTGCGCTTCGACAGCTGCCCAATAGGGCATTAGTAGAGATAGGACGGCTCTACAATGGAATATTGCGGACATCCCACTTTCCAGAGGAATGGAAGATCGGTAAGGTGACCGTGTTACTGAAACCCGCGAAGGATAGGCGTAGAGCTACAGGCCGATTACGCTACTACCGCACATAGCTAAACTGCTTGAAAGAATTATGCTAAAACGACTCCGCCCGTGCATACAACTTCGGGAGGAGCAGCATGGATTCAGGAAGAATCACTCAACAGCAACGCAGCTGACCAGAGTCCTGCACTACATTGCGGCCGAGCACAACCGCGGCCGCACATCGTTGGGCGTCCTTCTCGACATAGAGAAGGCGTTCGACAGAGGTGGCACTCTGGATTACTCTACAAATTAGAAGCTATGTTGCGGCTAGTGGCGTCATTCCTGACTGACAGGATGTTCTAAGTCTGTGTAGAGGACGCCATGTCCGCAACGAAACCCATCAGAGCCAGCGTACCACAGGGCAGCTGTCTGTCACCAGTCCTGTACGCGGCTTATACCAACGACATCCCAACACTGGACCGCGCACGTCGATCTCATCGTCCGCAACGCAAGAGGTGCGCGGGCGACGCTACTTCCCGTTCTGGTATCCAAACTACCCATCAAGACAAAAACGAAGATCTACAAGCTCTACATAAGACCCGTACTTACTTACGCTGCTCCGGCCTGGTATGCGCTCCTGATCAGCGACTGCAGGCCCAACAGAACCTAACATTAAGGACCATAGTCGGTGCAAGTCGCTACGTCCGGAACGACGCTATAGCGCCAACCTCAAGATCGAGTCCATAGAAGAGTTTGTGGTTCGGCTGTCGCGCGGTATGTTCGACCGCGCTGACAACGGGCCACACCCCCATTTGAACAACTTTGCGCCGCTACACGCTCGCCCTCCGGACGGGTGGCCTTTACCATGAGAACTCCTCCCTACATAGATTAGGGAGTCGAGTAAAATCCACAATGCCGCAGATAGGCCAACTTAGACGCCTAGGTCGAATTAGTCGCCTATATGGACGACTTACCCGACCAGGCCAACTTGGAATACCATAGGCGAAATTAGGCGCCTTTTTCAGGACCATAGGCCAAATTAGACGCCTTTTTCAGGACCATAGGCCAAATTAGACCCTTTTTCAGGGAAAAATTTTTTCAACCCATACAGCGACTGGGGAGTCGAACTCGCGTCGCTGTACTTATAGATATATGCCAAGAAGGTACCCATGACCGGTCCATAGTTATGGGCTGAGAGGAATACCCAGGCAATGGGGAAATGCCCCAAGGCCTGTTGTAGTGCTTGCACACAGTAGAATACAACGTACCGTACCGTATTTGGTTCGGGACCAGCTACCAGTAATATATATATAATCAAGAAAGAAAACATATACGGAAGTGATAGAGAAAGTAATTGCACTCTTACGGATCAGTTTGAAGACAATTGCTGTTTTATTTTCGAGAGATCCTTCACCTTTAAATATTAATACAGTCCACAACCAAAACAAACCATGACTGGACCGGGACCACTACAAGAAGACCCGTAATCCTCATCGTCTGACCTTTTTTTTTGAGAAAGGGACCTCAGGCGCTCTCTTGTGATACTCCTTCACGGGCTTTACGACCACCTCGTTGACCCCCCGAACGTAACTTGGTGTTTCTGGGTAGAACGTCAGTGACAAACTAATCCCAGTTTGATTGGATCCTTTCAGATAAGGGATCTGATTAGGGAGCTATGCTGTAGGTGCCTTTTCACTTTGATTAGTGAAATTGAAAAACGCATTTTTATATAATTTAGACGTGGAACGATTAACATGCTCTCGTTACTTAGATTTCGATAGTTTTTAATAATGTAATTTTATTGCTGCATGTTTTATTAATTAGGTGATACTGAATTTTATAATTATATAAAAATATACAATAAAACGCTATTTTATGAGTATGACTTTAATAGAACATAATTGGGGAGGGAAATCTAGATACAGATACTTATATTTAGGTACACTACTATTAAATTAAATCAAACAATTTAAATAAAATAAATGTGGTGCTTCCCTAAGTGCATAAGTAAAAATAAAGAAATTCATGTGTGTATGTTTTCTTTAAATGTTAGACAAACCATCATCTGAAAAATATAAAACTTTTAAATTGGAGAGAAATTTCTCTGCGAGATAAAGTTAGTAATGAGGATATCCACAATAGAACTGACATAGCCCAACGGATTATTAAAGTGAAATGGCAATAGACTGGCCATATAGTTTGAAAAACCGATAGACAACGTACCTTGACCCCTTTGAAGAGTGACAACGTTGCACGCGGGTGGCATGGCGGTTGGCGGAGGCAGCGTTATTGTCAGCACGGCCTGTGGTTTGTTGGACAATGTGCGACGAAATAAAAACTTACTCACTAAACTGTTTAGGTATTTTACCGCCACTTTTTTATTTCGCGAAAATGGAACTGAACGAAATAAATATTATTGCATATTAGTAGCAAAATTTAATGTAACCGTAAATTTCAAAATTTTCAAAATGTCCGCCACGTTCTTGGTATGCACAAGTATAATGCATAATGTTGTCCTGAAGCCTGCTCAACAAATTTCGTTCAGGACCTAGAGACAGGGCTTTTAATTTGTTAAAGGCGGCAACAATACGATTGCGCAGTTCATCTTCGGTTTCGGAGATCTTTGAGTACACTTCATTTTTAATAAAACCCCATAAAAAGAAGTCTAGAGGAGTGAGGTCGGGCGATCGAGCTGGCCAACTGCGAGGGCCATAGCGCCCTATCCATTATTTGCCGGACATGGTGTTAAGCCGCTCTCTTGCGAGGAGTACGGAGTGTGGAGGAGCTCCATCTAACTGGAACCATACCCTCTGGTAAGCTGCCACAGACAATTCTTCTAAATATTCTGTTATTGGGTCGTTAAGAATATTGAGAAACTTCTGTGCATTCAGGTTTCCTTTAATAAAAATAGGGCCGATTATTTGATCTCCGTGAATGCCTGCCTAAACATTAATGGAAAATCGGTATTGATGAGCTGATTCCCTAAATAAATGGGGATTCGTATGGCTCCAGTAACGCATGGATTTTCGGTTCCATATGCCGTTTCGAGTAAACGTGCTTTCATCTGTCCAAAACACATTTGTTAGGAAACGTTGGTGTTGAGACATTTTTTCCAGTACCCAGTGGCAGTAAGACTTCCTAATCGGCTTATCACGAGGCAGCAGCGCCTGCACCTTAACATATTTATAAGGACGTAGTTTTTTCCTTTTCAGCACTCGGTGTATTGTTTTATGCCTCACTCTAAACACACGCCCAGCTTGTCTAAAGCTGCATGTTGGCTTTCGATCGAAATGGTCTAAGACTCGTTGTTCGAACGAGTGTGGAAAGTAACGCGGAGCAACTCCTTCATAAGTGCTGGGCACTATGCGCTGATTTTTCCTGATTCTTTGGACAGCATCTAGGATTGTCCGGACGCTAGTAGGGCAGACGCGAGTTGCGCCGTATCTCTCACGATAAGTACGCAGAGTTAACGCTGAATTTTGGCGGCATTCGCCATACAATAAAACCATGTCTGTATACTCTGCCGCACTGTAAAAATGCTATTGTATTGGCATTTTCCGCCGCCAAAACGTATACACAAAAATCAAGTAGTGTTAATATCACAGTGAAAAAATAATAAAAGTAAACATACTTAAAAACATTATTTACACACACAAAGTCAATTAACTAATAAGTGTCTATTTCACCGTAAAAGAATTGTTTGACTAATTGTATTTATCTTACGATGATACGATAATTATCTTACGACAAATAATTACGATTTTGCGCGTAAGCAGCGAAATGCACCTGTATTCTGGAAGAATTGCGCGTGAACTGGAAGCCAATCTTACAAATTCCAAAATGGCGAAAATAATAAAAGTAATAAATACGGCGGCCACAAGGTGTAATTATCGTTTATCGATACTTTTCTTTTTAAACTTACTACATTTGAATACAAGTAATTTTGATTTTTGATTTGATAACAATCGACAAGTTATTGATTGTTAAAAAAAAGTTTGTTTTTGTATATAACAATAACATAACAAGTATGTTGTTTCATTTATTGCATATATGTGGGACCCCATTCTGTATATTTATAAGATTACATTTTATTAACGATTGGATTAAGGAGAGAACAAGCTTACCGAATTGGTACAAAATATGGTGGTAACTCACGAAGAAGTTTTTGTGTGAGATTGCAATTACATCCTTTGAGCACGGGTTGTACCAAACATTATTTTTGAGAATTAAATTTTTAGGGAGGTAAAATGTGTGTAGAGAAATAAAATTTAACAGAATAAAACTAGCAGTCATTTTTTTTAAACATATTATTGACTAATCTTATATAAATGACGATAAATAATAACCTACAATTATATCTTCTAATGCGTGTAAGTATAAGTTTAAGTAGAGTACTTTACATAGATCTTTTAAATCGTGTAATTTTTATCCAAAATGGATAAATTTATCTTAATAATAAAACATGGCTATTAATCATTGTAACCATGCGAGATTGTCAACACAGGCTGTTTACTGAAACAATGAGAAATTGTGTCCGTATGCCCAAGACATTATAATACACCCG
Organism: Parnassius mnemosyne; assembly: GCA_963668995.1. Taxonomy (NCBI): domain Eukaryota; kingdom Metazoa; phylum Arthropoda; class Insecta; order Lepidoptera; family Papilionidae; genus Parnassius; species Parnassius mnemosyne. The sequence continues at coordinate 44,001,185 of CAVLGL010000093.1, read as the reverse complement.
GATTACACCGAAAAAAGTAGCGAAATCTTTTAGCATTTATAAAATAACTTAATTTATATTAAAGTACCTGTATACAGAGTATCTTCTGAAATGATTTGCCGTTCGTACGACAAGACGTACAATACACAAAGGTCCAGACCCTTGTTTCATTAAAATTACAACATATATTTTTAAGATCAAAGCAAAATATATTCTAATCTAAACATTTGAAGCTACTCGGAGAGTATTTTTTGATATAATTACTCTTTTTGTTACTGGACATATATATATTTTTTTCTTTACGTAATTAAAAACAATCATGTGACAAATTTTACTATTTTAAATGTACTCTCAGAACTTAGCATGATGAGCATGATGATAAATGTAGATTGTAGAAGGATGTAATTGTAAAAGGGCTGATTGATTACCTTACACGTACATAAAGATATATATTTATATTTTTATATTATATATACGAATTATTATATATACCAAGATTTAACGGATTTCCAACGGATTAGTAAGCTGAAGTGGCAAAGGGCCGGCGGCCCATACATCTCGAAGAACCGACAACCGACCGGGAAGAAAGGTTCAAAAAAATGAGATCGGGAAAAAGGTGGCAGTCTCTTACCGATAGGTGAAGTGTAAGGTGGCCCCCCACTTGATTAAGTGACGACTTGGTAAGACATGCAGGCAGTCGATGAATGCAGGTGGCTCAGGACCGCGCTTTGTAGCATTCCTTGTGGGAGGCCTACTTTCGACTATGGACTTGTGAAGGGCTGTAATGATGATGATGATGATGATTTAAGATTAAAATTTTTAAAATCCAAAATATTATAATCATTTATTATCTAATATTGATCACAATTGAAAACCGGGTAGCTCAGGAACTGGGTGCTTGCCTTAAACTATATACTTAGGATAATTATTAGTCTAAGAATTTATGGCATGCGAACAACTCGAGTTATTTCCCGCCAGTACTCGTATCACTGAAATAATTAAACACAAGTGTTTTAAGTGCTGTAAATTACGAGCTCGAGGATGAAAACTAACATTTCGAGGATACCGGCATGCTAACAAATAAATTAGAAATATCTAAGATCACGCATTGCCTCATCGCGATTCGTCTGCCCAATAATTCCTAAAACTCTTATGCTTAGCATTGGACGTTTATCTTTTACAATTTAACATATACATGGGATCGACAACCTCTATCAACGATTGCAGCCAAAGCACATGAGTAAAGAAACTGCATAGAAATATTAAATAGTGGAGAAGTGGCAAAGGGGCGTGTCTGTGTCCGCACGCTATGATCAAAATGCTCAGGTTCTATTCAAACGGCCGTCTCTGCGTATTAATATACTTTCAACCGTAATCGTGAAACAATATCAGAATGCCGTCTTATTCAGTGGTTTCTTGTAAAAACCGAAGCCAAAACAAAATCTTTGTAGATCATGGAATCACTTACCATATGTAAGAACAAGTATTTTACTATGTTTATCTTTAAAATCATGAAAAACAACAAATTGTAAAATATTTTTTGCTCTTAATGCGTTAATTTTATTTTCAAATATCACTGCGACGGTACTATTTTGAAGTAAATACATTGCTCCTTTACCACTACTTATGTATGTCGCTAAGCGACTGAACAAGCAATGTAAATATGACAAAATGATACTTTATTTATGGGGATGCATCGTGTAGTACGGCCACTGTATCTTGCGATGAGTTAGTGTTGTACTTGTGCAGATCCACTAACGTATGTTATCGACAACAATGTTGATTGGCGAATTGCTATTATAGTTTATTCTTTCAATTTGTCAACTGTTTCAGCCCGGTGGAAAGACTGATGTGACATCATCATCATCATCATTACAGCCCTTCACAAGTCCACTGCTGATCATAGGCCTCCCCCAAGGAATGCCACAAAGCACGGTCCTGAGCCACCTGCATCCATCGACTTCCTGCAGGTCTCACCGGGTCGTCACTCCATCTAGTGGGGAGTCACCCTACATTTCGCCTACCTGTACGAGGCTGCTACTCGAGAACCTTTCTTCCCCATCGGTTGTCAGTTCTTCGAGCTATATGGCCGGCCCACTGCCACTTTAGCTTACTAATCCGTTGGGCTATGTCGGTCTCTCTGGTTCTACCGCGGATATCCTCATTTCTAAGTTTATCACGCAGAGACACCCCGGGCATAGCCCTCTACATAGCTCGCTGAGCGACCTTGAGCTTCCTCATACGGCCAGCAGTGAAGGACCACGTCTCAGATCCGTAAGTCATCACTGGCAACACGCACTGTTTGTACAATTTCGTTTTCAGGTTTTGAGGTATGTCTAACGAGAAGATGTGTCGTAGTTTCTCGAACGCTGCCCAGCCGAGTTGAATCCGTCGATTGACCTCTCGGTCGAAGTTGGACTATTTGTCCCAGGTAAACATACTCGTCAACAACATCGAGCTTAGTGCTCCCAACAACTACCGGCATAGGTGTGACATGGACATTAAACATGATCTTTGTTTAGTCCATGTTCATCTTAAGACCTATGCGTTGGGAAGCACTATTGAGGTCGTTGAGCATAGTGCTTAGGTCCTCAAGCGATTCTACCATAATGACTATACCGTCGGCAAATCGAAGGTGAGTGATGTACTCGCTATTGATGTTGATACCGTATTCTTTCCAGTCCAGAAGCTTGGAAACGTCTTCCAATGCAGCGGTGAAGAGTTTCGGGGATATGACGTCATCTTGTCTTACACCTCTCTGCAATTGGATAGATTTCGTACTCTGGTTCTGTACTCGGATAGCTATCGTAGCCCTACTGTACAAGCACTTCAGCACTTTGATATACCGACAGTCAACTTGGCACCGCTGAAGGGACTGCAGCACCGCCCAAATTTCGACGGAATCAAAGGCTTTCTCATAGTCCACATACGCCAGACATAGTGGCAGATTATACTCCTCTATCTTCTGTACAGTCTGTATGTATGTGGTAATCTATATGTCTGGTATGTATGTGGTCCATGGTACTAAAGCATTTTCGAAAACCGGCTTGTTTGGGAGGCTGGAAGTCGTCAAGTCTGCGTGCGAAACGATTCGTAATAACTCTCGAAAACAGCACGTAGTCACGGCTCAGAAAGGAAATCGGTCTGTAGTTGTTCAAGAGAGCGTTGTCGCCTTTCTTGAAGAACAAGACCACCGCACTTCTGTTCTACGCCTCCGGAGTAGTGCCACCATGGAGGACGGAATTAAAGAACTTCTGAAGGACTTCTAGTACCGGTTTCCCACCCGCTTTCAAAAGCTCCGCTGTAATTCCATCCTCGCCCGGGGACTTGCCGTTTTAAGGTGTTGGAGAGCCATTCTAATCTCGCTCAGACTGACGTACGGGATATCTTCGGAATAGTGTCGGATAAGACTCGCTCTAGGATCGTTACTCACACTTGCGTGTGGCTCCAACGATGACGTGTACAGCTGCCTATAGAACCTCCTAATCTTACTCAAAATCTCAGGTATCCCGGAAACGATGCTGCCACACTCGGTCTTCAGCTTTGACAGTTGGCTCTTTCTAGCAGACAAATCTCTGGCAAAACTTTGGAGCCTTGGTTCCGCTCGATGGCTTCTTCAATAGAAGCTGTATTGAAGTTGCGCAAGTCATGCCGCATGCATTTGGAGATCTGTCTGTTCAGTTGCCTGTATGCTGTCAAATCTGTTGAAGAATGTAGCTTCATCTCCCGTCTAACAGCCATGAGATTAAGAGTGTGATCGGAGAGTTTTTGTGTTCTTCTGCGGCGGGTCTTGCAGAACTTGCATGGACAGTTTCCACGAGCTTGTCATTCATATCGTCCACTTCATTGCAGTGTTCTAGGCACTGAAAACGGTTTTTTTTCTCGAGCTGAAAGGTTTCGGGGCTTTGGAATAGCGCACGAGGGGGACGGACCGTTGACTTCATTAGACGAGACCTCTCCAACTTAACGTTTAGGTTAAGTGTGCCTCTAACCTTTCGGTGATCGCTACCAGTTTTCACCCTCGCGATCACGAAGACATCACTGAACAGTTGTCGTCTGGTCGTCAAATGAAGTCAATCTCATTTTTTGTCGAACCGTCCGGGCTCGACCAGGTCCACTTCCTGTGGGGCCGCTTCTGGAAGAAAGAGTTCATTATAAAGAGTCCCTCTTTCTCCATGAAGTCGGCCAGCTGCTGGCCCCTTGGGTTCCGTTGCCCTATTCCAAATTTCCCTACTTTCAGCTTACCGTTCGCTCTTGTGCCTAGTTTTGCATTGAAGTCTCCCATTAACACCGTATAGTGGATTTTGGAGGAATGCATGGCTCTAGAGATATCCTCATATATTTCCTCCACCTCCTCATCGGGGTTTGCCGACTTTGGTACGTAAACCTGTATGACCTTCAGCGAATACCGTTTGGTGATTCTGAGTATAAGGTATGCTACCCTCGTCGACACACTCTCAATTTTTACAACGTTGTTAACGAGAGACTTGTGGACGATAAATCCGACACCTCCTTCGGACAGATGGTCGCCCTCCCGGTGATAGAACAAGTTGCCGGATTCGAGGATTACCGTGTCCTCCCCTCTCTTCGGATCTCTGATAATCCTATAATATGCCAGCGTAACTTGTCTATCTCTTCTTCCAGCTCCACGATCTTCTCCTCAGTCCTTAGGGTGCGTGCGTTGTATGTTGCCAGGTTGAGTCGTCTTAGGTGGCAACCGAACCTCGCACCTCTTGCAACGCCGTTACCATGGTCGCCACCGTAGCCAGGAATAGCGGGGCCACCGGGGCCACCGGGGACTGGGGGCCGTCCCTTTGTTGCTCTAATCATTTGGGGGTATTTGCCATAGTTGCCACGCTTGACGAGCGGGTTGACAACCGCAGTTTTTTTTTATTGTACTTTTGCTGTTATCAGGAAGATGCTGCTTGCCATCTCCTGCCGGTTTCCCTTTGTCGCCTTTTACGACACCCACGGGAAGATATGGGGTAGTGGATATTCTTAACCGCCACTACAAGGCAAATTGACATAATGATATTTAATTATTTTGATTATTTTCGCCGTTTACTACACTGAATTCGTAACTAGCGATCATAAAGTAAGTTGCCTAAATAATTAGGTTAATCATCGATGAAGTGTTTTGGGTTGAATTATAGTATATTATGCCTTATCTTCGTGCTAATTCCATACTTGTATGTTTTCAAAAGCTTCGAATGCGTTATTATACCTAATTGGCATGGTTCAGAATTCAGATAATATTATAATAGTGACTTTTGCTAAAAATAAGTCAACATAACTCTCCTGGCTATTTATTTGTTATGCTTGAGTGTGTGTTTGTTTTCATATATTTGTATTGTTTCATAGTTTTTGTTTGGTTTCATAGTTTGTTTTCAACAATATCTTGACCAACCAGGGGTTTTTTAACAAAAGCTTGCCAGGTGCATGGTGAGGTTAAGAAGTTGCGTAGGATATATGTAAATGATAAATAAATTATTATCGTACATTTTCAGCTTCCCAAAAGATGCTAATTTAAAAAAGAAATGAATTGATGCCACAGGAAGGCCACCAAACTGGTTCCCTACAAAAACTAGTACCATATGCCAAAATACCTACTTTTTCAATACGCTAAGACAATCTAAACCAATATGAATATGGTTTTTTATCGATTTTATTTTCAATTTTAGTGCAATTTTAGTATAAATGGAAGAGAATCGATTACTTTCCAATTTAGTCAATCACTAATGTATATGTAAAACCATTTTTTACACAGCACAACGATAGCGCCCGATATTTTTGTGTAAGGAGTACGGTGCATAGTAAATGCACGCTGTGTTTGTAGGGATACGGTTTATAATTGACTGTGTAGTACGTTCTGATTTATAAAATGCGAGTGCGTGCGCGACTGCGTATATATTGCTTTTACTGATCTGCAAATGTAGTAGTAGGCGGGTGGTAGGGGACCAACTGGAGACACCGGGTTCCGATACAATTTCAACTACCGGGCATATCTCCTTCTATTATTATATCTATGAGAAACTGTACGGCACGATTTCTTTACTCATGTGGCCAAAGTAAAAGAATCTTTCAAATTAATATTTTGAAACAATATCATTTGTCAAAACAGAATCCAACTGAATTTAGCTGTTAACCGACTATATTCGAACAGAAGTATAAAAATAAAGTCTATATAAATATTTTTGTGATAAAACTCGGGACAAGCGCACAAATACAACATATTATTTTACTTGATAAACATTACGTATATTTTTTATTATTATTTATGAGAAATAACAATAACATACTTTTATGTAAAAAAAAAGTAACGACCAACATACGTGCCTGTTTGTGAGAGGGATTTGGAGAAAGACAGAGTCTGAGCTGCTCTAATGCATGTTGGCGGACTATACCTACATGTTATAGAAATATTTTAATTTCTCACTCATCCGTGAGGAAGCATAAGCACACAAATTTGCAAAGGATAGCAGGAAGTATAAAAATTCATTAAATTGTTGTACTTATTTTAAAATATATATATACACATAGAATTTAGAAGACTCACTGATTTTATATTTTAAGATACTTGAAAAAACAAGGGAATGAGGAGGCATTTTTTACTCTTAAACTCCAGGCGACACAGTTCATAATACACCATTGTGAATCGTAGAAGTTTTTCCACCGAGGAGAAGGCTGGAAGCTGGAAGAAATAGAGTTATGCCCTTGTGCTGGTAATAATTAAGAAGTAAATGAGAAATGACGGAATGCTGGACTCATGTTTCATAAAAAGTCTGACAATTTTAGATTACTTTCTTTTTGAAAACAATAACCCCATACTAAGATTTTCTCCTACATCGTGGAGGCAGTTTACATAAATAAATTGCAGACCCGGAGCAATTATTTGTAGGCCATAAAACACTTTTCCCGTGCAAGATTCGAACCCACTGACCTCAAAGCTTAGCCACTGTGCCACGATGCCAGACTTTTAGAAGTAGTCTAAAAGCAATAGCTGTTGATTTTTTACGGCAATGCAGGATGAGCAGCCGAATTGATACAACATACTTTTAAATGGATCACTGTTTATTCATTACTTTTACATGTCTTATTTTAGTAGATGTTTGAAAGTTAAGGCTTTAACTAGCCTGAATGAACTTGACGAAACGGCGATCGCAGAGATTTTGGCCAACGTCAACACCATCTAGCGACTACATTCTGTATTACTTATACAAGTGCAAAGATTAATAGACTGCAGAGGTGACAATTATATAAGTGACGTACTGCCTGTTATGCTTGCGCATCACTGAGAATTATGTCGCGGTTACGTATCTTCAATTACATTGCACGGTGTGGTGCTGTAGCTTTGCAATAGATAGGCATCACGAGCTATCAAATGTTCAAGTTTCAAGTACGTAAGAGTTTTTATTATATATGTTAAATCGTATTTATTTGTGACTAATAGTAGCTCTGGGTCTAAGCGCCCGCTGTAAATTTTGCCCGGGTTTGATCCCCAATGAAATTTTTTAATTAAATTTTAAGTGCTGATTTAGCACGTGCTTGGCGGTGAAGGAAAACATTGTGAGAAAACCTGCATATATCTGAGGAATAAGTAAACAATTTCGAAGACATGTGAAGTTGGCAAACACGCATTGGGGCAGCGCGGCGGACATTTCCTTACCCTAAACCCTCTCAGAAGTAAGAAGAGCCCTGTGCCCGGCATAGGTACTTACATAGCTTGTTACTTTACTTTTGTAACGTATACATATGCAATATTAATTTTAGTTTCAGATACAGATAGGTACCTAATGCTGAGAAAAATATCATGTGGAGGCCACGAAAACGTAAAACATCTTTGTATTTAGATAAAATTTTCTAGTGATTGTCAATAATTTCATACGCCACATTTTCTATAGAGCTTAGAACGTTTCAGATAGGGCAAAATAATAAATAATACACAAAAAATTATGGGAATGATTTATTAATAATATATACTTTTGTAGGTATTTACAATAAAAATATCGAACAAGCTGCAAGACTCAAGTGATAGTATTTTGTAAACACAATTGTGAAATCGCTGTTCTCATTTTTCATCATCATCATTCATCATTACAGCCCTTCACAAGTCCACTGCTGAACATAGGCCTCCCCCAAGGAATGCCACAAAGCACGGTCCTGAGCCACCTGCATGCATCGACTTCCTGCACATCTCACCAGGTCGTCACTCCATCTAGTGGGGGGGACGCCCAACACTTCGCCTGCTGGTACGAGGCTGCCACTCGAGAACCTTTTTCCCCATCGGTTGTCGGTTCTTCGAGTTATATGGCCGGCCCATTGCCACTTCAGCTTACTAATCCGTTGGGCTATGTCGGTCACTCTGGTTCTACTGCGGATATCCTCATTTCTGAGTTTATCACGCAGAGAAACTCCGAGCATAGCCCTCTCCATAGCTCGCTGAGCGACCTTAAGCTTCCTCATCCGGCCAGCAGTGAAGGACCACGTCTCAGATCCGTAAGTCATCACTGGCAACACGCACTGTTTGTACAATTTCGTTTTCAGGTTTTGAGATATGTCTAACGAGAAGATGTGTCGTAGTTTAAAATAAACGACTAAAATCTTGATGTTATGCATGTGTGCTTGCATAAAATATGATAAGAATATACATGCCTGGTAGACATTTAGACTTTTTTAAGCTAAGTTGGCTAACTGACCTCGGAAATATAGTGCTACATAAGAAAATAATAGAAGGAACATACGGTCAAATTGATAACATACTCCTTTTTAAAACTGCTTAAATGCTGTAATATTTCGTTAATAATTATACTTTTCTTAACGGTGTAGTGGCGGTGTAAGAATACCCACTAATATATCGTCTCGTGGGTGTCGTACGAGGTGACAGAGGCAGCTGAAACAGGAGAAGGCAGCAGTATCTTCCTGATAAAAACTTAAAATCATAAAAACTGCACTTGCCACGCGTGGCAAATATGGTAAAATTCCCCTTATGAGGCAATCTATGGGGTGGCCTTTGTTCAGCAATAGACCTTTAAAGGCTGTAATGGACGGAGTCTACTTTATTTAAAATAGTAAAAACTTTAATCGTTTAAGTGTTTTCAGCCATGGTGATCAAAATACATATTTATCACTTCAAGTTAATCTTTAAAGTAGTTTGTGAGCACGGTGAATATTTGAATATTCAAGTATTTATTTACATTAAGGGATATGATGTGCTTCGTTCGTCACATATTTCTACACATAAAGCCTACTAAGGCGAACAAGCAACATTATATAATTTTGTGATACATAATAAACAATACTTATTTTTAACACATATACGTATTGCTAAGTTATATATAAGTATAATGCCTAATATGTAATATACGAGGGCGACACTGAAAGTTTTTAGAACTGGCCACTTGTAAACGATATAATAAAAATATAAGTTGACATTTTGAAAATGGAACTTTTTGTCAACATTATTGTGTATGTATTTTATTAATTTGTCATTTGTTTTCGATTTGGCGGCAAATTGAATATGTGTCACTTTAGCATGAATTTAACGCGAGAAAATTTTCGTATAATGATTTTTTATCACCTTCGATGTCATTTAAGTCAACAAGAATGTATGATACACTTAGATTGGGCTTTCACGATGAAGCCCCATCTCGTGCAATTTTTAAAACTAGTTTAATGAGTTGAAACGTGGTCGCAATAATCTCACCGATGATCTGCGTGAGGGACGGCCTTCTACGGCGACGACTGAAGATAACATCAGTGTTGCGCTGCGTATGATAGAGGCTGACGAAAGATTGACTTATCTGCAGATTTGGACAAGCTTAGGCATCGGTATGAGTTAAGTGCACAAAATACTTCATGAACATTTAGCGTTCAGGAAGCTTTGTGCCCGGTGGATACCTAATAATTTGACAGAGGCCCAAAAACTCCGTCGTGTTGATTGGTGTCGTGAAATGGTTCAAAGATTTAACAGAGGTGACTCATATGCTGTGTTCGACATATTTAGGGGTTACGAAAGCTGGATTTATTGTTATGATCCTGAAACTAAGAGAGAGTTTGCTGTCTGGGTGTTTCCTTCCGAGGAGTTGCCGACTAAAGTGAAGAGAGTTCGAAGCGTGGGAAAAAGAAAGTGGCCTCGTTCTTCGGAAGGACAAGTCATTACGCAAAAATTGTTTTAGAAGATCGAAAAACAGTTACTACAGTGTGGTTCATCTTTATGTAATGGATTTCCGCAAAGTAACGCCTGATTTTATTAATTGAAGCATAAGAATCTGACGACGAATACGTCGTCATAGAATTCAAAGAAAGAATAAGTCACAGTGAATTTTTTGTGCTGGTTGTTACCAGGACAAAGGTTTTTGTCGAACAGAGGTAAAAGTAGAAAATTACTTTCAATAAGTATTCTTGTAATCTATTTATATATATATGGCTAATCTGGCTAAAACTCGAAATCAACTCGACCAATTCTGATGAATTTTATGTGGGTGTTTGAGTGGGTCCCTGTATCGTTTAGCTGTTAGGGAGATCCAGAAATCACCCCTGCGATGGCGGGGTGGATCGCTAGTCTATACATATAATAAAAATGTAAATAGCCGATGTCTGTACATTTTAGATTTATATAATAAAAGTGATTGAGTGGTACTAAAAATAAGTAATTAAATACATTTCTACCATTTTTAGAATTTTCTGTCTGTCTGTCTGTCTGTCTGTCTGTCTGTTTGTTTGTTAACGTATCACGTATAAAGTACCAATTTATATCAGAAGAATCGTTAAAGAATTTATAAAGTGTATCTTCAGGTTACATTTAGTCTTTATTTCATTAAAATTAGTTCATTCCATCAAAAGTTATGATAAATATTCTGAAGTATGGCTGCAAAGTATAGGTACGAATTTGTTCAATAGTGGCGTTTGTTGAGTCATCAAGTACATTTTAAACTAATATCATATTATAAATCATAACATAATTAAATGATGTAAGATAATGTTCTATAATGATGTAATTATATCTAAAACGCAGTAAACAAAAGTATTGCATAAAGAACGTAATAAATATATTAAAAATATATTAACCTTATTATCTAAATCTAAAGTACAATAGTTAACCCATTTCATCGATAGATGGTGGTGTTGCACAAATGTCATGCAAGAAGGCAGGTTGTGGTTTTTTTCTGTAAATGACTTTTCATATTTGCTGTTAATCTTTAAATTACTCGCTGCCCTACTGTGTATTGACAATGTCATTTATTCTTTACCGCCGAGTACTCTACATGGTAAATCAAATTTTAAAAGAGCTATTAACAATTTCGTTGGTTTCGGCGAGAATCAAACTTTCTTTCTTGCTTACGATGTAGGCCTGATTTATAAGTTCTTTTAAGTTTTTCAATCGCGTCAATTAATCTCTTTTATTTTTAGAATTGATTTTAACAGCGCCATCTATCCTTATATCTCTATAATCTCGGTAATCACATGCTGTGTCTGATTCTGTACATTGTATAGTATATTAATTTGTGACTAAAATCATTATGGAGACTGAAACTCATTAAATAAGTACATTTTTATAATTTTTATAATTGTCTGTCTGTCTGTTTGTTTATAAACTTATTTTTTTTTTTTTATTTTACAACAACAAAAATACATATTATACACAGTTCATAAGTACAGTGCAACATAAACCTATATAAGATTTTTCTGCACACTGCAGTTCGCCGTCTTTTGAGCGTAAACATTTTAATATTATTTAGAGTAAGAAGGTAGTTCGCTCGCTTCTATAACAATAACGTGAGGATGAGTTGTAGTATACAGGTTGTTCAGAGGAAAAAATATTTTTATATTTTTGAAATATAAATATAGTAATTATATTACAATTAGTATACATATATAATAGTATATAGTATACAAATAATATATAGTATTAGTTTTAGTTATATTATGTTAGTTATTATATTAGTTGATTCATAAAGTACTTACTTTGTCTATGTCTTAAGTAAACATCTTTTTTTCAAAGACATTGTTTAGAAAATCATAAAGCGTATCTTCCAGTTCATTTAATCTTTTTTTTATTAAAATTGGTTCATTCTATCGAAAGTTTTGATTATTATTTTGAAATGTAGGTTCGATTTGTTTAAAGGCGCCATAAAACCTCAGAAATGGTAATAAAATGATTCCTTTTTATAAAAAAACGTTTTATTATAATATATTTATACTTTAAACACAGTAAACAAAAAATATGTTTTCCTTAAATTAAAAAAGGATGTCTTCCACGAAGAACGTAATAGATGGCGTTGTACGTTAACGAGTCCATTCAAGCTGAAAGAGCCGTGTAGGGTGTAAGCTAACAGCACAAACATCATCAAAAAAAGATATCAGAAGAAAGATACGTACGCCCAAGCTAAATGTAGCAAAATTGCATCAAAAACAATATGTCATGATGTTGTTTTATACCAAGAATCCACCTTATATCAAATAACCTTCCTTTCAGTTCTAAGCGTGTTCTGTTCCCACTTCCCATTCCCAGTCAGCGTGTGTTATGCGATGACCGATGACCGTAAATAAAGCGCAAGGTCAAACTTTACGCGTTGCAGGAGTGGACCTCAGTAGTGACTGTTTTGCACATGGCCAACTCTATGTTGCTTTTTCCCGCGTTAGTTACATCCGCTCCCGTAACATTTTTCTGTACGCCCCGGCTGTCTACTTCTAACGTCGTTTACACAGAAGTTCTATCACAAACGACTCAGAACTTTGAGCACAACGATTTATTTTGGTGCCACTTATTCATACAGTAATGATATAAATCTTTTAATATTCTCTTACCTAAACGTCAAATTCTTAAGTAAAACCTATATACGCGAGCTACGCCGCGGGCACAGCTAGTATTAAATAAAAATGATTCTATTCTATTCAAAGTTCGAGAGTATATCGAGTAGAAACGTATAGAAAAATAATATTTTATTTAAAAAAATAATTGTATGCCAATTGTATGTGGTTTTATTACCTCTGCATTGTCTGGGGAGTAAGAGGATTGTCAAAGACCCCGCTTTACTTAGCTTTAGCATCGGCTAGTGTCAGTAAGAGTTAATAAAACCAAAAAAAAATATAAAAAAAATTGGTCGAGTTTTTAAAAAAAAGTTATTTCTATAGGTTTGAATACTGATCCTGATAACGCACTTAACGGGAACCACAATTTTTTTTGTTACATGTTGTATATTATATATATATATATATATATATAAGCTCTGTGTTGTGGAGAAAGGTTGGTTAGCGGGATAAGTGTGTGTAACCCTTCCAAGAAATACATGTCAGAAAGTACATCTTGGAAATCTAGCACACAGTCCATCGGATGATGAGTGGATGATGCAGCCTATAGAACTCGATCTATCCTCACCCCTTAGAGTTAAGATGAATGCCTCGTTACTAGAAAAAAGGGTCTCCGGTTTTTTACACTTACCATACGGAACATAGAATTATTGCTATTTCACGATGGTATTCTGTGAGAGCATGGCCCTACCTCGGTCAAGCCGACCCATTCGTGCTATAGACATAATATATATCCAGTGGGTTAATAAAAGCTGCTGATACTGCTAGCATATTAATAAATATCTACTATGTTTAAATAACAATATCTGAGTTTGCCTCACTTTCAAAGATTTGAAAATTTAAGGCATAATTTAATGTTTAGCTGTTTTCTCATTGTCTTTATAATTCGACCCTTTTCCAAATTTCGAGACGTATTAATAACAATGCTGACGAACAATCATCTCTACGTCATAATATGTTATCCCATTATTGAAATAAGAAATTAGACGTCAAAGTATTGATTCATGCTACAGCCTATCAAATCACTGGTTTTTGGCCTTTCTCATAAATTGTTTCAGGGGCCATAGTGTTTGCCATAATTGCCATTTTTGTCAGGCGGGTTGGCAATCGCAGTTTTTTGTTAATATAAATTTGTTATCAGGAAGTCGTTGATGCCCTCTCCTGTATTTCATTTCTCTGTGGCTCCTCTTATGACATTGGGTGATATGTGATATGGACTAGTGCATCCTCATACGCTGCCACTACACGGTGATGGACAATAAAGTTTATTTATAATAAACTAGCTTTTTACCCGCAGCCTCGCTCGCATGGTTTTCAATTTAGAAACATCATTAATTGTTATTCCGTGCCAAATTTAGCAATATTCGATCACTTTTAGAGACACTTCGGTGTCTGTATCGCTGTCAGTTAGTCAAAGAACTTCTTTGAATTCGGAAAGACTATTGAATATTCAAAAATTGGATATTTAAAGTATTTTTTCGCAACAACCTGTTCATTCACATATCTCATGTGAGCTATGAAATCAGAACTGTCTCAAAAATCCTGATTTGTCTGATAATATGAAAACAAAAAAATACAAAATCTTAAATAACAAACTGATTTATTAGTCTCATTAAAGGTATAAAAACTAAAGTAGCAGCTTACATACGTCTCACTACTGTGCACCAGCCTCCTCGTGACCTATAGTGTTTTGTGAGCAGAAAAGAGTATGCCGCAATTCTTCAATGCGTATTAACGGTTTTCACATTTCCGCGACTTTTTTTACTACTCAGACATTTAGGTTTGCCCACGAAGTTATTCTTCACCACTTCACCGGATACGTGGTAAGTCAGCACGTAAAATTCCTATAGCAGATTCATTTGTACTCAAAGGTCTCGTACACGTTTTGCTCCCTTGTCGTGATGAAATCTTACGGCGAGCTTCACGTCTCTCGTATTTGCTTAAATGAAATTCATAAAAACTGAAACAAAGATTTTGTACGATTGTTGACCATATCTACTTAGTAATTAGTCATTCAAACTATTCCATCATTTAGAGATAATAATCTTACAGTGCACTTAATTTTCAATTACTTACATCTGACTTGATACAAAAAGTAGTTGGTGGAATATGTTGGGTATCTATCAACATAGGTTGCTATGTTGATAGACACCCAACATATTCAACTAAAGACATTCTCGATTAATCACAGTTTTGTGTACACAGTTTTGTTAGTCATTTTGCTAAAAGTGACAATTATGATAAATCATCCCTACACCGGTCTGGATATTTTAAATCTGACAATTTTTGATGCTGGAAGAATAAGTATTCTATAGAATTGTCTTTAATTTGATCAGTTACTTATTAATAGTTTATTTAGATGTAAGTAGATGGCGTTATTATGATATTAAAACTATGAAAACAAAAACTATACCCTCTAATAGATACTCAGCGACAATAAGTTGAGGTAAGACTGGGGTTGCCCAATCACACAACAAAGCTGCTAACATTTATACAGGATTATTTTACTATAGTCAAATTTACAGAGAAAGTTCAGATTACCTAATATAAGCAAATGGTGAAGAAAAATTAATTTACAAAATCTTAAACATTCTCTCCTTTTTATGTTTTAATTTAAATATGCGTGGTAATGCATTATTTTAACTGATTTTACTGCGCACCCACACATTCGTAAGGGTAGATCCGTAGGCAGTAATAAATAATAAAATGGCAGCTCGACACTCCTGTGTTTCGTATGGTGAGTGTAGAGAACCGGAGACCCATTTTACTGAAAAAGAGGCATTCTATCTTGTCCTCACGGGTAACAACGCATCTGCATTTTGATTCTTTATTGAGGATAAATGTAGATGTCTATGGGTCACAGCAACCATTTACCATCAGATGGACTGTGTGCTTGTTTGTCACCCTAAACAATATTTTTAAAAAATAAGCAGAATTTTCTTAATAACCTTTTTTTGTGCATAATAAGGTAATGAAACCAGTTGCCCACAGTGATCTGAACTAAGTTTTTAAATTATTGATTTGTTGATTGATACAACACCTGGGGAGCCACGTACCTTCCCCACATTTTTTTATATGTGGAAGATCGAAGCCCTTGTATCCGATATTTTAAAATAAGTACTGTAAAAGTTTTCCAAGTAGGAAGGGGTTAATTGACCCTGATTAATTAAACCTGATATAAGTAGAATAGAGACGATTTGAAAGTTCTTAACTATTTTGAACCCTATCTTCGTGAACTCATTTCTTTAGCTTAAAATAATTGTAAGGCACTACTTGCTCTAGTGAATATTCATTATTTCAAAAGCCACCTAAAAGAACTAAATTACTAAACAAACACAACGTAAGTAAGGGTCCTAACCAAGACGATCATGACATAAATATGACAAACGACCTATAACTAAACCTTGAGCAGATCTTTGAGAAAGATATATTTATTTATCACGTCATGATAATTTTAACATTTTTATAAACAGCCATTTTTATATAAATAGTGGGGGGGGGGAGCGTTACAACATGTTCAATTGCTCTCCATCACTCACTTTCGTATAAAATATAATACATGCACACACGCACCTACTCAAGCACTCACGCATGCATCCATGCACGCATATGTGCACTAGCAAAGCAAAAGAATGAAAATTTGCTTCAAAAGATCCTAACAGAGATCCTGGCAGAGGCCTATCCAGTCAATAAAGTAAATTAAAAAATGTTCATACTTACAATGTAGTCTGATTTTATAGCCTTCACTTTTCTCGTTCCTATTTTATTACTCAAGCGCTTTCAACATCGCACTTTTATTAATTTTAAACGAGATTTACTTGCAACAATGCCGGCTCGTACTTACCGTCCTTTGAAAACGCTCTAAAAGTTTCAATACAAGAAAACTCCGAGAGCCCTTTGCTATTAATGAGAAAAGTAATTGCTGAAATCAACCCCTAATCCTTATAAATATATATATATGGATCGGTGAAAATCAAGCGTATGAAATATGTTACTCATATGTTACAATATATAGTAATAATATCAAGCTGATTTATATTTTATAGAAGCTGGTGCAAACGAGCATCTGGTTCAACTGATTACCGGATGTTAAGTGAAGCCCCGATACAATGGAACACGCAATAGGTCTGCTCAACCACGGAGAAACCACGGCTCTGAAGCACAGTGGCAAAATATTTAACTGCGACTTTGCAGGTTATGGGTTTGAATCCCTTACGAAACAAATAATTGTATAACGTGCAAATAATCGTTTTAGGTTTGGACGTTTTCCTCAACAATAAAGGAGAAATTCTTAGTTTGAGATTTTTAAATCAATAAAAAATTATATTACCATACAAGTGGTAAAACTAAAAAATGTATGCCACCAACTTCAATATAAAAATATGAGAACATCATCGATGTCGTCATCAAGGATTACTCAAAAACTACTGGCCAGATCTTGATCAAATTTATATGGCTAAGAAGCACCAACTCTCAAATAAAAAAAAATCATCAAAATCATCAAAATCGGTTCACCTTCAAAAATGTACACACATTAAAAAAACACAGTCGGATTGAGAACCTCCTCCTTTTTTGAAGTCGGTTGAAAGTAATATTGCACTAGAAACATCAAATGCTTCTTTATGTAGCAATATGCTTTGTGGATGTGTGTTAATACGTGTTATATACTGTGGGATCTCATTTAACCCTGAGGTTACTTTAGAATTGTTAAAAATAAACGGTTCAAATTGAAAAATGTACTGACACATTAAAAAATACAGTCGAATTGAGAACCTTTTCCTTTTTTGCAGTCGGTTGAAAGTAATATTGCACTAGCAACATCAACTACTTCTTTATGTAGCAATATGAATTGTCATCTATCTGGATGTGTGTTAACACGTGTTATATGCTGTAAAGACCTAGATTCTTCCCAAACTTCATCATTCTAGATCAACGCATGTACTCTAGGATTTCATGAGTTAGTTTACGACTATCAAAATATGTGACAGTATCTTTTAATAGTACTTAGAAGCTTAAATTCACAGTCTATACCGGGTAATTTTGCAATAACCGGCGTTTACAGAAAAGGTTCAGAATAAGTAATATAGGCAAATGGTGAAGAAAATTTTACTAAAAGAAATTCAAACAGTCTGTCTTTTTTAACTTTTATATTAAAAATTCGTGGCAATGCATAATTTTAACTGATTGTCATTCATAAATAACTAACTGCTGCAATTTTACTACGCACGCATTCATTGTAAGGGTCGATCGGTCGACAAAAACGTTGTGAATTGAATCACACAAAGAGGAGCGCTCGTACGCGTAATTGTTGCCCATAAATCACATTAAATTTGGGATAATTTCAAATAAAGCTTCTATGCGACAAACAATTTACAAATTAATTTCTTGTTCGCTCTTTCAAAAAACAGAGTATTGTCAGTGTTTGAGTCGACATCATTAGACATTCAGGTAGAAGTTGTTGAAGTTATACTTAACGTCATGCTAATCGTCATACTTGGTAAGGATTAGTGCAGCTTTCCTTGTCGCCGGTTTAAATGTTTTAAGCCTGCTTTAAGTTCCGCGACTACAAAAATTTTGGGAAAGGATTTAGAGGCTTTCTTATTATTATTTTATTATTATTTTTAGTGTTTTGGCTTTATTATGTATTTTTAATATTTGTATTAATTTGATTATACAAACATTTTTAACACAATACTTATATTTAAATAAAATATTTCAAATTTGTTTAATGATTTCTTATATTTATTCTACATATAGTTTTGATTTTTAAGAATTTCATTGCATTGAAAATTCTAATTAAAAGTCCAATTAAACACGGAAAAATTCCTCAAATTTGATTATATTCAAATCTTGTTGTTACCGTTACCGTTTAGCCATTTAAAGTCCACTGCCAATGGCTTAGTAGCCACGCTTGGCTAACGGGTTGGCAATAGTAGTTTTTAATTTTTAGTCGTTATTAAGAAGACAGATAGAGATTCTGATTGATATAGTAAATATTAAAGAATGTTGAAAATATAAATTATTGCTACACATCAAACAAAACTGGAAATAAAAATGGGCACTACATATCTATCTTAAGATATTTTTTTCTAAAAAGCAAGTTTTTTAGACTTTATCTATGATTAAAGTAATACACTAAATGGGAAAGTTCAATATGTTAGTAATATCAAATTTGCTACTCTCGCCAGGATTACGTCGTTCCCAACCAGGAAATTATGACATGATTCTCGATAAGCCCTGGCTCGAAGTTAGGTAAATATCTTTTATCAGTTCAGACGGTAATGGAATTTTAACGCGTAGCTATTTTGTTTACGTTATACTATAAATTATTTTTTTCTAAGTTATATTAACCTTTATTTGCATGAATTACGTTATAAAAATATGTTACAGTTTATATAGTGTTTCGCTAACAATACGAGTAGCATGCAAATTATAATTTTAAAATGTTTAGGTATATAATGACAATATTAATAATTATTTAAAGCTAAAAAAATAATCTTAACAATGATCTACAATAAAATCATAAAACCATACAATTGTTAACCAACAAATTTTTCTTATATAGTCTTTCGCTTAACAATTTAAATTTTTTAGGTATTTTATTTTATATGTATATACATATTTAAACATTTTTTTTTATATTAAACGAGCCTAGAAATGACATCTAGGACAAGTTTGTCTGGGCCACGTCGGTTTGGAGAATATAATATATAACTTGTTTTAACAAATAATGACTTATTTTTAAAAACACACGCGCCAACTTCATAAATGTATAGTGAAGGGAGGGGTAAACCAAGTTTTTTAAATTACACCTTACAGGGTTCCTATGGCAATATCCCGCATATTGCACGAATAATTTTTTTTTTTGCAACGAACCCCTATTTGTTACCAGTACTATTTATTAGCCCATATTATAAATCCATAGCGTAAAGTAGACTCTACGTATACTCGGTACGTTGCAATTGCCGTTTTAATATTTGTAATGTTTTTACGTATTTACATATACAGATTTATTAATTTTACTGCATACCTTATCTATTTGTTCTTTCCACTTTATATCTTCATCTAACGCTATTGTCAGAAATTTTAGTTTTGGTATATTACATTTAATATTATGATGTTTATTGATACATTTACTAAACTGTATATAATGGTATTAATCTAGATCATTTTTTTTAAATTATTTATGTCAAATCATTCCCTTAGTGTGTAAATTGTATTATTAATGTCATCTTCATAATTTCTAATTGTATTGTTATTTTTATTACAAGTCACAATCATTGAAATGACATCAGCGTACAGAATACATTTATGATTCATAATGTCAACAATGTCATTAATATATAATTGGATAAGAATCGGTCCTAATATACTTCCTTCCGGAACTCCGAAATTATTCTTTATCTATATCCATATGAATAAGATGTCAAGTTATTTTTTTTGTCTATTTTGTCAATGATAACACATTGTTGTATGTTTTTTTTTAATATGACGATAACCATTGATGTATATAGTATATAGTATCCCGACTGTCTCTAATTTTTGCAATAATATATCATGTGAAACGAAATCAAAGGCATTTGAGAGGTCAAAGAATAATCCTGTTGTTAATTGTTTATGTTACGAAGTATTATTTTTACTCACGAAAACATGGTAAGCGAGGTCGATTTGTGTTTTTTAAACCCGAATTGTTCACTGTTTCTGGTATTTATCACAGTAATCAACTATTATTTAATACATACATTTTTCAAAGATTTTGGCCATAATAGGTATCAAGGTGATTGGACGATAATTTTGAATAACCTTTCTCCGTTTTTAAATAAAGGTTAAATAATTGACAACTTTAGTGCTTCTGGGAATTTTGCTGATGGGAATGATAAATTATAAAGATGTGTCAAAACTTTATTCACATTGTGGCGGCGCTGTCGTCGCGCCACAAGCGAAACACATCGAAGCCTAAATCGCGCTATCAAAGTTCCGAATTTAAATCAGTGTATATAGAATAGCTCCGGACTACCACTAGGAGCGTTGGCCCCTCCCCAGGCAGCACACCTTGCCCGGCGGGAGATCTCCCTTATTCCTTCCACCAGCCACATTGGTTACCCCGACGTCAGCGCATGATTTTAAAATTTCGTGTTAATTTTGTCATATGCCTCTGAGTTTGTATTGTTTAATTATAATATTTCCATTTTTACTAATTTACTTTTAAATTTCTACTTAAATCATATTTTATATTTATTTTCTTTTATGATTAGTATGGTCGTATCTATAAAATAATCATTAAAAGCGGTAGCTATTTATATTAGATTCAAACACATTAAAGTTGGAAATAACGTAATACGTTATTTCCAACTTTAATGTTGTCTGGATTCTCCTTAACTTTCAGATTATGAATTTAATTTTTAAAAATTCTCCATGTTGCCTTGCATTTGTTGTTATTATTATTCATACATTGAATATTATCAATTTGTTTTTATTTATAGATACATTTTGTTAAAATATTAGAATATATTATGTAGCTCATTTTATTACGTGTATTTTTTGCTTATAGTATGTATTTCACAGGACCCGTTTAGTTCGAGAACTTTTTAATCCTTGACTTATCTATTTATTTTTCCTGGTGTGACTATTGCTTAATTGTAGTTTTATTTTTGGAAAACATAGGTTGCAAAAAAGACGCAACCGCCGCCCCGCTGCCCGCAAGATTCGAGGCAGGGGCCTTAAAATGTTATAACATGGTGGCGATGTTAATTTATTTTTACTGGAAAGGTTAACATTTGTGCTGTGTTATGATCCAAGAGATGAAGTGCTAATATAGTTGCAGTTGCGTTTGGAATATTCCTCGATTTTTAAAGTTTAATTGCATAGTTCTTGTAAATCACAAGTAAATTTTATATTTTTAATTTATTTATATTTATGTCTCCTGCTATAACCATGCGTTTCCTATTATTATACTTTGTGATTAAACTAAAATGTAAGACATCAATTTTTTTTAAAAAGGCTAGGATCTGATTTCCTGTTCTATAAAGACATATTATTATTAATTTTTTTGCTATAATATCGATGCCGAATACTTCAAATATCTTTTGTATTGCCAGAATTTTTACAATGGACAACTCCATATCTTCCGCCTCTTTGTTTGTCCCTACTATAATAAGTAACTATTTCATAGTCACAAAGTTTTACATAATTATTATCACATTTCGTAGTCGCGTTATATTGTTAAATCAAATGAGTGAATACGTGTAAGCAGACTAGGAGAATACCATCACGTCTTTTTTTTATAGGATCGGGTGACAAACGAGCACACAGCCCACCTGATGGTAAGTGGTTACTGTGACCCATAGACATCTACATCTATCCTCAATAAAGACTCAAGATGCAGATGCGTTGTCACCTGTGAGGACTAAGATGGAATGCCTCTTTGCCAGTAAAAAGGGTCTCCGGTTCTCTACACTCACCATACGAAACACAGCAGCGTTAAGCTGCTATTTTACGCTGGTTTTCTGTGAGAGCGTGGTCCTTCCCCGGTCGAGCCGACCCATTCGTGCTACAACCATAATATAGCTGCAGCATGGCTCTACCACGTCTATTTCATTAGTTTAGATATGGCTTAAGATAATTCACCAACCCTTATCGTTCTATGGGTTTTATATAATAAAGGACTATGGGTAATGCCAAGTAGATCTCATGACAATGGCAATAATAATAACAATGTCCTCCAGGCCAAATTTTGGTCACGGCGGTTAGTCTCGACGAAGACTAGCCGTCTGCGCAAAACAGGATTATAGTGCACAAGTATTTCCGCAAGCACAGGAGCACTCTCCATTTCCTGACTCTATAGTAAGATGGGACAGCAATCCAACATGACTAGAAAAGAATCAGGCACATAATCAAAGGCTTCCAGTGCTTTTCGAAGCACGGGGTTAAAACTAGTTTAACATACAAAAAATGCACAAGGATACACATCAAGACCCATAACAATCATATGTGGGCCATACAAATACCTGTTTCGAGCGAAAATTTTAACCCGCCTCCAAACGCTTAGCTCCCCTGTGCTACGGCTTTGTCATATGTCTTTCATAACACCTATTGTAAAAATAATTAGACCGATAAGGAGGAACAACATTTTCGCAAACGGTTTGCAATCTCTACACTCCACAAAAGTACATTACATTAACATTGGAAATGCAATATAGAATATGAATGCCAAATAAAGAAAAAAAATTTTTATACATGCTAGAGTCATGCTGCAACTATTAGTAGTATAGTTGTAGCACGAATGGGTCGGCTCGACCGGGGAAGGACCACGATCTCACAGAATACCATCATGAAACAGCAGCTTAACGCTGCTGTGTTTCGTGTAGTGAGTGTAGAGAACCGGAGACCCTTTTTACTGGAAAAGAGGCATTCCATCTTAGTCCTCACGGATGACAACGCATCTGTATTTTGATTCGTAATCGAAGATAGATGTAGATGTCTATGGGCCACAGTAACCACTTACCATCAGGTGGACTGTGTGCTCGTTTGTCACCCTTATCCTATTAAACATACTTACATTGCCTTTACATATTATAGCCACGTAAAATATCTCAGTTATCAAAGTTTTCTCGTAAAATTGTTGATGATTCCAACGTAGTACTATTGCAATCCGATTTAAATAGGCTGTCACACAGGTGTAAAGAAAACTCAATCAACCTAAATGTAATTAAATGTTTCCATATTAAATTTTGTCGAAATCATAACTTTATAAGCTGGCATTATATAATAGATGATACTATTTTAAGTGAAGTAAATAGCATTTTTGACTTAGTGGTAATGTTTGACCGCAAATTGACATTTATTTCACATTATGATCATATTGTCAAGAAAGCATCGACATCTATCTTTCCGTCCGAATACAGTCTGGGCGTTTTCAAGGCAAGAGTAAATAAGCTATTGTTACGCTAAGACAGTGCAATTTAACATCTAAGACTACACCACCACTTACCACCAGGTGGAATAGTAGTCAAGCGCTTGCTTATTGACTGTAATGGTAACGGAATACGTTAAATAAATAAATACATTTAAATATTAGATTTTAATAAGAAAATCTTTTTCTCTTTAGATGACTTAAAAAAAGAAGAGGTTCTAAACTCGACACGTGTATGTTTTTTGTACATGAACCCCAAAGCTTTAATCTTTTATTACACTATGTCTTAGCATCGAGTTCAGAAGACATTATTTGTAAATTATTTTATTCTTCTTAGTTCTTTGAAGTTGGTTTTTACTTATAATTGAAAGGTTTCTTTTATTTAAGTTTATGAAGTAATAGACGCGCCTTTTTAAGCCAGTCTAAACCGTAAAAGGGTCGGACCTCTTCCTCTTTCAAATCTTTACAAAACCAGACCTAATAAAAAGTTAATCCAAAGCTCCACAAATGGCGGGATTAGTTTTCAATCTCGAAAGTCTTATTTTGTTTACTCATTAAATTTACATTACATAAGTTTAAAAAAATCCTTTCAAATTCAATGCGTGTAAAATGCTTGTGCCGTGATTTTAATACTTATTCATTGTACTTTCTCTTAATTGTCCCTGAAACGGTCAATTGAGATTAACAATGTCTACGTAATTGAAGGCTTCAAATAATGGCCGATTTTCTGCTATAGGAGTGAGGCTCCTCAAGTCAGGAGGGGGGGGGGGGGAGGTTCAATGCGATTCAAGGGATTCAGAAGAAGGTACGAACCTCGGCTTGAACCGCTATAGCAATAAGGTAACCCGGGTCGGCAAACTAAAACCGCTTGGTATCACATGTTCAAACTGAACCTCGGCGTGTATCCGTAACCTCGGGTACGCCGGCGAACGCGGTTTGGCAGGAGCGGTGAGTGTCCCTTCTGTACGTAGTAATAATATATATTTTTTACTTTTAGTCAACATTACTAATGACAATGGACAACAAATTCATCAAAATCTGACCATTTCCTCTTAAATTAATTCGTTTTACGTTTTATAGAAAAATATAATATGAAATAAAAACAAACTTCAACATTACCGTGCTCTATAATAGACTTCGAGTGAGAGAAGGAACAGCATTAGATCACACAGCTTCAATCAAACGTGGTCAGAGATGTATTTTACCCCTAATAACTTAAATGGAATGCCTCACAGTCTATAGTTATAATAGCTAAGTATGAAAATGTTTCCAACCAAGACGAGCTCTGAGGCAACAACTTAAATTAAATATTTTAAAAACCCCCGAAAAAAACGAGCGGATGATCTTCCAATGGCTGAACAGATTTTCTCAGAAAACTAAATCAAAATCGATTCATTCGCCAGGAGCTATGATGTCACGGACAGACACACCTCTGTTTTCATCAGGGTTTATACAGCAGTTCTACCGCTTTCAGCAAAACTGCATTATCACTTCTAACGCTGCGCTGTGTCGCTGATTTGGATATTTTATATTACCTATACGTGATCGCCGTGTAGTGGCGACGTAGCAATATCCACTACATCATACACACATCATACAGTATCATTCCGGATTGTCGTAAAAGTCGACAGAATAAAACTAAGCCAATAAATGGACAGCAACATCTTACTGATACGATATCATTATCCTTACAGTCCTTTACAAGTCCACTGCTGAATTCCAGCCTCCTTCAAAGCATGAACACGTTCATATGTGTAATAAATACTAAACTTACAAATTTAACACGGTCGTGGGCCACTTGCATTTATCGAATTTCTGCATGTGTTACTAGATCTTCAAAAACGCAGTTAAGATTGAGAGGATACCGTGTCAACTATGGCGAAATTCTATGAGGAAAGTTGACATGCTTTGCGAGCAGGTTTTTAAGCAGATTCATTTTCATTCAAATTATTATTTTGAGTTGTTTTCAGGAAGATGCTTCTGCACATCACCTGTTTCAATTTCCTTCTGTCGCCTCTTAAGACACCCACGTGACGATATGGGGTGATACACCACCACTACACGTGCTCTCGGAATATTCTATTCCTCTGATATGTAAGTTTCTTCGCGATATTTTGCTTCACCGTCATACACTTGGTAACTTAGCACCTAAAATTTCAACTAACAATTTCGTTGGTGCCGACGGCGACTGAACTCGATTTGCTCGCGTATAATAAAATTGTAAGGTCAGCGTTTAACCCCTGAGCTGCCACTGCTCAGTGAGGGCAGACTTTTAGTTAATTAAATGCTTTAAATAAGCGATAAGACGATAACACGGCATCAATGGATCACACAGTAATGGTTTAAACAGATTCTTTAGAATTTATTTTGTTACGTATTTTTAATAAAACAGACCCTATATGCAGCAATCACCGATAAAACACAGGGTCTATCATACCCAGTCTTTATTTTAAACGACCAGGAAGTTCTATATTTGACGCGTATGTTTTATGTACTCGAATTCAGCAATTTATCGAAAGTGGCTAAACGAAATTTAAGCAATTATTTTTTTTATTATAATATAAGCTATACCTTACGGGTGGTCCCACTTAAATTTGAAGAAAGGCTCCCGAGAAGAGTGGAAAAATGGGATACATTAAAACTTTATCCACTTGTTATTTTGAGCTTGTGATATTACTTAGTCTACACACAAAGGTAAAAAAAAACTTTACCGAAAAGTAAAAGTCACCTTCTAACTTTAAAAAAAAATCTTTACGCATGTTGATGCTCAGACATAGTGTAATGTATCGAAGAATTAGTTTTTAGTTTTTAGATTTATTTTTTAAATTCGTCTCTGAGTTTTTAATTGAACTGAATTTTATAATTTTTAAATTAATAAATTTATATTAAGTGGTTTACTCTTCGTGGTGTTCCCATATAAATATAAATATATCCTACATAAAATAAAAATTTGGAATAGAATAGAAGAGAGAATAGAATAGAGTGAAGATTAAAATAGAGATACAAATAAATAAAATTGAAGTGTCTGTTTATAATGTCAAAATTACAGCTTTTTTCTAAATGCATATGAAAGTAAATACGACACTAATAACAAAAATACGTCAAATTTTTGTCTGTCTGTCTGTCTGTTTGTTTATTCCGGCTAATATCCGAAACGGCTGAACCGATTTTGACGGGATTTTCACTGGCAGATAGCTGATGTCACAAGGAAAGACTTAGGCTACTTTTATTTTAGAAAAAGAATTAGGGTTCCGCGCAAAAAATTTTAAAACCCCAAAAAACACGCGGGCGAAGTCGCGGGAAACAGCTAGTTTGTAATATAACTATTTAGACGAGTTTCTAATTGTCATTTTGAGCTTGCGATATTCCTTAATTAAAAGGGTAAAAAAAATTAAACGTTTACTTCAAAAAATACATTTAACGAAAGGACATCTTTTTTGTGCTCTAACCGTTTATAATCCTTAAAGCACTTCACTTGATCAGACCAGTGGTCCAGCGCCCGCGCAAAGAGCTCGTTGATACCTGACAATCCAAACAAGATTATTGGACTTAGATCTCGAGCAATATTAATTTTTAGCACGTTGTAGTAAACGACGATATGGGGGAATCCGATGTTATCTGTCAACAACTTCGAGCTTAGTGCTCCCAACAACTACCGGCATAGGTGTGACAGTAAGCATGATCTTTGTTTTGTACATGTTTATCTTAAGACCTATCCGTTGGGAGACACTATTGAGGTCATTGAACATAGTGCTTACGTCCTCCAACCATTCTGCCATAAGGACTATATCGTTGCCAATCGAAGGTGACACCCGTATTCAAAAACGATACTATGCGTACGCACAGTAGGCTTTAACGCACAGTGGACAAAATTTTGTTTCATAAACGTCACTTGAGTGTTAGCCGACACTATGCGCTCATTATAATGAACGCACGTATAAAGTAGCTTGCTAGCTACTTTACGCTACGCATAGTGCGACAAATCAACGCAAATGTCCAACTGGTATGGGGTATATAGGTTATGTTTGTTGATTTGTGTGATGTGTGATGGATTACAGCAGCGAAGATGATTTTGATAATTATATCCTGGAGAGAATAAACGTGCAAAGAACGATTAGCACAAGAATAGTGATAAGTGACTTTCAAAATCCATTAGATTATTACAGTGCCAATGAATTTAATAGTCGCTATAGGTTTTCAAAAATATCGTAATAAATATACTTCCCGATACCATCCACACCATCTGGATGATTGGCGGTCCACCACTGTGCGATTTAGAAGATGTTTTCTTCTTCGCACAACTTCCTTGTGGAATAGTTTACCACCAGCGTTTGTTCCGGACCGATACGACTTAGGGATCTTCAAGAAAAGAGCCTACTCCTTTTTAAAAGGCCGGCAACGCATCTGCAATTCCCCTGGTGTTGCGGTTGTTCATGGGCGGTGGTAGTCTCTTACCATCAGGTGAGCCGCATGCTCGTTTGCCCCCTATCCTATAAAAAAAAACTTCTGCCTCCAATAAATGCGGATCTTTAGAAAATTACCAGTAGAGGCCTTCCAGTGCCTTCTATTTACCAGTTACCAGTGTTCTTAAGATTTTATTCATCTGGGAGTTTCCCGGTTTGTAATAATAATTCAGTTAATCTACCTATCAACAGTTTCAAACCCACATTGTTTTAACAATATTTATGCATAAGTACCTATAATAACAATAGCAGTAACTTCTTTTAACTGAAAGAAAACAACACGTGTTATTATTTGCACAAATTTGACAACGAAACAAACAGAAACATAAAATGTAATTTAGACGTTTATCTGTCATTCAACTCGAGTGAAGTCGCATCACAACGTTAACCAATCACGGCGCCCGATTTAGTGCTATGTGTCCGCACAACAAAGGGTCCACTAAGTATTGTTCATGAAATGAACGGCCTGCCATGACGGACACAGTGAGAAATACCTTACTTAGCATAGTGTTGCTGCCATACTTATGTATGTGTCGTTCGTGAATACGGGCCTGAGAGATGTACTCGCCATTTATGTTAATACCGCATCATTTCCATTCCATTAGCTTGAAAACTTCTTCCAATCCAGCGGTGAAGAGTTTCGGGTATATAACGTCACCCTGTATTACACCACTTTGCAGTACTCTGATTCTGTACTCGGATAGTCATCGTAGCCCTACTGTACAAGCACTTCAGAATTTCGATATACCGACAGTCAACTTGGCACACTGTCTGTTTTCGACGCCTCGGCAGTCTTGAAGGTACGGACCTGTCCATCCTATGGCTGCGCGTAGACAGCGACGACCATCCCCGCGTCTACGGGTGCCTCTATAGGTCCTATAGCGGTAATGCCGACACAGACCGACTCATCGACCACGTCCAAATGGCTGCAGACTCCGTGCTACAACAGGTCCCATCCGCAGAGATCGTGATACTTTGTGATTTTAACGCCCACCACGCTGAATGGCTTGGTTCTCGTTTAACTGATCATGCGGGTAGATCTGTTTATGACTTTGTTTTGGCATATGGTCTAACACAACTGGTTATTTCGCCTACGCGGATCCCAGATATGGAAGACCATGTACCTTCCCTGTTAGACCTTCTGCTGACCTCTCATCCGGTCGGATATCAGGTCTTCTTCGATGCCCCTCTCGGCTCTTCGGACCTGTGCCTATCACGCTCCAATCGCAGTTGCGATCTGCAGGTTGCCGCCGTGTTCGGCACTATAGGTCAGCTGATTGGGACTGGATGCGGTCTTTTTTTGCATCCTACCCTTGGGGGCGGGTTTGCTTCTCGCTGGAAGATCCCAGCGTTGTTGCTGATTCTGTTGCTGATGTGGTACTTCAAGGTATGGAACTTTTTATTCCATCCTCTGTGGTGCCCATCGGAGGCAGATCCCAGCCATAGTTTGTTCGCTCCTGTAAAATAGCATCACGCTATAAGCAGGAGTGCTACCGGGCCTGGGCTGACGCATCAACGTCTCGGAATGTAAACACCAGCGCACTTATAAAGAAGTATAATTCCGCCTCCAGGTCCTTCAAAAGCGTCATTGCCAAGGCAAGGTCTGAGCACATCGGCAGAATTGGCGAGAAGCTAGTTCGCCTTCCTTCGGGAACCCGTGCATTCTGGTCTCTCGCCAAGGCTGTCCAAGGGAACTTCTGTCAGCTATCTCTTCCATCTCTGCACAGAGAGGACGACTCACTCGCCCATGCTGCAAAGGAGAAAGCCGATCTGTTGAGCTCTCTCTTTGCGTCCAACTCGACTCTAGATGACGGGGGAACACACCGCCGACTATTCCGCGATGTGGGTGCTCCATGCCGGATGTGCGGTTAACACAGCGCTCGGTTCGCAAAGCACTCTTCTCCCTAGACGTCAGCAAGTCGAGTGGGCCCGATGGAGTCCTTCCCATTGTGCTGAAGACGTGTGCTCCGGAGTTGGCACCGGTTTTAACGCGTCTTTTCCGGTACTTCTACTCCCAAGGTAGTCCCGAATTCATGGAAGACAGCTTTGGTCCACCCGATCCCTAAAAAAGGCGACCGCTCAGACCCGTCCAACTACAGGCCTATCGCCATCACCTCCTTGTTCTCCAAAATAATGGAATCCATTATAAACTGCCAGCTCATGAGGTACCTTGAGGATCACCAGCTGATTAGTGACCGTCAGTACGGTTTTCGTCGGGGTCGATCAGCTGGTGATCTTCTAGTCTATCTGACTCATAGATGGGCGGAGGCAGTAGAGTCCAAGGGGGAGGCATTGGCCGTTAGTTTGGACATAGCGAAGGCCTTCGATCGGGTCTGGCACAAAGCGCTTCTTTCGAAGATTCCTTCATATGGGCTTCCCGAGAAATTGTGCACATGGATCACCAGTTTCCTTGCTGATCGGAGCATTAAGGTCGTAGTAGACGGTACATGCTCTGATTTCAAGCCTATCAACGCTGGTGTTCCACAAGGCTGCGTGCTATCACCAACGCTGTTTCTCCTGCATATCAATGATATGTTGCAAACTGGTAGCATTCATTGCTATGCGGACGACAGCACTGGTGATGCCTTATATACCGGCCGTGCCAATATTTCTCGGGAAAACGTCGCCGAGTACCGGGACAAACTTGTGTCTGAAATCGAGTCTTTTCTTAACAAAGTCTCGGATTGGGGGCGACTAAATCTAATCCAGTTCAATCCCCAGAAGACACAAGTTTGCGCGTTTACCGCTAAAAAGAACCCCTTTGTCGTTTCTCCTCAGTTTCAAGGCACTCCCCTTGCTGCCTCAGCTAGTATCTATAGACTATAGACTTTGGGATATGCAATATATAAATATATATAAATATCTCAAAGTCGTCTCTTACGATATCTAGAGAAAGAAATGGAGTGAGTGGAATCTGTGTGGCCAACCATTTAAAAAGTTTGCCTTTATGATGAGGATTCTAAAACACCGCCGACCATCGCGGGATGGTCGGCGGTGTGTTCCCCCCGTCATCGAGAGTCGAGTTGGACGCAAAGAGAGAGCTCAACAGATCGGCTTTCTCCTTTGTGGCATGGGCCAGTGAGTCATCCTCTCTGTGCAGAGATGGAAGAGATGGCTGACAGAAGTTCCCTTGGACAGCCTTGGCGAGAGACCAGAATGCACGGGTTCCCGAAGGAAGGCGAACTAGCTTCTCGCCAATTCTGCCGATGTGCTCAGACCTTGCCTTGACAATGACGCTTTTGAAGGACCTGGAGGCGGAATTATACTTCTTTTTAAGTACGCTGGTGTTTACATCCCGAGACGTTGATGCGTCAGCCCAGGCCCGGTAGCACTCCTGCTTAAAGCGTGATGCTATTTTACAGGAGCGACCAAACCATGGCTGGGATCTGCCTCCGATGGGCACCACAGAGGATGGAATAAAAAGTTCCATACCTCGAGGTACCACATCAGCAACAACGCTGGGATCTTCCGGCGAAAAGCAAACCCGCCCCCAAGGGTAGGATGCAAAAAAAGACCGTATCCCGTCCCAATCAGCTGACCTATAGTGCCGAACACGGCGGCAAGCTGCAGATCGCAACTGCGATTGGAACGTAAGAGGCACCGTACTCAGGATCAGACAATGGTCAGAAGAGCCGAGAGGGGCATCGAAGGAGACCTGATATCCGTCCGGATGAGAGGTCAGCAGAAGGTCCAACAGGGAAGGTACATGGTCTTCCACATCTGGGATCCGCGTAGGCGAAGTAACCAGTTGTGTTAGACCATATTCCAACGAAAAGTCATAGACAGATCTACCAGCATGATCAGTTAAACGAGAACCAAGCCATTCAGCGTGGTGGGCGTTAAAATTACCGAGTATCACGATCTCTGAGGATGGGACCTGTTGTAGCACGGAGTCTGCAGCCATTTCGACGTGTCGATGAGTCGGTCTGTGTCGACATTACCACTATAGGATCTATAGAGGCACCCGTAGACGCGGGGATGATCGTCGCTGTCTACGCGCAGCCATAGGATGGATAGGTCCGTACCTTCAAGACTGCCGAGCCGTCGAAAACAGATGTCCTCTCTGACGTATACGCAAACTCCAGCCCGGGGCACAAAGTAGTGTTCCGATTTGTACCCCGGGTAGGAGAGATAGGAAGTATCAGCCGGAGAGGACACCTGTGTCTCAGTTAAAAAGAGCAAGGCCGGCTTCGCCGTCTCTAGATGGTAATAGACAGCGTTAAGGTTGGAATGAAGTCCCTGGATGTTGCAAAATTCACGGATAGCGTGACAGGGGTCACCTTGGTTGTATTGCTCCGCTTGCCCCGAGCAGCATTAGTCGCCAGCGGAATTTTGACCCCCCCCCCCCCCCCCAGAATACGTGGGGCAGCCTGAGCACCCACGCTCAGGAGTGAAGTAGTTTGGTCGTGGATGCTCAGCGAGGGATTCTCCAGGGGTGCTGGTACCCTCCTGGGGTAGTCTTTTATTTAATTGATGGAGTGACGACCTAGTAAGACATGCACCGATGGATGCAGGTGGCTCTGGACCGTGCTTTGTGGCATTCCTTGTGGGAGGCCTACGTTCGACTATGGACTTATGAAGGGCTGTAATGATGATGATGATGATGGTTTACGATTATAATTTTAACATCGAAATTATTAAAATCATTTATTATCTAATATGGAGCCAATTATTTAGAATCTCTGCAAAATGAGCTGCCCCATTTATTTGAATATGAGCTACTAGCCATCCGGCGAAGAATGTGGCTCCAAAATGATGGTTGTCCGGCACATTACGCCGTCCAAGTATGGAGTTACCTAAACGAAGCCATACGGTGACCGGTGGCTCGGTCGAATGGGACCGATATTGTGGCCACCAAGATCACTTGATATTAACCCATTAGATTTTTTGTTTTCTCGCTCATACAGCTTAGAATTCGTCCAAATAAGGCGAGCAGGTAGTAAAGTAAAATTTTCAAGGGCGGCAGATGTACTTACGTAATAAATACATGCAATGCTAAAAAACTTTCAGCCAATAATTTTGTAATTTTGTAATGAAATGCCTACTTTTACACATTAACAGCTATAGCTCAGTAAGTAATGACATTAAGTACATAGTATGCTACTGTTTTAGATTCCTCATCATAAAGGCAAACTTTTTAAATGGTTGGCCACACAGATCAAATACGTTTTTCTTTCACCACAGGTTCTCAAACTTAGCAGTTAAATAAAGTAAAAAATTAAAACTTATGATTATTGCCGTCTTGTAAAATACTACCCATAGTAGGCGAAGACTTTTAAGAATAGTTTAGAAACATCATTACTATGGAACACATTAAAAGAAAAACAAATGACCCTCAAAATTTTTTATTGCGAATTTATGGATTTTTATAGGAAGGGTCGAACATGGCGTAGAGCGCGAACCGTTCAAGATAGAATTTTTTTTAGGGAACCGAGATCTCCTCTCCCCCTCCCCCGCCCGAACACGTACGTACCAGATTATCCACCATTCTCAGGGCACTATAAATATATATATATATATATATATATATATATATATATATATATATATATATATATATTATATGTGACAATAGAGGCAATCTCTAGCAATAATAAGAGTTTAATTAATTTTGAATACAGCCCACAAATAAGTAATAAAAATTGTTTACACCTGGTGCATCAAAATATACAAGGCATGTTGGGCAAAGAATTAGAAGTTGAATTGTTTTTAAATAGTAACAATATACACATCGTTTGTATTACTGAACATTGGCTAAAAGATTATAATTTCATGTTTAATTTCAGAAATCACCAGGTGGTCAGTTCCTTCAATAGAGAAAAAAGTTTACGTGGTGGCTCCTTAATATTAGCAGATAAATCATTATTATATAAAGAACGTAAGGATATTGTGAGCCTCTCTGTTGAACGAACTGTAGAAATGGCTTATGTCGAGTTCGAGCACCTCATTGTTGTAAGTGTTTACAGACCCCCATGTGCTACTTATGACCATTTTGAAAGGATTGTGGAAGAAGTTTTACTCAAACTTAGTAAACAGAACAAGTCTGTTATAATGTGTGGAGACTTTAATATCAATCTCCTTGAAACTTCTTCCATTAGTATTAAGTTTCGCTCATTGTTTAAATCGTATAATCTTGTAAATTTATTCTTAGAACCAACATTTATTGCTGGGCCTTTTTTTTACATGGGGAAATGCCTACGCATACCCGCCTCGCAGGGACAGGGACGGGTTATGTCGGACTCGCACCGACTAAAACCCCATGGTGTTCCACCCTCGTCGCATATTGGCAAGGCCACGGGAACGCTTTGGCACACAACCGCGGCCCCACCTGCGCTGACCGCCCCATGGCGGCCCCTCCTCGGGAGAGGACTACTCCTCCCCCATCTCCTTCTCAGGTAAGGCGCACCAGAACACATGGCGCGCCCTCCTCCTCGGCCTCCAATTTTCAATGCGCAACAGACGCCCCCGAGTCCGATGCGCGAAGGCCATGGGGCCAGGAAAAACTAGCACTCAGAAGCACCGGCCTTCCTGGCCCCAGCGGCGGATCTGGTCTATGGCTCCGCCGCCAACCAAGATTCGGCTGCGGAGGGTAGGGAGAGCGGCGCCTCGCAATACCGACACTCCTCTCCCCCCGCAGCCCCACCACCACCGCATCATTAACGGTGCAGCCCCGTCAGAGTCGCGGAGGATAGGGCGAGTGGCGCATCGCCATACCAACACTCCTCTTCCTCCGCGACTCCACCTCGGCTGCAGCGTTAGAGGGTGCGGACTCCCCTCTCTCCGCAGCCCCCCGATACACATCCGAAGTGGGCTCGCCAAACCCACTCGGAGTGGCCACCTCGGGCCGGCCCTACACCACGGGCCAGGCAAGGGGTTCCTCTTTGTTCACCGTGGGTGACCAAGCCACGGCTACTAAGCCCCCCCGCCACGACAAGGCGGGAACCCGTTCGGGGGGGATGTATTGCTGAGCCTAGTGCGACCTGTATAGATAACATTTTTACAGATGTTAAGCCCTTGCATAAATCAATTATTCAAAATTTAAGTTCAGATCACTGTGGACAGTTAGTATCACTACCTTACATACACAAAAAAACAGAAAAATAAGAAAGTTGTGTTTGTTCCAATAAATGAACATCGCTTGGAGAGGTTTAGAAGTAATATAATAAAAAGTCTTCCATCACTTTCGTTTAAAAATAGTGCTAAATATTTGTATGCTACATTATTTAAAATTATAAGTTGTGAATTTAATAGAATATTTACTTCTAAAACTTTCTCTTTTAACAGTCGCAAATCATTTAATGAATGGGCGACAGTAGGAATTTATAAAAGTAGGCGAAGGTTATACGAGCTTTATGATGAAAGATCATATAATAGTAGTGTTATATATGGAGATTATGTAAAAACATATTCTAAAATATTTAAAAAAGTGTGCTCCACTACTAAGGCCCATTAAAGCCCATTTAAGCAACAAAATTAAAACTGCATCCGACAAAATTAAAATGACCTGGAGAATAATAAATAGTGAAACGGGCAAGGTCAAACCGCGCAACTCGGATTTTCAATTGAATATTTACAATAATTTAACGCGATCTGATCAAGAAGTTGCTATGGCTTTTGAGAAACATTTTACTGATGTTCCTTTTTTGACAACAAAATCATTAAATTCTTCTCCTACTGTCGCCGAATCATTGCTCAAACAAAATTTAAAGGCTTGTTCAAATACTTTTAAATTCCATAGAGTACTGCCAAAAGATATCGTTAAATATTATAAAACTATTGATGTTAAGAAAACGGCAGACTTATGGGGGATTTCAGTTAAAGTTATTTAATCTATAATAGATATATTAGCACCTTATCTAGCCACTATATTTAATATAAGCGTCGAATCTGGTGTGTTTCCTGATTTAATTAAACATAGTAAAGTCATACCTGTATTTAAATCTGGTAGTACATTAGACCCTGCCAATTTTAGACCAATTTCTGTACTACCAACATTAAGTAAAATTTTTGAAAAAATTATTTTAGATCAGATGTTAAGTTTCTATAATATTAATAAATTGCTACATAAAAATTAATTCGGTTTTACAAAGGGTCGCTCGACAACTGACGCTGGAGTTGAGCTTATTAAACATATTTTTGTGCATGGGAGAATTCAGAGGATGCTTTGGGTATATTTTGTGACCTTTCCAAGGCCTTCGACTGTGTTCACCATGAGACATTAATCAGGAAGCTACAGTACTATGGTGTCAAGAACCCAGCGCTTAAACTTATTATTTCATATTTAAGTAATAGAAAACAGAAGGTTATTATCAATGGTAAAAGTTCTTCCGGGTCACCTGTACTAATGGGTGTTCCTCAGGGCTCGATTCTCGGCTCATTACTGTTTCTGGTGTATATTAATGACTTACCTCACCTTGTAGGGGATAGTCATGATATAGTATTATTTGCTGATGATACTTCCTTGATTTTTAAACTTAAACTTCAATCATTTAAATGTGACGAAGTGAATAATGCTATATCAAAATTAGTGCATTGGTTTAACGTTAATAATCTGCATTTGAACGGAAATAAAACTAATTGTGTTAAATTTACAACAACGAATGTTAAAAATCTGAATACCAATGTGTTTTTAAATGGGGAGGAATTGAGCCCTGTTGTATCCACTGTTTTTCTTGGCATCACTCTTGACGCAAAGCTCCAGTGGGGCCTATGCTGTAAAAAAGATTAGAGGTCTCACTAGTGTCCAGACAGCTAGATTAGTTTATTTTAGTTATTTCCATAGCATAATGTCTTATGGGATTTTGCTATGGGAAAATGCGGCTGATTCAGAAACTATTTTTGTTTTACAGAAGAGGGCCATTAGAGCTATTTACAATCTAAAACCGAGAGAGTCTCTTAGAGATAAATTTAAAGAAATTAATATATTAACTTTGGCCTCTCAGTATATTTACGAAAATTTAATGTATGTTCACAAAAACAAAGATAGTTTTAGTAAAAAAGTGATATACATTCTGTAAACACTAGGAACAAACACAAGCTAGTGATGCCAGTTTCTCGACTCCACAGAGTCAGTAATTCATTCTTGGTGCAATGTATACGCTATTACAACAAGGTCCCGGAAAGTGTACAGGTTGTCTCTATTACCAAGTTTAAATGTTTTATTAAGCTGAAACTGTATAAAAAGGATTATTATAGTATAAATGAATAAATGGTTGATAATAACCCCTGGGAATGAGGTGGTCGCTTCCAAGCAGTTTTTAAAATAAATTTTGTAAATAGTTCGTAATCATTTATATTGTAAAATTTATTTTAAAAAAAGTCCCGCTGGGTTTCTTGCTGGTTCTTCCCAGGACAGAGGGTCTTTTTTCGAACCAGTAGTAAAGTAAAAAATGACTTTCAATAAGAATTACACTTGTAATGTATATTGAATAAAAAATATTCTATTCTATTCTATTCTATATATATATATATATATATATATATATATATATATATATATATATATATATATATATATATATATATATATATACTAGCTGACCAGGCATACGTTGTTCTGCCCTTTCCGACGACCCTGTATCTTATAAAAATTCTTAAATTCGTAATAAAAAATATTGAGGGTCAATTATAAGGATAAAAATTATCTCTCAAGTTCACCAAACTTCACACAGTGTGCAAAATTTCATTGCAATCAGTTTAGTAGTTTAGATGTTTATCGCGGGCAAACAATGTGACACGTAATTTTTATATATAAAAATATATAGAATGCTATTTCTTTTCTCCCACGTATTATGATCAGTATATTACAATAAACTAAGTAACAATTAACTAAGCAACCAAATAACAGCTATAAAAACTAAGGCCTAAGGTAAAACGCAACAACACCAGAAATAAGGATATATTAAATATATGGTGGTGCCAGGTACAACTCTCTTACAACCTTTCATCATATTATGCACGAACTGTTCTATTTGAAACTAAAGACTAATAGAAATACGGTGAGATTTATGTCGTTTTATTTTCTTACACTATAAATTCCACACTATTTTTATATATTAATAAGATAAAGCAGTACTTCCATTATAAACATTTGTGATTCCTCGAATCTATCCATTATGCGTACAACGATCCTTATTTAATTTGTATCCTTAAACCACTTCTATAAAGCAAACGAACCGATCATTCTGAATCAAAACTTGAAACGGTGCCAAATTATATCAAATAAGGACAATACTAAAGTCAAAAAGGCGCAATTTATAAAGAATTTACTCATGGACATTTTCCGTATGCTATTTTCCTGGCGCCAAAAAAATTGGAAGAGTTAAACTCAACTGTACACTAACTAATTAATTAATAAAATTAATATTAATAAAACTAATTCTAATAAAAAGATACATACAATTCACGTCGCTAAAGCATCTTCATCACATTAATAAATCACATATATAAAAAGCGGCTAAGCGCAAGAACGCGAGTACATCAACATCATCGTCATTATATCCCTTCACAAGTCCACTGCTGTACATAGGCCTCCCCCAAGGAATGCCACAAATCACGGTCCTGAGCCACCAGCAGACTTTTAATGTTCATGATGATGATGATACCATAACATTGATTTTTAAAAACCAGTCGCAGTAATTTAATTTTCATCGTTTTTTTTTTTTTCTGAAAATACTTAATTTCAACTACGAGCCCCTAAAACAACCTGCGACTATAAAGTTGGTGGGGATTATAAACTATAGAATATAACCACGATTTCACGAGTAAATTGAAGGTGATCGAAGAACAGTGCTGCGTGCTACGATCGTATGTGCGCAACTGCCTGAGGAAGGGATAAGCTGGTTGTACGTGAAGCGGTTGTCCGAGAGCGCTTCTTACTTGATTTATTTCTAATATGACGATATAAAAGAAACAAATAACGAACATAATATATATATATATATATATATGTGGGAGAAAGTTTATTTTTAATCTGTGTTTATGTATTTTTTGAAGTCATGTCATGACAGGCGGAGGTAGTCTGTGGTTACCAGGAAAAACATTGTAAAAGAGCTAAGCAGTTTTATTAAAGATTTTGTGTTTAATTCGACCATTCTTTTCTTCGACGATCCCACAACTATTTTGGGGGCTCGTCCGGGATCCAGAGAAGTATCAGTGTGGAAGAATTAACAACATTTACGAAGAAATCATCAGCAAAATACCGGCGAGTTATTGTGAGAAGTGAACTGTTTTACCAACGCTAACCAAGATGGCGCGCGGGAAGTTTTGAAAACGAGTTGCATCGAATGCTTCGGGACGTTGCTACCATCGCACTACATTACCGACTACGCGTGAGCGTAATGCTGCGGGACGTTGTTCGTGACGTCAATATATTTTTTATTTTTTACGAAATGTAAAGAAGATAAAGATGAGTTTCACGACTGGATTTACGATTTACGGATTTTACGATTGAAGATTATTGTTACAAAAATAATGATTTAAAGAAGATTTTACGACTATTGAAGACTTGTGAAGATTTTTATATTTGAAGAATAACATTTCAAGATGCCGCCGAAAAAAGATATTAAAGATGGAGAAGAACGAGAATCACGTGACACCACATCCTATATCTCGTTTGCAGATGTGGAGAAGTCGATGACGTCATTTAGTGGTGATGATTCTTACCCGATTTCAACATGGTTTGAAGAATTTGAGGACACGGCACTGTTGATGAGCTGGACTGAAGTAGAAAAACTGATTTACGCGAAAAGACTCCTAAGTGGAACTGCAAAACTATTTCTACGATCGCTCGGAGGTGTAAAAGATTATAAAAAATTAAAACAAGAACTCGAAGATGAATTTGGATCTAAATTGAATAGTGCCGCCATACATAAAAAACTAAGCTCAAGAAAAATGAAGAAAGATGAAACTTACCAGCAGTATTTTCTCCATATGAAAGAATGTGCATTACATGGAAACATCGAAGATGCAGCACTTATGGAGTACGTTATTGATGGTATCCAAGACAGCGAATCTAATAAATCTATTTTGTACGGAGCGTCAAACCTTAAAGAATTTAGAAAGAAATTAGATATTTACAAAAGTATTAAAGAAAAGACCCAGACTCGACCCAGTGTATCTACTCCATTTGCAAAGAATAATAAAATAAAGCGATGTTTTAATTGCGGGGACCTAGATCATCAAGCCCCGACCTGCACGAAGGGTATTAAGTGCTTCCGATGCAATGAATTTGGGCATAAGGGAACTCAGTGTAATAATAAAGGTAAAAAGACTTTAAATATTCAAAAGACTGACACGAAAATTAAGACTGATAAAGAAGACAAAGAATTAGAAACTCCATATAAGAAGATAAAGATAAATGATGTCGAAATTACAGCATTAATTGACACTGGGAGTGACGTGAATTTGATAAAGTTATCTGAAGTTGAAAAAATTATGACAGAAAAAGTTATCTATGACAAAGAAAAATCAATACACCTAACTGGAATTGCTGGAAAAGAACTAAATACTAAAGGATTTCTGAAAGTTAAGGTTTTGATTGATGATTATTAT
Source organism: Parnassius mnemosyne (assembly GCA_963668995.1). Lineage (NCBI taxonomy): Eukaryota > Metazoa > Arthropoda > Insecta > Lepidoptera > Papilionidae > Parnassius > Parnassius mnemosyne. The sequence continues at coordinate 43,960,469 of CAVLGL010000093.1, read as the reverse complement.
GCTGACTTGGAATTTCACGTAGTACAAGATTATGCTTTACTTACTTTAGAGATTATGTAAAAACATATTCTAAAATATTTAAAAAAGTGTGCTCCACTGCTAAGGCTTTACATTTAAGCAACAAAATTAAAACTGCATCCGACAAAATTAAAATGACCTGGAGAATAATAAATAGTGAAACGGGCAAGGTCAAACCGCGCAACTCGGATTTTCAATTGAATATTAACAATAATTTAACGCGATCTGATCAAGAAGTTGCTATGGCTTTTGAGAAACATTTTACTGATGTTCCTTTTTTGACAACAAAATCATTAAATTCTTCTCCTACTGTCGCCGAATCATTGCTCAAACAAAATGTAAAGGCTTGTTCAAATACTTTTAAATTCCATAGGGTACTGCCAAAAGATATCGTTAAATATTTTAAAACTATCGATGTTAAGAAAACGGCAGACTTATGGGGGATTTCCGTTAAAGTTATTTTATCTATAATAGATACATTAGCACCTTATCTAGCCACTATATTTAATATAAGCGTCGAATCTGGTGTGTTTCCTGATTTAATGAAACATAGTAAAGTCATACCTATATTTAAATCTGGTAGTACATTAGACCCCGCCAATTTTAGACCAATTTCTGTACTACCAACATTAAGTAAAATTTTTGAAAAAATTATTTTAGATCAGATGTTAAGTTTCTTTAATATTAATAAATTGCTACATAATAATCAATTCGGTTTTACAAGGGGTCGCTCGACAACTGACGCTGGAGTTGAGCTTATTAAACATATTTTTTGTGCATGGGAGAAATCAGAGGATGCTTTGGGTATATTTTGTGACCTTTCCAAGGCCTTCGACTGTGTTCACCATGAGACATTAATCAGGAAGCTACAGTACTATGGTGTCAAGAACACAGCGCTTAAACTTATTATTTCATATTTAAGTAATAGAAAACAGAAGGTTATTATCAATGGTAAAAGTTCTTCCGGGTCACCTGTACTAATGGGTGTACCTCAGGGCTCGATTCTCGGCCCATTCCTGTTTCTGGTGTATATTAATGACTTACCTCACCTTGTAGGGGATAGTCATGATATAGTATTATTTGCTGATGATACTTCCTTGATTTTTAAACTTAAACGTCAATCATTTAAATGTGACGAAGTGAATAATGCTATATCAAAATTAGTGCATTGGTTTAACGTTAATAATCTGCATTTGAACGGAAATAAAACTAATTGTGTTAAATTTACAACAACGAATGTTCAAAATCTGAATACCAATGTGTTTTTAAATGGGGAGGAATTGAGCCCTGTTGTATCCACTGTTTTTCTTGGCATCACTCTTGACGCAAAGCTCCAGTGGGGCCCCCATATATCCAAATTAGCAAGCAGACTAAGTTCTGCAGCCTATGCTGTAAAAAAGATTAGAGTTCTCACTAGTGTCGAGACAGCTAGATTAGTTTATTTTAGTTATTTTCATAGCATAATGTCTTATGGGATTTTGCTATGGGGAAATGCGGCTGATTCAGAAACTATTTTTGTTTTACAGAAGTAGGCCATTAGAGCTATTTACATTCTAAAACCGAGAGAGTCTCTTAGAGATAAATTTAAAGAAATTAATATATTAACTTTGGCCTCTCAGTATATTTACGAAAATTTAATGTATGTTCACAAAAACAAAGATAGTTTTAGTAAAAGAAGTGATATACATTCTGTAAACACTAGGAACAAACACAAGCTAGTGATACCAGTTTCTCGACTCCACAGAGTCAGTAATTCATTCTTGGGGCAATGTATACGCTATTACAACAAGGTCCCGGAAAGTGTACAGGTTCTCTCTATTACCAAGTTTAAATGTTTTATTAAGCTGAAACTGTATAAAAAGGCTTATTATAGTATAAATGAATACATGGTTGATAATAACCCTTGGGAATGAGGTGATCGCTTCCAAGCAGTTTCTAAAATAAATTTTGTAAATAGTTCGTAATAATTTATATTGTAAAATTTATTTAAAAAAAAAAGTCCCGCTGGGTTTCTTGCTGGTTCTTCCCAGGACAGAGGGTTTTTTCGAACCAGTGGTAAAGTAAAAAATGACTTTCAATAAGAATTACACATGTAATGTATATTGAATAAAAAAATATTCTATTCTATTCTATTCTATTCTATGCTATACCAGTCAGTGTCATACTTGGAAATCCTATCCTCAAAGATTTTGAAATCAATTTTACTCGTGATGGTATTTTCCTTGAAAAGATTTCTTACCTTACACTACTGGCAGAAGAGAATAACACTATTTGTGATGAACATTACCCTGAAAATAAAGAAATTGCAGATAAGGTTACAAAGCTAATTAAAGAATATAAAACTAATGCTAAAAAGAAGGAAAGTAACGTTGAGATGAAGATAATACTTACCGAAGAAGACCCGATACATCAAAGTCCACGTCGATTGTCACCACTGGAAATGAAAGTTGTTGATGAACAAATAAAAGAATGGCTAGACCAAAAGATTATACGACCCAGCAAATCAGATTTTGCAAGCCCTGTAGTTCTAGCTAAAAAGAAAGATGGAACATACAGACTTTGTATAGATTATAGAAAGTTGAATAAAAGAATAGTGAAAGACCGATTCCCATTACCTCTTATAGAAGATCAGATTGACAGATTGAAGGGTGCAAAAGTTTTCACGACTTTAGATTTGAAGAACGGATTTATGCATGTGAATGTGCATGAAGAAAGCAGGAAGTTTACGGCCTTTATAACTCCGCAAGGGCAGTATGAATTCATGAAAATGCCGTTCGGTCTTTGCACGGCGCCGTCAGTATTCCAAAGATATGTCAACCATGTCTTTCAAGATCTTATTTCTGACGGTACTGTCCTTGCCTACTTGGATGATTTGATTTTACCCTCGGAGTCAGAAGAAGAAGGATTGGAGAAGCTGGTAAAAGTGTTCCAAAGAGCTGAAGAGTACGGTCTTTTATTTAACTGGAAGAAATGCCACTTCATGAAGAGGGAGATAGAATATTTAGGCTATATAATACGGAATAATGAATTACGCCCGTCAAAAGAAAAGATTTCAGCCGTATCAAGATTTAAAACCCCTCATAACATCAAGTCTTTACAGTCTTTTTTAGGACTGTCTGGTTATTTTAGAAAGTTCATCAAAAATTATTCTATAATTGCAAAACCACTTACCAATTTATTGAAGAAAGACGTTGAATTCAATTTTGATGAAGAGTGCGAAATGGCTTTCAATGAATTGAAAAGAATATTGTGTAGTTCACCTGTGTTACGGATTTATGATCCAGACCTAGCAACAGAACTACACACAGATGCTAGTGCAGAAGGTTATGGCGCCGTTCTGTTACAGAAAAGTCCTACAGATAATCAAATGCATCCAGTCTACTACATGAGCAAAAAAACGACACCCGCTGAAAGAAAGTATCACAGCTATTACTTGGAAATACTGGCGATTGTTGAAGCTGTCAAGAAATTCCGTGTCTATCTACTAGGAATTCGTTTTAAAATCATAACAGATTGCTCTGCTCTTACTAAAACATTACAGAAGAAAGACTTACCTCCACGTGTTGCTCGATGGGCTCTGCTCCTAGAAGAGTATAATTATGAGATAGAACACAGGTCAGGATCAAGACTTAAACATGCTGACGCACTAAGCCGAAACCCTGTCTGCTTGATACTTACCGAAGCTGCTGCCCGTTTGAAGAGAGCTCAAGACGACGACCCTCATATCAGTCTGTTAAAGAAAATGTTAGAAAAAGAACCCTATCAAGACTTTATTATGGAAAGAGGAATATTATGCAAAGAGAAAGATGGTACGAGACTGATTGTAGTTCCAAAGAAAATGCAGAACGAAATAATAAGGAAGAAGCATGATTATGGACATTTTGGAGTTAGAAAAACAGAAGAGCTTGTGAGTCGAGAGTATTATGTTGAGAATCTGAAGGAGAAGATTAGAAAAGTTATAGATAATTGTGTAGAATGTATTCTGATTGAACAGAAAAAGGGAAAGAAAGAAGGATTCTTACATCCACTAGACAAAGGTGATGTCCCGTTGTCGACGTATCATATTGATCATCTTGGTCCATTGACGTCTACTAATAAAAATTATAAGTACATTTTTACGGTAGTTGATGGCTTTACCAAATTTACTTGGATCTATCCTACGAAATCTTTGTCCACAGATGAAACGTTGGACAAACTGAGAGTGCAACAACAAACCTTTGGTTCCCCTCAGAGGATTATTTCCGATCGTAACGCCGCATTTACTTCAAAAGACTTTCAAGACTATTGTGAACAAGAAGGCATAACTCATTATACAATTACTACAGGACAACCCCGCGGAAACGGGCAAGTAGAAAGAATCCACCAAATCATAATAAGTGTTATAAGTAAATTGAGCGCTGATGATCCGACGAAGTGGTATAAACAAGTTTCCAAAGTGCAACGCTGTCTGAATAGTACATGGCAAAGAAGTATTGGAATGACTCCATTCGAGTTACTTTTTGGAACCAAAATGAAAGATGAGAATGAAAAAATTATGAAATTAATAGAAGAAGAAGAAGTTAAGAACTATAATGAGCAAAGGAATGAATTAAGATTAAAGGCAAAAGAGTCAATACAAAAGATGCAAGAAGAGAATGTTAAAAATTATAATAGGAAAAGAAAAAAGGCTACCGAATACAAAGTTGATGATTTAGTTGCTATTAAACGAACACAATTTACTCAAGGAAGTAAATTGTATCCTAAGTATCTAGGACCTTACGCAGTGACAGCCAAAAAGCATCATGAAAGGTACGCTGTAAGAAAAGTTGGTGAATGCGAAGGGCCCATCAACACAACAACCTCGGCTGATCTCATGAAGCCATGGGTCGATGAAGACGTAGATGAATATTCATCTGAGTCAGATGAATGATCAGGACGGCCGTGTGGGAGAAAGTTTATTTTTAATCTGTGTTTATGTATTTTTTGAAGTCATGTCATGACAGGCGGAGGTAGTCTGTGGTTACGAGGAAAAACATTGTAAAAGAGCTAAGCAGTTTTATTAAAGATTTTGTGTTTAATTCGACCATTCTTTTCTTCGACGATCCCACATATATATATATATATATATATATATATATATATATATATATATATATATATATATATATATATATGTATATATCAGTTAGCTAGCTAGCTAGCGAGCGAGTAACAAGTGCTCCGCTTAAATTAAATCCTTAAAATTTGTTTTATAGATATCTTAATCGCTAGACGTTAAATACAAAGTCTTCCTGTTCTGATTATTAAGTGAAAGTGTTTTAAAACATTTTTTTGTCATATTTTTAAATCCAACATAAAAAGACAGTGAAAACATGTTAAACTCACTAAATTAGACTATTTTTCTTTACCAGTGTATAAATCAAGTTTAGACTGATTGTGTTGTGTTTAACCTAATCATTACATAAGAAAAAGTGATAGAAAAAAGTGAAAACCAAAGTTTTATTTGCAAGAAGTCGGTTAACGTTTTGAATGTCTAAAACTTTCCATGATGATAACACTGCGCAAACCAACCAATTAGCTGAGCGCAAATCATAATTTTGAAACATAGTAATGACATTTTTGAACTGGTACAATTATTAGTAAATTGGTCAAACGGTCTAATGCGTTAGTATGAAGTCAATGTGTTGTTGGATCGAGTCCAATCGAATTCCTTAGTATAGAGATTTTTTCTTAGTTTAAATAAATTTTGGTTTTAAAAACAACAGTTCAAAATATTCATAATTTAATATGTGAATTTGACTCTGTACCTTAAAATATTTGGAACAAAAAATAATATTTGTGTGGATTGTAATAGTATAATTTAAGACACGAGCATGACGACTTTAACAACTGTTTGAACTTTTAAATAACTCGTGGTAACTAATGACTTAATATTGTTAAATCTTCCCAAACTTAAATACATTTGTTATCAGTGTAATAATAACGTCGCTGCCTGTGCTGCATTCAAACGACCGAGTCATACTTTTCGTTACTCTTAATGAACTATATCAAAATGGTAAGGAAATGTGTGAAGTGTGATAAAATAATCTCAGATAAACAATTTCTTAAATGTTTCAACTGTTTAAAGTTTCACCACTTAAACTGTGCAAACGTAACAGAAAAAACATTTAACTCAATGAAAGAGAAGAAAAGCAACAAATGGAAATGCGTAAAGTGCGCACTCTTGCTAAGAGAATGTACAAGCTCACCATTGACACCAGGGGCTGTACCTGTAAACATGATGCACACAATGAATAACTCATCAATGTCAACAGCAAGTTTGGTTAATAATTCTCACTTTCGTCCAAACACTGTTGCACTTTGCACAGAGTCTGAAAATTATCCACATACACCAAATACACCAAAAACATCGCAACAAACTAATGAACAGACATCATCAATATCACCGAAAGTGGGTAAAAATAATACACAAACACCTCAACATTTTTTTGATTTCATTACCAATCGAAACAAAAAAAGAAAAAAACATACCGAGTCTCTGCAGTTGGAGAGCTCTGTCGATGAGGATTGTTCTTGTATAGAGACTAGTAAATTAAATCGCAGCTGCCCTGAAATAAGCCCCAAAAACAGGGAGGAGTTGGGAGAACTAAGAGCTAAAATCACTTACTTAGAAAAGAAGTTGGAAAGTGCGGAAAAAGAAATAGACAATCTATCAATAGAAAACAGTTCTTTAAGAAAACAAATCATAGCCTATGAAAAGAAAACCGATACACTGGCTTATTTATGTCGCTCAACTCCAAAGATAGATAAAAACAAAAAGAAACAAAAAAAGGGAAACAAAACAAAATTAGATTACACACTTCTAAGTCAGGCCGAATGTGGGCAAAGTTTTCAACCAACACCAAGAACCAAAGAAAAAACTGTATTGAATAATGTAACACATGAAGACCATCAAAGCACAATTTTAGATAAAGAAGAGCAGATGAGCGATTTAAATTCTACACTTATGCATGAAAATAAGGATTTTAGGCTTTGCGTAATAAGCAGTAACAACAGGAATAAAGTGATACAAGCTATAGAGAATCTAGATACTGAGAATTTTGAATACTGTCATTTTATAAAACCACATTCAGGAATAATCGAGCTACTGAGTGGACTACATAGCAAATTAATAGACTACACTATGAATGACTACTGTGTTATTTTGATTGGAGAAGAAGACTTCAAAAAATCCTATAACTATACAAATCTTATAAGTAACATAAAAAACACGCTAGAAAAAATAAAGCATACTAATGTAATCTTAGCATTACCTACGTATATATGTGGTGCACCCTTGTATAACTATAAGGTAGAAATTTTCAATTCTAGTCTTCAAAATAGCATACAGAAATTTGAATATGCATACTGTTTTGACTCAAATTATGACTTAACTTTTGACATGTTTTCTCAGACAACTGGTAAACTCAATAATTTAGGAATAAAAAATATTTTTGAAAATATATCTCAATATTTTTTTCGTTTGTTCTAAAAATAAATTCGGAGGAAATCTTCCGTCTGTAAACATTGACAATAATGTACTCATAAAATTAGCTAATGATGACTTTACAGATAAAGACATATTACATAATATTATTATATATCATCAAAATGTTTGTGGTTTAAATACCAAAAAGGCTGAATTAGATGTATATTTGGAAACATTAAGTACCTCTAAGCCACAATATGTATGCATTACGGAACATTTTTTAAATAGTCATAATATTGAACTTTTTCATTTGTCTAATTATAGCATAATTTCATATAACACTAGGTCAAAAAAAACTAGAGGAGGTAGTCTTATATTAAGACTAAACGATTGTAATTTTATAGATTTAGTGGAGTGTAAAAAACTGTATAAAACACAGTATTTTGAAGTATGTGGCATTAAGGATGTTAAAACCGAATTAAACGTAATTTGTCTGTATAGGAATACACTAGATGAATTTTTCTCAGCTTTTATGGAGCAGCTTGAAACATTGTTTGAATATTTTATTAATAAGAAATGTATAATCTGTGGGGATTTTAATGTTAATCTCTTAAGTGACACTAAACAAAAGTCAGATTTTTTATCTTTATTAAAATGTTATAATTTTAGACCCCTTATTTTATCGGTTACTTTCACACGGGGTCAAGCTCAATCCTGTTTGGATAATTTCATAACAAATCTTCCAGATGAATGCATAAAAGATACTATAATAGATCAAAATGGGTTGTCAGATGGTCATGCAGCACTAATATGTAATGTTGATCTTCAAATCCAGGGAATCACGAAAAATAATAAAAATAAAACTATTACAAGAGAACAAAGAGTATTTAATGAGATGAACAATAAATTATTCAGAGAACACATATTGAAACATGAATGGCAAAATGATGGAATAAATAGTTTCATAAAAAAACTGTATGCAATTTTTGATAAGAGTTTTAAGAAAAAGGTAAAAACTATTAGAATAAGAACTAAACAAAGTTCAAGCTGGATTACAAAAGGGATAAAGGTGGCCAGCAATATGAAGCGTTTCCTTGTGCCAGCACATAGATCCATCAGTGACCAATCTATTGTTGATTATAGAAACAATTATATAAAAGTATACAGAAGGGTAATTAGGTGTGCCAAAAGGTTATCAATACAGTCACAAATAGAGAAATCGAATAACTCTGTTAAGATGATCTGGAGTGTAGTTAACAAACACAGGAAGAAAGTTCCCAATGTAAACGAGAATATATTTGTCTTAAAGCATAATGACAAATATATCGAAAGTACTCAAAAGGTTGTGGATATCTTTGCGGAAAACTTTTATCATTGCCTATCACCCTCGAGAGGTTCCATAGAACTATCAATGAAGTTTCTTGAGTTGTACATTATGTACAACCGTGCATAAATGATATGTGTTGGGATCACATAACACCTGCGGAAATATCTAAAGTTGTAAAAAGTATGGAAGACAAGAAGTCATGTGGTTGGGATGACATACCAATTTCAATATTTAAGAAAAACATAGACTTCTTAAAATCACCATTAGCGAGTTTTTACAATAAATGTTATGAAAAGGGCATTTTCCCTGATGAATTTAAGATTGCAAAAGTATTACCTGTACATAAGAAAGGTTCAAAAAATGACTCTAAAAACTACAGACCCATCTCGCTTTTACCAACAATTTCAAAAATTTTTGAAAAACTGATAAAAGTTAGATTAACTAAACATCTACAGAATAATAAAATAATAAATACACGACAATTTGGATATCAGCCAAAAATAGGAAGCAACGATGCGATAGATACATTAATTGATGATGTCATCACAAATTTAAATAATAAAAAGAAAGTGGCGGGATTATTTCTGGATTTAAGCTCTGCTTTTGATATGGTTGATCATAATATATTAATAAAAAAAACTTCAATACTACGGAATAAAGCAAAATGTACTACAGCTATTCAAGTCTTATTTAGAAAACAGACAACAATATGTTGAACTGAAGGGTATCGAGGATAAGTATGAAAAGACGTATAAATCTAAATTAGATAAAATTAATAGAGGAGTGCCACAAGGTTCCATTTTGGGACCAATCTTCTTCATCATATTTATAAATGATTTGATCCCCTTTATCTATAAGTCTCTACCGGAAGTTCATATTGTAGCTTTTGCGGATGATACAAATGCGGTAATATCGGCACAGAATACAAATGATCTCAACCATAGACTAAATAGAGCTCTTTTAACGTTTTCTCTGTGGTTTAATGCAAATAATCTTATGCTGAATGCAGAAAAAACTAAAGCTATACTATTCAAAACCACAGCGAAAACGCGAGATACCTTGAACATCAAACTACATGAAAACTGCATACCACTTGTACAATCGGTGAAATTCTTAGGTGTTTATATAGACTCGTATTTGGCATGGAAAGATGAATTAAATAATATAGAGAGCAAAATCAGCTCTGCATGCTATGCTTTGAGAAGCTTGAGGGAAGAACTAACCACGAAACAATTAAAAATTGTATATTATGCTCTAATAGAATCTCGCTTAAGATACAGTATTAAGTTTTGGGGAAATAGTTATGCCTATAATGTAAAAAAAGCGTTTGTTCTACAAAAAAGAGCAATTAGAATAATATCTCGCATACACCAGAGGCAATCATGCAGAGAACATTTTATAAATTTGAAAATCCTTACTGTGCCCTGTTTGTATATTCTTACTTTACTCACTGATCTTGTCAAACATCCGAATAGATATGAAACTGACGATGAAATGGCAAGAAGATACGACACGAGACGAAAGAATATACCCAATGTCTTCAAAACAAAACTACAGGTTGTTGAGCATAGCGTTAGAAATCAAGCTGTAAAACTTTTTAATAGACTACCTAATGGCCTAAAAACCATAAATAATGTTAAAATTTTTAAGCAAAGGTTAAAGTCTTTTTTGTTGGAAAAATGTTTCTATTCGGTGAATGATTACATTGAGTTTGGTAAAAATTAATATTGCATGCATTATTTAATTAATAATTAAGTTGTAGACATTTTTAGGAAACAAGTATAATGCTAATTAATTTAATTTAATTTAATTTAATATTTTATATTACAATTAAGTTTTCCCACACAATGTATATTGTTTTTTGGAATAAATGACTAATGACTAATGACTATATATATATATATATTAGCAGCAACCTTCAAATAAAACCTAATTTAAAAATAATATTGATTCATTGTCATCATATTACAGGCAATAAAAAAAACTTTTTAAAATGGATATTGCATGAAGTTACTGAAGGATGATATCATAACTTTAAATTAACAAACAAATTAAGACATTCCGACTCTAATTGTCACTCAAAATGAAAAGTGGTTTATCTGAAAGTTAAAAGAAAAATCTCTTTGCAATGGTTAGATCCAGAGAGGAAGCTAAACTAAGTACTTAATAATTTAACGTTAATACTTCTTGTGATACATATATATATAACTTAATATTTAGTACAAAGGTATAAAAATTGAAAAGACTATTTTTCAGCCGAACAACCAAGACCTTGTTACTTATTTCGACATACGGAGCGCTGAGGGCCGCGCGTTTTATTCCTGCACGGAGTATTTTGTATATCTTAAAAATATGTCGGAGCGTCTATAAAATACCCGGTTGGATCGAGGTAGAAGAGAGGGTATATCGAGAAACCCACTCTTGTGTCTGTAGTATAAAGTTCACTGTAGGTGCCGTGCGCGGGTCATTCAACGAGTGTGGTTATTCGACTAGTGCTAAGATAGTGTCGTGGTTCTGTTCGTTGTTGTAATTCTTCTAGTGCAGGCAAGGAGAATTGGTGTTGCTGTGAGGCTGCCCAGTGTTACATTGAGATAAGTAGTGTTGCTGTTGGTTTACATGTTTTGGTGTTATCATGTAATTACGTACCTCACGTTACACTGGTGTGTGATTGTGGCAGAGACGTGTTACGGTGTGGTCGAACTGTAATTTCACTATACTGAATGTATAGTGCGTTACGTTGTCTTATTACTGATAATGATTAAACTGCGTAAGCAAGAGAGCAAGTTGAACATCCGCTGTCACACTTTTATTATTTTTAACAATTAACGCTATCCTGATGTATTTCCAAGATCACAAGTGGAATACTCTGTTGAATAATTCTCTGACATCAGAAGTGGGATCTCCTGTTGTCATTTCCGATATCAGAAGTGGGATAAAGTCCCTGTTACTGCCCACCTATAAACTTAGAATAGTGTGAGGGTTATTACGTTGGTGAAATACTATGATGATACGCCTCGCGTTTTGTTTTTGTGTTTAATTTCTTAAATCAAGTTTGTTGTCGTATTTACGACACTGACGAATCATTAAAGTGTAGAGTAAAAGTTTAAAGTGAAATGTTTTAAGCCAAAAGTTAAATCTTTTTGTTCGATTAATGATAAAAAGTACCCGAAAGTACTTTCATTATTTCTAAACGTACCCAAACATGATAACAAATGTCGAAAGAAATGTTGGAGGTATTCTAAATGAGTTCTAGTTCGCATTCTGTGGAAGTTTAACTTGCTCGAGTTATGTTATAATTTGATACACGAGGTGTGATTTACATGGGCTAATTTTAAAGTTTAAAATGTTTAAACGATGTACCGAAAAATGTTTAACGTTAACGTGCTATTAATTAAAAACACTAAGTTGCACTTATGTGTTCTAATGTGTTGATAAGTGTTACAGTTTACTGCGAGTATTACGTAGTCGATAAAATTGGGATTTGATGTTAAGGGTTTAGTGGTACGCGTGGTGCTGTGGCGCTCGCTCTTGAGTGGAAATATGATATATAATAATGACGCCGCGACCACGTTAATTGCCGCTGCTACCGATCACCATTTTATACACGAGTTGGTTGCGAAAAATGCCAGAAAACCAAAGTATAACAGACGAAATTGAAGTAGAGCAAATTAGTTCTGACATTGAAGTTAGTATTTAAGTTTACATGCGGATCGGACCGTACCAGAGGTTGTCGTGTAGCTGCAGCTCAGTATATGGTGCCCTGGAAAGATGAATAGTATCCTGAGAGTACTGCTGCATTTTTTAAAAAAGTTCCTACTGAATATTTTAATGTTTTATTTTGTGTTACAGTAGTACGTGTGATGTGATTACATGTGCGCGAGCGTGAAGCAAGGGTGTGCCTTGTTAGTCGGAACGGACTGCCGGGTCCAGCTGTAGCATGACCTGGTTTCGGCAGACGCGTATGCGCGTATACGCAGGCGCCATCCCGGCGCACGTGTATGCTGTACATGGCGGTGCCTCGGAAGTCGTACACTATGTGTGCGCGGAAGTGTTATACTCTGTATGCGCGGAAGTCTTATTCTCTAAACATGCATTAGGCTCTGTCCTGGCAGGCACTGTCCTGGTTTATGTTTTTAACGTGGTTCACGTGGTTAACGTGAGATCTCGCAAGTTCATGTATGTGTGAGATACTTCGTATGGAGATATATCCATACTTGTGAAAGCGAAGTGCTTTACGAGTATTATAGTATGCCATATGAAAGCGTATTTCTGTTAGAGTTATGCGTGATGGATGAGAGGATAGGCAACTGTGTATATTGTCTTGATAATAAACAACTTGTTTTCCACGTAGGTCACGATGACGACAACCCCGACGATGCCTGTGAGCCCTCAGGTGCTCCTACTGCTCCCGTTGACGCTTAGAGTGCGTGGTGCGGCGCAGCGTCTCGCTGGCGCTGGTGCGGCGCGACGGCTCGCTCTGCGAGTGTGGCACGCCCTGTGCTGTTGTTTTGACCACGTGAGCTTGCTTCATGACAGCTACCTATGGCGTGTGCTGTGTTCTTTTAGCCACTTGAGCTTGCCTCATGGCAGCTAATTATGGTGTGAGCTGTTGTTTTAGTAGCCACGTCCGCTAGCCTTATGCCTGCCGCGGCGGCGAGCAGTGAGCGATGTGTTTACGTCTGGTATGTGAGCAATATCAGCGGTGTGCTGATGAATACTGGTGAGTCGTACCCATTTTATTATGATTCTGGGCCGAATACCCTCTCGTCAAAGATTGTGTTGTGGCAAAAATGTAAAAAGTATTGTAAATTTAACCGGAATCGGAAATGTTAGTGTGCAAAGTAACTTACAAATACCCCCATGATCATGTGAGGAAGATACCCGATCACCAAGTTCCTCGCGAATTAGATGTCATAGTTGATGACAGCGGTAGTGAAACCAAATCTGGTTAAAAATGGCTTGCACACTCATTCTCAAAACTTTAGACCGCACCTCATGAGTAACATGTGGCGATGGGTCTGTAGGGAATCGTAGGTGCGATTTCTGTCTGTGTTGGTGCACAGCGCCCCTCATGTGTTGTAGCATGTTTGGCGGCAGATATGTAGAGAATCGTTGGTGCGATTCTGGCATTTGTGGCGACAGATATGTAGAGAATCGTTGGTGCGATTCTAGTCTGTGTTGGTGCACAGAGCTCCTCATGTGTTGTAGCATATTTGGCCGCGGATATGTGGAGAATCGTTGGTGCGATTCTGGCATATGCGACGGCAGATTGTAAAGAATCGTTGGTGCGATTCTGGTCTGTGTTGGTGCACAGATTTCAATGAAGTTTCACGAGTTGAATATGCATTGCTTATGAATTGTAAAGAGTAAAAAATTATTAAAATTACTGTGTTGGAACTTGTTGATCGGACCTTTCACAATAAATCATGTTGTGCAGGAAGCACTGTGTATGAAGCCTTAATAACAAGGCATTGTCAATTATGACAGTTGACTATTGTACTTAGACTTAGGAGAAGTAAAGTACAATTTGGAATCGACCTTGTTTCTATTGGCAGAATAGCCGAGCTAGATTAATCTCTGAGCATATTTTGTCTACAGGCACTGCAACTGAGGACGGATGCTAGTCAGGAATGGCCGTGTCGTGAATTGACGGCGCCATAGTGCAACAAGCAGCACCATCTAACAATTAGTTTTCCGAACTAATAATATGTACCCACTCATGTCAGGATGGACGAGTGGACGAATTGTTGTTTGTTACAGGAATGCATAAACATACACGCCCGAGGACGGTCGTACGTCAGGACGGCCGTGTCGGAGCGTCTATAAAATACCCGGTTGGATCGAGGTAGAAGGGAGGGTATATCGAGAAACCCACTCTTGTGTCTGTAAGTATAAAATTCACTGTAGGTGCTGTGCGCGGGAGATTCCGCTTAAGTCATTCAACGAGTGTGGTTATTCGACTAGTGCTAAGATAGTGTCGTGGTTCTGTTCGTTGTTGTAATTCTTCTAGTGCAGGCAAGGAGAATTGGTGTTGCTGTGAGGCTGCCCAGTGTTACATTGAGATAAGTAGTGTTGCTGTTGGTTTACATGTTTTGGTGTTATCATGTAATTACGTACCTCACGTTACACTGGTGTGTGATTGTGGCAGAGACGTGTTACGGTGTGGTCGAACTGTAATTTCACTATACTGAATGTATAGTGCGTTACGTTGTCTTATTACTGATAATGATTAAACTGCGTAAGCAAGAGAGCAAGTTGAACATCCGCTCTCACACTTTTATTATTTTTAACAATTAACGCTATCCTGATGTATTTCCAAGATCACAAGTGGAATACTCTGTTAAATAATTCTCTGACATCAGAAGTGGGATCTCCTGTTGTCATTTCCGATAAATAAATGTTCCGTGTCTTCATGTTCGTCTCTGTGTTCGTCATAAATCTATTCTAATACTTCTCCCGCTCTGGAATGACTTTTCAAGATTACAAGCCAACCCTCCAAGACCTCCAGGTTTCCATTTTTTCATTCTATAGTTTCGAAATTTGGATCACTTCTTACAGTTAAAGGTTTAAAGTCTTAAATAACAGTCAAAATCCAATTTAAAAGAAGTCTTCTATCCCCGTCCCCGTGAGATAAGATATTTACATCAATCAACTTAAATTAAAGAGGCAAAAGTGCATAGGCAATAATGACCGACACTTAATTGTTACTCTTACACTCTATTAAAGTTCACGGCGGAACGTAATCCTCCTCCATAGATTGCTTCATATGAGAATATTTGCCATAGTCGCCACGCTTGGCAAGCGGATTGGCAAACGCAGTTTGTTATTTTTAGTCGTTATTAGAAAGACGCTGTTGCCCATCTTCTGATTTGTTTCCCTCTGTCGCCTCTTACGACACCCACGTGATGATATGGGGTAGTGTATATTCTTACACCGCCGCAATACGGTACTTGATAGTATAATCATAAAAATGGTTGAAGTTGTTTAAAAAGACTGTAACTTAATAGCTAACGATTTAATAAGTTAAAATTGAAAAAGACTGACAAAAAAAGTAAAAGACCTAAATCATGTTTTATATTCAAACAAAATTTCTCATTGGATATAGCTCATATATAACAGGGATGATGTATGAAACAGAGATTAAAATTTTGTCCACAACGTTAATAATACGTCATAAAATTTGGAAAAGGGTCGGATTATAATAAAGAGAAAACAGTCAAATATTGAACAATGCTTAGAAGTTTTAGACCTTTAACAGTTAAACAGGGTAAAAGTGATAACATAAACACTGAAAAACCTTGATGAAACATTCACACACACAAACTTTTTTATAACGTTTACACGAACCGCATTTTATATTTTTCTCACATTTTTTATGACTTTTTCAATTCTCACTATGATTAAGCGAACGCTATTAATTTTATAATACTCTGTTCGTGTTTTATGAAATTCATATTGAAAAATTCCTGAGTTTTATCCTTAGTACTTTTTTTTACTTATTATAAGCCAGTGCTTGACCACAATCCCACCTGGTGGTAAGTGGTGATGCAGCCTTAGATGGTAAATCGCTCTGTCTTATCGTAACAAAAGCATATTCACTCTTGCCTTGAAGACGCCTAGATTGTATTCGGACGGAAACATATACGCCGGCAAATTATTCCACTCCTTTGCTGTACGCATTACAAAAGACGAAGCAAACCATTTGATTCTAATGTGTGGAATATCGTCAACAAACGGATGAAGACCCGCCGACCGTCTGGTTATCCGATGGTGGAAAGGAGAAGGAGGGATTAAGGCGTGTAATTCCTGCGCATTCTCACCGAAATGCATCCTATAGAATACCGAGAGACTGGCTACTCTGCGTCTGTGCTCGAGGCTGACAAGATTGGTTTCAACCAAATCAAGGTCACCAATGAGCCTCTTAGCACGTCTCTCCACTGATTCCAATGCTGCCAGGTGGCATTTTGTAGCACCAGCCCATATGTGACAGCAGTACTCCATGCACGACCGGACTTGCGCTTTATATAAGGTAAGAAGCTGCCCCGGCGTGGAGTAGCTGAAGCTGCCCCGCCGCACCCTTGTAAGGACACAAAGTTTCCTTGCGGCTGCTTTGGCTCTGGACTTAATGAACCGCCCATAGTTTAGGTTCGGATAAAATTCAATCCCTAACAACTGAAGGCGGTCAGTGTACTCCAAGGATACATTCCGGAAAGTAGGAACCAAGGTGAGCGGGCTCCTTTTAGCGGTAAAAAGACACGCTTGTGTTTTGGAGGCGTTAAATCTCACGAGATTGGGATCGCCCCATCCGGAGTCTGCCTGTAGTGTGAGACTCACACGTTCATAGTCTCTCTTTCTGGCGCTTGTTTAGTATCTCTCCACAACTGTGCTGTCGTCTGCATACCCATAGATACCGGGAATGAGCAGATCATTTATATGCAGCAGGAAGAGAGTTTCGGAGAGAACGAACCCCTGAGGAACACCGGCATTAGTCGCCACAGTATCGGATGAGCAGCCATCAACGACGACCCGGAGAGACCGTCCACTCAGAGTGTCCTTTACCCAGACAATTAGGCAGGGGATAAGCCGTACGCTGAAAGCTTGCCCAATAGACTAGCGTGCCAAACAATGTCAAAAGCCTTCGAAACATCGAGGGAAACAGCAAGTGCTTCACCACTGTTCTCAAGGGCCTCGCAGCATATGTGAGTGGCATACGCTAGAAGGTCCCCAAATGATCGATTTCGGCGAAACCCGTACTGGCAATCACTGAGGAGACCATTTTGCTCTTGGTATGCCATGAGGTGGGCGTTCAATATACGCTCCATAATCTTGCAGACTATGGAGGTAATTGAAATTGGCTAAAAGTTGGCAGGGTAGGTACGGCTTCCTTTTTAGGCACAGGCTGCACATTGACAAGCTTCCAAGATTTAGGCACTATTCCAGTCCTGAACAACAGGCGGAACAAGCGTGTCAACACAGGAGACCACTCAGGTGCACAGACCTTTAGAACTATAGCTGGCATACCATCAGGTCCACTAGCTTTGTTCACGTCTAGACTTCGCAAGGTTTTAAGAACCTCCTTGTTGGTGATACGGACCTCGGACATAGAGGTACCGCTGTGAGGTAATTGAGATGGTACGCTGTTGCTACTGTCCAGACGCGAATTTCAAGCAAAAAGAGAAGCAAATAAGTCTGCTTTCTCCTTAGGCGCATGCGCCAGTGAGCCATCTGGTTTTACCAGCGGAGGCAGTGTAGACCGACAGAAGTTTGTCTCGAACGCTTTGGCAAGAGATCAAAAAGCTCTACTGCCAGATGGTTTGACAGAGAGCTTTGTGCCGATGCGTTTAATGCCGTCGAAACTGGCTTGGCGTAATGCCTTTTAGCACGACTTGGCGGCTTGGTTAAAGGCTCTCTTCTTAAGGCTAACATCCGGAGCTTTACGGTCTCGAGCATCGACCCAGGATAAGTACGCCATATGCTTGTGCTTTTCAGCACGAGCGCACTCGGCGTTAAACCGAGGGCGAGCTTTACCACCAATGGGCAAGTCAGCAAAGGGGATGAAATACTCCATCGCTTAACGTATCACATTGGTTATGGCATCCACGCAACTCGACGGGTCTTTAGAGGAGAAGCAGACCTGCCGCCAATGATAAGATGCAAAGAAATGCCGCATCTCATCCCAATCTGCTGACTTGTATCGCCACATTCGTCGCACTCCGTGGAAATCGTAGTTAGGTGGGGAATATAACGACACAGATTTCACCAGACAGTGGTCAGATGTTCCCAAGGGTGAGGTAACCCGAACATTGTACCTGTCTAGATCCGTCGTCAGCAGAAGGTCGAAGCAGTTGGCTGTGTGCCCATCCACATCAGGTACCCTAGTCGCTTGTTGTACCAGCTGGGAGAGCCCCAGCGATAAGGCAAAATTCCTCGTCTTCTGGTATGGGAACAGCCAGTCCTGATGACAGGCATTAAAGTCACCTAGAAAAACCAACTGTGCATTAGGGTACCGATTTAGAGCCACATCAGAGGTTTCACTGAGCTGTTCAAATAGCCTAGTTGTCTACTGGTCGCCGATGTGCGATCGATAGACACAAGAAAAAATAATTTTATTCATTCCTGTGTCTATCAATACCCAGATCGTATAGAAAGTGGGGTCTTAAAGGTGACGGAGACGCTTACAGCAGATGTCGTTCCGGACGTAAACACAGACTCCGGCGCGCTGATGGAAATTATGCTGCAATGTGTACCCAGGGTAGCCAAGGTACGCCGCATCTAGAGGACATCTGATCTGCGTCTCAGTTAAGAAGAGTAAGTGCGACTTATCAGTCTCAAGGTGGTAATGGACTGCATTGAGATTACAGTGCAGGCCTCGGATGTTTGTGAGGTGCACTTTAATGGAGAGGGAATGCAACCTACCACCAGTATGTAGTACTGCTCGTTTAGCACTACCCAGGGGATACGTGTAGGGAATCAGGATTCAAGTAATTCCTACGGATGCGAGCAGCTTCATCCCCCATTTAGCTTCTTCACTACATTTACTATTTAATGTATATTTTGTTTTATTTTTAAGTGCTGGCAATTATGCTTGGTTCGTTAGTCGTTTTTCTGGATATTGCCATAGTTGCTACGCATGGCAAGCAGCTTTTCAACTGCAGATTTTTAAATATTTTAGTTTGTATCAGGAAGATGCAGTTGTCAATCTCATGTTTTACTTTCTTAGCTTCTCTTCTCGCTTCTCGCTACGCTGTCCCTTCTCATGACACCCGCGGTATGATAACTATGGAGTGGCAAATTTTCATACGCTGCCACTAAAAAAAATTTGGCAAAATTTTACTTCAATTTAACTAAATCAAATCAATTTATATTACTCTAATTTTGATTAATTAAATACAATTAATTTAAATACGCGCTTTCGTTCATGACATTTTTTACATTAACATTATTTCTGCACCACAAGATTATTTAATATAAATGAAGCAAAAAATATATATACTTTCATAAAAATACATATGACAATTTAAAAAAATATTAAGCTTCAACATATAAGTATAACTTTGATATTAAATTTGTTTCATAAAGGACATTGAAACCCTTTATGTAAAATAGTCCTTGAATATTCAATTATTCAGCGTGCTAACAAACTTCTTAAGGGTTACGGTAAGGTTATTAATATGTATTTTCAACATCGCAATTGAATTGAAGTGCCGTGTAGTGGCGGTCAAGAATATCCACCACCCCATATCCTCCCGTGGGTGTCGTAAAAGGCGACAAAGGGATACAGGCAGGAGATGGGCAGCAGCATCTTCTTGATAACAACAAACTAACAATAAAAAAAACTGCGGTTGCCAACCCGCTCGCCAAGCGTGGCAACTATGGCAAATACCCCCCCTATGAATGAAAGTAACAAAGAAACGGCCCCCAGTCCCCGGCGGCCCCGCTATTCCTGGCTACGGTGGCGACCATGGTAACGGCGGGGCAGGGGGTACTAAGAATCTCCCGTGGAGGTTCGGTTGCCACCTTAGACGACTCGACCTGGCAACGTACAACGCACGCACCCTGAGGACTGACGAGAAGATCGTGGAGCTGGAAGAAGAGATAGACAAGTTGCGCTGGCATATTATAGGATTATCCGAAGTCCGAAGAGAGGGGGAGGACACAGTAATCCTCGAATCCGGCAACTTGCTCTATCACCGGGAGGGCGACCATCTGTCCCAAGGAGGTGTCGGATTTATCGTCCACAAGTCTCTCGTTAACAACGTTGTAAAGATCGGGAGTGTGTCGACGAGGGTTGCGTACCTTATACTCAGAATCACCAAACGGTATTCCCGGCACACCCTGATGAGGAGGTGGAGGAAATGTATGAGGATATCTCTAGAGCCATGCATTCCTCCAAAACCCAATATACGGTGTTAATGGGAGACTTTAATGCAAAACTAGGCACAAGAGAGAACGGTGAGCTGAAAGTAGGGAAATTTGGAATAGGGCAACGGAATCCAAGGGGCCAGCAGCTGGCCGACTTCATGGAGAAAGAGGGACTCTTTATGATGAACTCTTTCTTCCAGAAGCGGCCCCACAGGAAGTGGACCTGGTCGAGCCCCGACGGTTCGACAAAAAATGAGATTGACTTCATTATGACGACCAGACGACAACTGTTCAGTGATGTCTCCGTGATCGCGAGGGTGAAAACTGGTAGCGATCACCGAATGGTTAGAGGCACACTGAACCTAAACGTTAAGTTGGAGAGGTCTCGTCTAATGAAGTCAACGCTCCGTCCCCCTCGTGCTCTAATCCAAAGTCCCGAAACCTTTCAGCTCGAGTTACAAAACCGTTTTCAGTGCCTAGAAGACTGCAATGAAGTGGACGATATGAATGACAAGCTCGTGGAAACTGTCCATGCGGTCGGAGCTAAGTTCTGCAAGACCCGCCGCAGAAGAACACAAAAACTCTCCGATCACACTCTTAATCTCATGGCTGTTAGACGGGAGATGAAGCTACATTCTTCAACAGACTTGACAGCATACAGGCATC
Organism: Parnassius mnemosyne; assembly: GCA_963668995.1. NCBI lineage: Eukaryota > Metazoa > Arthropoda > Insecta > Lepidoptera > Papilionidae > Parnassius > Parnassius mnemosyne. Next base: position 43,939,149 of record CAVLGL010000093.1, on the reverse strand, counting down.
TGAACAGACAGATCTCCAAATGCATGCGGCGGGACTTACGCAACTTCAATACAGCTCGTATTGAAGAAGCGATCGAGCGGAACCAAGGCTCCAAAGTTTTTGTCAGAGATCTGTCTGCCAGAAAGAGCCAACTGTCAAAGCTGAAGACAGAATGTGGCAGCATCGTTTCCGGGGCACCTGAGATTTTGAGTGAGATTGAGAGGTTCTATGGGCAGTTGTACACGTCATCGTTGGAGCCACACGCAAGTGTGAGTAACGATCCAAGAGCGAGTCTCATCCGACACTATTCCGAAGATATCCCGGACGTCAGTCTGAGCGAGATTAGAATGGCTCTCCAGCACCTTAAAAACGGTAAGGCCCCAAGCGAGGATGGAATTACAGCGGAGCTTCTGAACGTGGGTGGAAAACCGGTACTTGAAGTCCTTCAGAGGCTTTTTAATTCCGTCCTCCATGGTGGCATTACACCGGAGGCGTGGAGCAGAAGTGCGGTGGTCTTGTTCTTCAAGAAAGGTGACAACGCTCTCTTGAAGAACTACAGACCGATTTCCCTTCTGAGCCGCGTCTACGTGCTGTTTTCGAGAGTCATTACGAATCGTCTCGCGCGCAGACTTGACGACTTCCAGCCTCCCGAACAAGCCGGTTTCCGAAAAGGCTTTAGCACCATGGACCACATACATACCCTTCGGCAAATTGTACAGAAGTCCGAGGAGTACAATTTGCCACTATGTCTGGCGTATGTGGACTATGAGAAAGCCTTTGATTCCGTCGAAATTTGGGCGGTGCTGCAGTCCCTTCAGCGGTGCCAAGTTGACTGTCGGTATATCGAAGTGTTGAAGTGCTTGTACAGTAGGGCTACGATGGCTATCCGAGTACAGAACCAGAGTACGAAACCTATCCAATTGCAGAGAGGTGTAAGACAGGGTGACGTCATATCCCCGAAACTCTTCACCGCTGCATTGGAAGACGTTTTCAAGCTTCTGGACTGGAAAGGATACGGTATCAACATCAATGGCGAGTACATCACTCACCTTCGATTTGCCGACGATATAGTCCTTATGGCAGAATCGCTGGAGGATCTAAGCACTATGCTCAATGACCTCAATAGTGTTTCCCAACGGATAGGTCTTAAGATGAACACGGACAAAACTAAGATCATGTTTAATGTCCATGTCACACCTATGCCAGTAGTTGTTGGGAACACTAAGCTCGAAGTTGTTGACGAGTATGTTTACCTAGGACAAATAGTCCGACTAGGTAAGTCCAACTTCGACCGAGAGGTCAATCGACGGATTCAACTCGGTTGGGCAGCGTTCGGGAAATTCCGGCACATCTTCTCGTCAGGTATACCTCAAACCTTGAAAACGAGACTGTACACCTAGTGCGTGTTGCCAGTGATGACATACGGAACTGAGACGTGGTCCTTCACTGCTGGCCGGATGAGGAAGCTCAAGGTCGCTCAGCGAGCTATGGAGAGGGCTATGCTCGGAGTTTCTCTGCGTGATAAACTTAGGAATGAGGATATCCGCAGTAGAACCAGAGTAACCGACATAGCCCAACGGATTAGTAAGCTGAAGTGGCAATGGGCCGGCCATATAGCTCGAAGAACTGACAACCGATGGGGAAAAAGGTTCTCGAGTGGCAGCCTCGTACCGGCAGGCGAAGTGTTGGGCGTCCCCCCACTAGAAGGAGTGACGACCTGGTGAGATGTGAAGGAAGTCGATGGATGCAGGTGGCTCAGGACCGTGCTTTGTGGCATTCTTTGGGGGAGGCCTATGTTCAGCAGTGGACTTGTGAAGGGCTGTAATGATGATGATGATGATGAATTGAATTGAAAACATATTTTACTCGTAATATTTGCTATATTACGAGCCCAGTTCAATAAAAATAACCGCGCAATGGCGGCTAAAACCAACCCGAAATCATGCCCAACTATTGTCAGAACACACACACATACACATATGCATCTAAAGTCATTTGCGACCAATAACATGATTTTAATTGCGTATGCAGCGCTCCGTCTATCTTCCTTTGTTGATCATGGATTACGAGTATGTATTTGTTTATTGGAATCTAAGATTAGAAAATTAGATTATTTAATATAAAAAATTCTGCAGCTCATGGCACATATAGTTATACGTTAGCTTTGCTGCATTTTTATGTATTTTATTTTACCTTCATAATATCTACTATACTAAGAGATAACCCTCTTAACTACTTCTGTCATCGAGTAACAGTACATGCATTGTTGTGTTTCTATCGAAGCGTAAAGAGAGCTAGTATATATGTATACAGGGTTATTTTTCAACGAGTAGCCAAATTTAAAACTTAAGTTCAAATATATAAATAATAATATACTGTTATTGTAGTATTTGAAAGTACGGGTAAATAAGGCTTTTTTTACTACTTTTATTTCAAATTATCCCAAATTGAATGAGATTTATGGGCAACTACTAGGCGTACGCGCGCACCTCTGTGTGCGATTCAATTCACAACGTTTTTGCCGACCGATTACCTTGCACTATTACCGAAAAACCGAATACCTATGCACCCTTAGCCCTTACAAATGTTGCGTGCGTAGTAAAATAGATATTTATGAATAACAATCAGTTAAACCACGCGTTTTGTATTTAAAAGATAAAAAGTACAGAATGTATGAGATTTATTTTTGATTAATTTTTCTTCACCGTTTGCCTACATTACTTATTCTGAACCTTCTTTGCAAATTTGGCCGGTTATTGCAAGATAACCCTGTATATATGTTAGGCGTTCCATCTTAGTCCTCAAATATGACAACGCTCCTGGAACCTGTAAATGTATGTTTATGTGTAAATTTGTGTATTTTCTTGAATTGATTAAAGGATCATAGAAGTAAACGGCTAATACGTTCTAAATCAGTTTACTGGTGGTTGCGGTGGAGTGAGAAAACCGGTAGACCGCGGACGTTCTGCGGTTTTATACCATCGTAGCAATGCGCTCTATGTACGTTTCGCAAAGCAAAACTCGGAATAGGTAGCCTTTTACGACCATTTGGACTGTAAGTTGACTTATCAGCTCTATTGTAAAAAAAAACTACATAATATTATCTACATAATTTATATTGATATCGATTATGTTGATATTTTGACTTCTCGAAATCAGATTCATTACATTATCATTCTAATGGGAAGTTGATAAATTTTAAAGTAATGGACACAACTTTACAATACACTTTTATTGACAGATGACCTAAACTTTACTCTGGCTTTTTACAATATTAACCATCATAACTTCTGACCCTTGTCATTATCCGCTATCAAGCTCCATCGAAATGGGTCCATGTTTATTTCGAAACGCGTAATTAATTCGCTTCGTAATGACATTAGCAGGCAAAGTTTCACTCTCGTGTAAATGAAATTGCTGCATGACAAAGTTTACACGACTGTAATTAGTATTAAAACACAAGTCACATTTTCTGTAAAATCTGCTTAATTAAGTTAGACTACAATAACGTGCTTAACTTTTAATTGATAAATCTTTGTTTTTAATGGGCCATATAACTGTGAGAACCAACAACCGATGGGAAAGAAGAGTACTCGAGTGGCACCCTCGCACAGGTAAACGAAGTCTAAGGCGGCCCACTACCAAATGGAATGACGCAGAAAGTCTATGGATGCAGACGGTTCAGGACCGTACTTCGTTATATTCCTAGGGAGATGCCTGTAATGATGTTGATGAAAACTATTGAGAACTTCTTAACCTTTCTTTAATTACAGCTTTATTTTTAAATGAGATAAACATGATATTAGTTTGTTATGTCATAATCACAATAGAAGTAATTTTTTTCTACAACTCCAATCATCATTTCAATCATGATAATGATGATGATGAAACAGTCATAACGAAATGATGATTATGACGATGACAGACGCACCAATATAGGTACCTACAGATTTAAAAATCTGTCTAATCTAGATGGAGTAATTGATTTAAGAAATAGAAGAACGTTAAAAAAAACATCATCATACAAAATAAGTTCGGAGTGAAATCGGAATGAAACTCATCGACCCACCTACCAGAAAAAGCAGAATAGCGTCCTTGTACTCGTAATACAGGCTATGACTAAAAGATTGTACGTGTAATTCACACACAACAAGTTGTTTTACAATAGAATGCCGTCTTTAATCTACATATAATAATGTCGTTCTCAATTTTAACAACTTGACTAATTTTTGGAATTATTGATTTGTTGATTGGTAAACCTGTACCTGTAAAAATATTATCAATACAAGTTGCACTACACCCTGCAATACGTGCAGCTTCAAAGAATAAATTATCAATTAAATTATAAATTATGCCAAGGGCACATTACCAAGGGGTCAAGCCCTCTTTTACTGGTTTGTTGTTTTTTTTTTATGTGGAAAATCGAAGCTCTTGTATCTGTTAATTTTATATAAGTATTGTGAGCCTTTTCCAAGTAGGAAGGGGTTAATTAACCCTGGCTAATTAAACCTGACACAAGTAGAATAGGGACGATTTGAAGTTCTTAACCATTTTGAGCGCTGTCTTCGTGAACGCGTTTCTTTAGCTTAAAATGATTGTAAGACACTACCAACAGCTTTCGATTACTTTAGTGAATAATCATTCTTTCAAAAGAGACCTAAAAACTAAGTTACTAAATAACATAACGTAAATAAGGTTCCTAACCAAGACATTCATGCAATAAATATGACAAACGGCCTATAACTAAACCTTAAGCAGATCTTTGAGAGAGATCTACCTCGCACGCACGCACGCACACGCACACACACACACACACACACACACACACACACACACACACACACACACACACACACACACACACCCACACACGCACACACGCACACACGCACCCACGCATTCACCCACGCACGCAAATATGCAAGCATGTGTGTAATAGCAAAGAAAAATAATGAATTTGTCTGCTTCAAGAGATCCTAACACTAGCAGAGGCCTATCCAGTTAATAAAGAAAATTAAAAAGCATATGAATTTTGCGAAATACTTTCTTAAGGCTTTTTACGACTAACAACTTAAATTTTACAATGTGGTCTGATTTTATAGCCTTCACTTGTCGCGTTGCTATTTTATTACTTAAGAGCTTTCAACATCGCACTTTTATTAATTTTAAACGAGATTTACTTGCAACAATGCCGGCTCGTATTTATCGTCCTTTGAAAACGCTCTAAAAGTTTCAATACAAGAAAAATCCGAGAGCACTTTGCTATTAAGAAGCGTATTACAAAAAAATCGCGAAATTACAAGGTTTCCTCGTTGAAATTGTATGTTTATCGTTCGTTGCTTAAAATAACAATTACTTTGTAAAAATAGTTCGTTTTCTCTTCTCAAAAAAGCTCAGAGCGGAATTTAGATAACTTATTTATTTAATCAGTAATAATCATTCTCCCGATGCATGTTTAGGCAAAAATGCTCGAAGAGATGATTTGGGAGCTCTAATTTATAGATTCTATTGAATATCGACTATCAAAAAAAATATTTTTATCTCCCAAATATCCTACACTTTAATAATTATAGAATACATTTTCGTTATGTACCTTTCATAAAAATGTACAAAATTCAAAATACGACCGAAAAAGCTTCGATACAAGCCTCTATATTTACGAAGTTCTACATCATTTAGACGTAAAATTTATACTTAAATAATCATCAACATTTGCCTAAACTATACTATTATTTTTACTTTTTAAATCGTTACTATTATATTTTAATAAATTAAATAAAAGTTCCATATATTTCACTGCGCCGGCCATCTGCGTTCACTATCGCGCGAGCGCTTGTCGAGGTTGCGCCTGCGTCAGTTGATTTCGCGCGCTGCGTCGTTTCGATACTACCATACTGTGCGTCGATTGCTATCGTAGTGTGCGTCGATTGTCTGCGTGCTAGAGCATCGCCAACTACGACCGCAATTTTTGATCTATCGGTTTAAAACTATTTTATATAGTTATACTTTAGATCACGTCTCTTTCATTAAACATGGTAGGGATAACGAGTCTGTAGCATTGGCACAATTGAGCAAGCAAGAAAATATTATTATAGAAAAATGTGGTCTATTCATTGACCTAGATCATTGTTATTTGAGGACTTCACCTAATGGTTTATACAGCGACGGTCTTATTAAAGTTAAGTGTCCTATTTCAGCTTTCGGAATAGATTTTGACACGGCCTTTCGACCAAAAAAAGTTAAAGGTTATAAATTCAGTGATTCAAGTGTAACATTAAATCAAAATAATGACTGGTTTTACCAAACCCAAGGCCAGCTTCATTAAGCAAATAAAAATGTCTGAATACTTGCCATAATATGTACTGGCACAGATTATACAGTAAAAGTACTAAAAATTTACAAAGACAACCAATTTTAGATTTTCAATATGTTACCCAAATTACAAGCTTTTTATGAAAAGTGTGTACTGTCTGAAAGTATCGACTCAAGAAAAGAAAAATATGGTAATTTACTGTAAGTACCGATTAAAAAAATATTAGTTACATTTGGTTGTTTTATTTATTAAAACAGGTTAATTATATAATAATAAATTAATAAGATAATATTAAAATGACACACGAAATTATTTTCCATCCACTGAAGTCCATCCTAAGAAAACTTTGTATTATGGAAGGTCAAGATCGTTTAATCGCCATACTCACTGTATTATAGTGCGAGCTACTGAATAGATATGAAAGAAAGTGTCGGTCGCGTAGCTCGCCGCCCGCTCGGTGTGTAAAATACCTAAATTTGCGAAACGCTGAAATGTAAGAGGGCTCTTAATGGAAAAGATAATTGCTGAAATCAAGCCCTAAGCCTTATATATATATTTACTGATGTTCCTATCTTGACAACAGAGTCATTGAATACTCCTCCAACTGTCGCCGAGTCAGTACTCAAATAGAATGTTAATACCTGTTTAAAAGAATTTAGATTTGAAAAAGTACTACCGCAAGATATTGTAAAATAATTGAAAACCATTGAAGAAAAGAAACCGCAGAGTTATGGTGGATTTCCGTTACAGTTATTGCGTCCATAATAGATTTAATTGCACCTCATCTTGCTATTATTTTTAATACTTGTATCGATTCTGGTGTGTATCCTGATTTAATGAAACATAGTAAAGTAATATATATATATATATATATATATATATATATATATATATATATAGAATCAGTGGAAAATAGCTCATCTGAAATATGTTACTTATATGATACAATAAATGATTATAATATCAAGCTATTTTATTTTTTATAGAATATGGTGCAAACGCGCATCTAGTTGATCTGATTACCGGATATTAAGTGAAGACCGTCAGCCAGCCTTCTGTCCGGAAAAATCGCTGATAGTGATAATAGAATTATACGTCGAAGAGCCCCGCTACAATGGACCACACAATAGGTCTGCTCAACCTCGGAGAATCCACGGCTCCGAAGCACAGTGGCAAAATATATCATTGCGAAAGAAATAATTGTATAAAGTACAAATAATCGTTTCAGGTTTGGATGTTTGCCTCGGCAACATAGGAGAAATTCCTAGTTTGAGCTTTTTAAATCAATAAAAAATTATATTACCCTACAAGTGGTAAAATTAAAAATTTTATGCCACCGACTTGAATATAAAAAAATGAGAACATCATTAGTGTAGTCATCAAGGATAACTCAAAAAGTACTGGTCAGATCTTGATCAAATTTATATGAGAAAAAAGCAGCAACTCTCGAATAAAAAAATCATCAAAATCGGTTCACCTTGAAAAATGTAGTGACACATTAAAAAATACAGGTGATTTGAGAACCTCCTCCTTTTTTTGAAGTCGGTTGGAAGTAATATTGCCCTAGCAAAATCAAATGCTTCTTTATGGAGCAATATGCATTGTCATCGACCTGGATGTGTGTTAACACGTGTTATATACTGTGGGATCTAATTTATCCCTGAGGTTACTTTAGAATCGCTAACAATATAAACTATCTTCAAACTAGACAATATAATAAGTGCATATAAACTATATAAAAGGTTTCTAAAATTGCCACTTTATTTTCAATAAATATTTATAAATAAAGGAGACTGATACGCTTTCATACATTCTTGGGCCCAGATTGTAAAAAGATGACAGTAGTGTAAATTAATAGCTTATATATTATTAAAACATCACTGAAAATTCTGCAGACTTTGGCAATCTGAGAGCAGAATTATAAGAGATTAAATAAAAGTGAGGCTATGCAACAAGTTGGTAAAAACCTATACTAAACAGCTGATTTTTGAAGTGCGTTTGCTAGTTTGGATGGATCATAAGCCTAGTGTATTACATCGACTAGTCGCTATGCCACAATTCACACAGCGATCCATTGACTCACTATCTAATAGATAAAATCCATGCCGTAAAATCCACAATAATGAGTCAAAGTCAAACGAGTAAACAAGATTATCGGTGGTAGGTATGTTAGCAACGGTCGTACAAATTAAGTAAGATCAGAAGTCCGTAGAAAGAAAGCAGTGGCTGAGCAATATAAATCAATAAAACAACGGGAAACACTTAAAACACGCATGCACTAAACGATGCGAGACGAGTGGTCATAGATTGAGTTGAGTCAGACAGGAGCTGTCACTATCAGCACAGACTAAAAAAACAGTTGACAAAAGTAATAAATGGAACTGTAAACCTGAATTGATTTTAAGATTTATTTTTATTATGTTGATATTTTATTTTTTAAAGTGTTGACACTATGTTAGTATATTGTAATGTATCTATTTACTTTGATTGAATCAATCATCTGATGAAAGTTGTTTTTATGTTTAATTGTTAAAACTCATTCACATTAATCGATTAAAGTAATCGATTTCCTATTTTATTCGTGACAAACTTATTTTCAAGATTTCTTGTCCTCCAGATTGTGAATTGGGAAAATATTTTTATATTTTGAAATAGAAAAATATAACGCTGTTTTTAAACCATACTTCAACTTATTACATTTGGGCCCAGAAATCCCCATCTCCTTTCAGACAAGACAAATACTTATTTAGAACCCTATTATAAACTATATTTGTGCAGCTGTGTCTTTGCTTGATAGATGGTGTGCTACGCCGGCGCTACGCTCAACTCTTTTTTTTATTTAAATAAAAACGTTACCCCCACATTAGAATTTTTTCCTGTATCGTGGAGGCAGTATACAAACATAGACAAATATCCAGACCCGGAAGAGTTATATACATATACCTGTTCCGTGCGGAATTCGAACCCGCGGCCCCCAACGCAACAACTCATTGCTAAGCCACTGCGCCACGGAGCCGTCAACTCTGTCTCGCTTTTACTTTTAGTAGGCAACCCTTATTTACAGCCACTATTTAATCGGCAACCCTAACCATTGTTTAGAGAAAAACTCGAAAATGTATGTTGATCCGGCGCCTTTTGTTGATCCAATATGCATCTATGGTAACTAATGTGGCTCCGACCAGATCAACATCTACACCCACTGGACTGCTTACTAGCGTTCGCCAAAGTTGATCCGATATACAAATCCACCTTGCGATAGCTACACAAAATGTTGATCCGATTTAAATGAGCCAATCAGAGCACATCAAACGATCGGATGGCTGAAAAAATCCGCGACGTTGCTGTTTCGTATCTTTGGCGGTACAAGGTACAGATTAAACGGATAACTCAACAACTCGACAACGCCACGACTTGTAGCGGAAACGGTGGCAGTGACGATATTGTCTAAGGTGGAACTTGAAAAACAAAAACACTGCTACACTATATCAAAATAATAATCACAAACAAAACTAAAAATATCTATCAAAGAAACATATTACATTGACACGGGTCACACACACAAGTGTACGTACGGTTAGCTGTGGAAATCGTAAACAAGAAAAAATATTTTAATAATTTGAAAGTTTGATTTTTTTTTTCTCATTTCTCGAAGTACGAATAGCTATTCCAGAGACTGCTAGGCACTAGAAGCCCTCTGCTAGCAGTGAGATGTTGGCTATGAACTTTGGGCTGGTTTTGTTAGTTAAGATAAGACCTTACCTCCGGTCTTGGTGGAGTGACTTGAAGGTATACTTCATTGACTGCTACTGGAACTCTTTGACAAGAAGTACTAAGTGTGCGAGATCCTATCCGCAGAGATCGTGATCCTTGGCGATTTTAACGCCCAACACGCCGAATGGCTCGGTTCACATTTAACCGATCATGCGGGGAAATTTGTTTATGACTTTGCCTTGGCATATGGTTTTACACAGCTGGTTACTTTGTCTACGCGGATTCCAGATGTGCAGGATCATACACCTTTCCTGTTGGAACTTCTGCTGACCTCTCCTCCGGTCGGATATCTGGTTTCCATCGACACCCCTCATTTCTCCTAGGGCCATTGTCTTGTCCGGAGGAAGGTGCACTAGTGCACTATCGTAGCTGTTGCATTCTACAGGCTGCCGCCGTGTTTGGCACTATAGGTCAGCCGATTGGGATAGAATGCGGTCTTTCTTTGCATTCTACCCTTGAGGGCAGGTTTGCTTCTCGCCGGACGAACCCAGCGTTGTTGCTGATTCTGTCGCTGATGTGGTACTTCAAGATATGGAACTTTTTATTCCATCTTCTGTGGTTCCCATCGGAAGCAGATTTCAGCCATGGTTTGGTCGCTCATGTAAAATAGCATCAGACTATAAGCAGGAGTGCTACCAGGCCTGGGCTGACGACATCTTTACAGCCCGAGACGTTGATTTCTCGGGATGTAAGCACCAGCGCTCTTCAAAAGAAGTAGTGTTCCGCCTCCGGGTTCTTCGAAAGTCATTGCCAAAGAAAGCTTAGAGCACATCGGCAGAATTCGATTCGGTAACCCGTGCATTCTGGTCTCTTGCCAAGGCTGTCCAAGGGAACTTCTGTCAGCCATCTCTTCCATATCTGCACAGAGAGTACGACTCACTGGCCCACGCCGCAAAGGAGAAAGGCGATCTGTTAATCTCTCTCTTTGCATGCAACTCGACTCTTGATGACGGGGGGAACACACCGCCGACCATTCCGCGGTTTAAGTGCCCCATGTCAGATGTGCGGTTTACACAGCGCTCGGTTCGCAAAGCACTCCATTCCCTGGTCGTCAACAAGTCGAGTGGGCCTGATGGAGTCCATTCCATTGTGCCGAAAACGTGTGCTCCGAAGTTGGCACCGGTTTTAACGCATCTTTTCCAGTACTTCTACTCCTAGGGCGTTGTCCTGAATTCATGGAAGATAGCTTTGTGCACCCGATCCCTAAAAAAGGTGACCGCTCAGACCCGTCCAACTACAGGCCTATCGCCATCACCTCCTTGTTCTCCAAAATAATGTATAAACAGTTTTGTCGGGTTTGATCAGCTGGTGATTTTCTGGTCTTCCAAACTCATAGATGGGCGGGGGCAGTAGAGTCCAAGGGGAACGCATTGGCCATTAGTTTAGTCATAGCGAAGGCCTTTGATCGGGTCTGGCACAAAGCGCTTCTTTTGAGCTTCCTTCCTATGGAGTTCCTGAGAAATTGTGCAATTGGATCACCAGTTTCCTTGTTGATCGAAGCATCAAGGTCGTAGTAGACGGTGCATGCTCTGATTACAAGCCTATTAACGCTGGTTTTCCACAAGGCTGCGTGTTATTACCAACGCTGTTTCTACGGCATATCAATGATTTGTTGCAAAACTGGTAGCAACGACAGCACTGGTGATGCAATATACACCGGCCGTGATAATATTTCTTGGGAAAACATGGCAAGGGAGGTCGATTTGTGTTGTTTACTTTTAATTATCTGGTATTTATCACATTAATCAACTGTTATTTAATACATACATTTTTCAAAGATTTTGACCAGAATAGGTATCAAGGTGAATGGACGATAATTTTGAATACCATCCTTTCTCCTTTTTTAAATAAAATTTATATAATTGACAACTTCAGTGCTTCTAGGAATTTTGCTGGTGAACATGATAAATTAATAAGATGTATCAAAATTTTAGTCACATTATCAGCGCATGATTTTAAAATTTTCGTGTTAATTTCGTCATATGAGTTTGACTTTGTATTTTTTAATGATAACATTTCCACTTTTACTTCATATTCTTTTATTAGGTACATCAAATTTACTTTTAAATTTCTCTTTAATCATATTTTATATTTAATTTTATTGTGATTAGTATATGATTTGTGACCGTATCTATAAAATAATCATTAAAAGCAGTAGCTATTTCCATGGGATTCGATATTATGTTATTTCCAATTTTAATGGTGTCGACATTCTCCGTAACTATCAAATTATGAATTTATTTTTAAAAAAACTTCATGCTGCTTTGCATTTGTTGTTACTATTATTCATGTATTTAATATCATTAATTTGTTTGGATTTATAAATACATTTTCTTTAAATATTAGAATAGTTCATGTAGCACATTTCGCAGGACCCGTTTAGTTCGAGAACTATTTTAATCCTTAAATTATACATTTATCTTTCTTTGTGTTCTTATTGTTTAATTGTAGTTTTATTTTTGGAAAACATAGATTGTAGAAAAGGCATATCAATTTGTGAAAAACGTTAAAGGCCTTATTCAAGTCAGTTTCCGCATAAATTTCATAGTACCATAAGTTTAACCAGAACAATCATATGTGTGCCATACAATTTGGTTTCGTCAATTTGAGGTTAAAATTACGAACAAGTATCTGTCAAACTTCAAATTTCGTTCGTAACTTTAGTGCAATAGAGTAGGCTTAGAGAATTTAAACGTCAAACTAATTTCGTTTCAACGAAGTTTCGAATCGAATGGAACCATGGTAGGAATTGAGCGAAATTTCGATCGAAATTTCGTTTTTCGTTGAATTAGAGTAGACCTCCTGTTCCGTGTGAAAATTTTTAACCCGCGACCAAATGCTTAGCTCCCCTGCGCTTCGGCTTTGTCATACTCGTATGTCTTTCATAATACCTATTGTAAAAATAATCACGCCGATGAGGAGGAACAAAATTTTCGCAAACGATTTGCAATCTCTACATTCCAGAAAAGTACATTAACATTGAAAATTGAATATAGGATATGAAAGCCAGATAAAGAAGGAAATATATTTACTTTACATATTATATATGTAGTCATGTAAAATATCTCAGTTATCAAAGTTTTCTCGTAAAATTGTTGATGACTCTGACGTAGTACTTATGTAATCCGATTTAAATAGGATGTTACACTGGTGTACAGAAAACCCTATGAAACTAAATGTAAATAAATGTTTCCATATTAAATTTTGTCGAAATCATTACTTTATAAGCTATTGATGATGATACTATTTTAAGTGAAGTAGATAGTGTTATAGACTTAGGGGTAATGTTTTACCGCAAATTAACATTTATTCCACATTATGATCATATTGTCAAGAAAGCATCTACATCTATTTTTCCATCCGAATACAGTCTGGGTCTGTATTCGGACGGAAAAATGGATGTCGATGCTTTCTTAACAATATGTGTTAAGAAAGCATCGACATCTATCTTTCCGTCCGTATACAATCTGGGCGTCTTCAAGGCTAAAGAAGTTTTTGTTACGCTAAGACAGTGCGATTTACCACTTACCACCAGGTGGGATTGTAGTCAAGCACTGGCTTATAATAAGTAAAAAAAAGGATATAATTTGTTATGACCGTGTAGTGGCGTTAAAAGAATATCCACTATCCTATATCTCCCATCGACACCCACACGTAAGAGGCGACAAAGAATAACTAATCAGGAAAAGGGCAGCAGCGTCATCCTAAAAACGACTAAAAATAAAAAACAGCGGTTGCCAACCCATTTGCCAAGCGCGGTAAATATGTCAAAAAAACCCCTTTGGGGCAATCTATGGAGGAGATCTATGTAATTTAATAGACTGTAATGGTTACGTTAAATAATTAGATTTTAATAAGGGAATATTTTTCTCTTTATTTGACTTCAAAAACGAGGAGATTCTAAACTCCACACGTATGGTCTTTTTTTTTGTATGTTCATCGATTTTTTGAAAATGGCTGAACCTCAAAGCTTTAATTTTTCATTACACTATGTCTTAGCATCGAGTTTAGAAGACATTATTTGTAAATTATTTTATTCTTCTTAGTTCAGTAAAGTTGATTTTTACTCATAATTGTAGGGTGTTTTTTATTTAAGTTTATGAAGCACTAGACGCGCCTTTTTAAGCCGGTCTAAACCGTAAAAGGGTCGGACCTCTTCCCCTTTCAATTCTTTTCAAAACCAGACCTAATAAAAAGTCAATCCAAAGCTCCCCTAATGGCGGGATTAGTTTTCAATCTCGAAAGTCTTATTTTGTTTGCCCATTAAATTTACATTACATGAGGTAAAAAAATGCTTGTGCGGTGTTTTTTTTTATGTACTTTCTTTTAATTGTCCCTGAAACGGTCAATTGAGATTGACAATATCTACGTAATTGAAAGCTTCAAATGATGGGCTTTTTAAGATTTTAACTGCAGGTTTTTTTTATATATAATAAAGGTGACAAGCGAGCACACAGTCCACCTGATGGTAAGTCGATTCTGTGATCCATAGACTTCCACATCTATTCTTAATAAAGTATCAATGCAGATGCATGTTCACCCTGAGGACTGAGATGGAATGCCTTTTATCCAGTAATAAGGGTCTGCAGTTCTCTACACTCACCATACGAAACACAGCAACATTAAACTGCTATTTAACGCTGGTATTCTGTGAGAGCCGACCCATTCGTGCTACAATCAAAATGTAGCTGCAGCATGGCTCAAACACGTATAAAAGAATTGTGGTGTTGAACTTGGTGTTGCCAATAATCAAAATTTTTGTAAGTTGCCTTCCAAACCGTAGCGTAGTTCTATGCGAACGAGTGTCATTCACTTACAGTTACCGTTACGGTGCGTACATATTATATAACATAACATGTTATATAACATGTTTCAGTAATGTGGAGACTGAATGTTATAAAACGTCTTATATAACGTGACACAAATGTTATATAACTAGGGAGTATTTTTCTCTAATCAATAAACTAGGAACGAACCCAGTATCTATGTTTTTTCTTTTGTTATTTAAAAGTATAAGAGTAGCTGAGCTAGTAAAACGTCGTCTTGTCGATATTGTGAATAGCACTGCAGAACGACAATCGACAACGTCATATAACATTGTTATAATGCATTGTTATTCTAATGTGTATAGTATTTTTATATATTGCAATGTTGAAAAACAATGTAACATAATGTGGACGTGTTATAAAACAAAAGTTACACATCATGTTACTGTCTGTACGCACCCTTACAAGCCTATTAAAATCCGCTTTTGAACATAGAACTCTCCATAGATTGCATCATAGGGCTTGCAACTTCTCCATAGATTGCATTTACCATAGTTGCCATGTTTGGCAACTAACTTGGTAAGCAACCGCAGTTTTTTGCCCATCTCCATCCCAGGCTCCTTGTGATTCAAGGAGGTACGAACCTCGGCTTGAACCACTATCGCAAAAAATATATTCTTTACTTTCAATCAACATTACTATTGACAAACGACAACAAATTCATCAAAACCTGACCATTTTCTTTTATATTGATTAGTTTTACGTTTTATGGAAAATTTAAAATAAAAACAAACTTCGACTGCTCAGTACCGTATATATAGCCATCTTCAATCAAATATAATCAGAGATGTATTTTTACCCCAAATAACTAAAATTGAATGCCTCACAATACAGACTGATTACAGAATTATAATGGCACACAGCAGGAATAAGTATGAAAATGTTTCCAACCCTCTGGGCTCTGAGGCAGTAATTTAAATTAAAAATTTTAAAAAACCCCGAAAAGAAACGAGCGGATGATTTTCAAACGGCTGAACAGGATTTTCTTGAAACATAGCTAGGAACACTCTCGATTAAGGCACCTTTCAAAGTAAAAAAACTAAATTAAAATCGGTTCATGCATTCAGGAGCTTTGATGCCACAGGCAGACACACAGATACACAGATTACACAGATACACACCACATGCATATAACACCCCTCTGTTTTCATCATGGTTTACAAAGGAGTTCTACCGCTTTCCGAAAAACTGCATTATCACGTCTAACGCTGCGCTCTGCCGCTGTTTTGGACATTATATACCTATACGTGATCGCCGTGTAGTGGCGACGTAGGAATATCCACTACATCATACATACATCATACGTGTCGTAAAAGGCGACAGAGGAAAACCAAACCAATACATGGGCAGCAACATCTTACTGATACGATATCATCATCCTTACGGTCCTTTACAAGTCCACTGCTGAATTCCAGCCTCCTTCAAAGAATGCCACAAAACACGGTCTTAAGTGTAATAAACACACACACACAGTGTACTGATGGCGGCACTGAAAATTTCGGGAATCAAGGAAGTGACACAACATTACTATTTAAATATGTATTTATTGCTTTTCGAAGTATTCTCCGCGAAATTTGGCACATTTTTCCATACGATGGAACCAATCATTGAAGCAACCATTCCATTCGGAAGTTGGGGTCTCCAAAATGGCCGTTTTGTAGGCGTCCACAGCTTCTTGAGGTGACGAAAATCTCTGTCCACGCAATTTATTCTTTATTTTAGGGAAAGAATAGAAATCATTAGGGCTTAGGTCGGGGCTGTACGGCGGATGGTCTAATAATTCTATGTTTTCTTGCTCTAAAAACTCTTTTGTTCTGTGTGCGGTGTGAGAACTCGCATTGTCGTGATGGAGGATGATGTGGCGGTTGCAGTTCTCTTTACGGAGTTCAGAAACGACCTGTGGCAAACAAATGCTAGCATACCATTCTGAATTAACCGTTCTTTGTCCCTCAAGAGGAACAGTCGTAACATGGCCGGTTTTGGAGACAAACGTGGCCACCATTTTTTTTGCAACACTCCGTGAACGAACAATTTTTGTTGGCTTTAACTCATTTTCGAACGTCCAAACTCGTGACTGGTTTTTTGTTTCGGGTTCGTACGTGTATATCCAGGATTCGTCACCTGATACGATGTTGTATACAGCATTTGAGGATCCTGCGTGGAATCTTTCGAGAGTTCTGACGCACCAAGTAACGCGAGCCGCTTTTTGCTCTTCACAGAGCGAATGCGGTATCCATCGGGAAAACAACTTTTTTACACCTAATTGTTCATGCAAGATTATTTGTATTTGACTCATGCCAAAGTCTAAAGTTGCCTGAATTTCGCGGTATGTCACATGTCGATCTTTCTCAATCAGCTTACGCACAGCATCAACGTTTTCTTGGGTGACTGCAGTTTTTGGACGACCTTGACGGGGATCATCACTGAGCTTGACACGTCCACGATAAAATTCAGCAAATCAGCGATAAATTGTGGTTTTGGATGGAGCTTCATCACCAAATGCAGAAATCATCCGGTCAATACACTGTGTTTGTGTTAAACCACTTCGAAAGTCATAATAAATCATCGCTCTTGAATTTTCTCGAGTCAATTCCATTTTCTCTACGACTAAACAAGTTTGACAAAACCTTGTGACAAGACCGAGAATCTTTTTTTAAATAAATAAATGGTATTCAATTTTAAAAAACCTAGGACTTTTCAATTAAAAAGATTTTAATATGACAGGAATGGTGGAAATATTCCATTTCCGTTTAAAATGATCCTGAGCCATCTGCATTTATCGAATCTGTGCATGTCTTACTAGATCTTCAACAACTCAGTCAAGATCGGGATGAGCTCGACGAGGGTTGCGTTGAAATTATGGCTATATTTCAGTTTTTCAGCGATGCCAGATTTACTATCGGTAAATAGAAATGTTTATGTGTTTGACCACCAAGTACGAAAACCAGAGTACGAAACATATCCAACTGCAAGGAGGTGTAGGACAAGGTGTAGTTACATATATATCCCCGAAACTCTTCACCGCTGCATTGAAAGGCGTTTTCAAGCTATGGAACTGGCAGGTTTACGGTATCAAGTTCAATGTCGCGTGTAATACTCTCCTTTAAATTATGGCAGAATCGTTGGAGGACCTTAGCACCACCTAGCAGTATTCTCAATGAATTTCATAGTATCTCCTAACGGATAGGTCTTAAAATAAAGATGAGCAAAACAAAGATCATGTCTAATGTCCATGTTACTCCTATATTGTTAGTTGTTGGGAACACATATATTTAACAGTTGACTTGTAAAGGGCTGTAATTGATGGATGGATTCGTAATCGATATACCTCCATCTGTCGAAAAATTTTAAATATTCGTGACATTCGACATGGGGCAGAATGTGTTAATGCGCCACGACACGTTACTTGTGCTCGTATGAAAAATCTTTCTTTCAGTTTTAACTACTTGTACACACAGACGTCCATAGATTTTATATTTTATTATTAAAATGTGTAAATATAAGATAAATAAAGTATGTGCAGTTCACACACAGTAGAAGTGAAACCTTCAGAAAACTAAACTTAGAGAGAATGAGACGAATGCAGAGTGTCAAGAGTAGGATAACTGTAGGGTTTATTTAGTACTAGCTGTGCCCGCGGCGTAGCTCGCGTATATAGATTTTACATAAAGAATTTGTCGTTTAGGTAAGAGAATATTAAACGATTTATATCATTACTGTATCAATAAGTGGTAACAAATAAATCATTATCATCAAAGTTCTAAGTCGTTTATGATAGAGCTTCTGTGTAAACGACGTTAGAAGTAGACTTAGACGGGGTGTACACAAAAAAGGTTACAGGGGCTACTAACGCGGGAAAAAGCAACATAGAGTTGGCCATGTGCAAAACAGTCAGTACTGAGGTCCACTCTTACAACGCGTAAATTTTGACCTTGCGCTATATTTACGGTCATCGCATAACACACGCTGACTGTAACTGGGAACTGAACGCGCTTAAAACTGAAAGGAAAGTTATTTCTTAATAGAGGGTTTTTTGGCAGTGCTGCCAGATCAAAAAAACTCATTCAGCGCTAGGACACCACAAAAAGCGCTAGATTTCATGAAAACAGCGCTTTAAAAAAGCCCTAGATTTCGCGCTAAATTAACTACAAACAAAGTTTGTGTTTTTTATTATAATTTATAATTCGAGAAAATATAATCATAATAAAGAAAACAACATTAAGTTTTTTTCTGGCAATATTTTTTGATGTATCAATACTTCGCAGGACATCGACTTATAATTATGGCAATTGCTGTCAACAGTAGTTAGTACTACTCTAAGTAACTTTTAACTTAGCTGTGCTCTAAACAACTGACTAAAACTGAATAAAACAAAATAAATGCGTTGCCAAAACCATGAACGAAAACTTTAATGAAGGGGATTTCCCCGCGTATAGTCGTCGATAAAAAAAATCAAGTTGATCATCCTAAAGGGGAAGCCGGGAGATCCATATCACAGGGTATCCTAGTTTGGACTCGTTTTCCATGGTCTTTGTTTTGTGGAAAAAATATGTTTGAAAAAGATAAACTGCAATGTACTATTTGTGGAAAAAATAATAAAGGTCATTATTATTATCATCGGTAATGTGGACTAACAGTGCTGCTATAAAAGAGTTGATAACCCGCTAGTCGCTACAATTTTGAAATGTGTGCTAAATACACCAAAAAGCGCTGGATTAAGTGCTAGGTGCTAAAATTTCGAAATGCACGCTATACATTCCAAAAAAGCGCTAAATCTAGTTCCCAAAGCGCTAAAATGGCAGTACTGATTTTGCGTATATTATAAATACAATATCACGACATTTCGTTGCAATTTTGTTATTTTTGTTCGGGTTCCGTTGTATGGCTTCGATAAATACAAATTTCTTCAGTAAGTCTCAATACGATTCATCGGAGAAAAATCTCAACACAGCAAATCAGAAAAGTTTGTAATTTGTACAATTCCATCTATTACGTCCTTTGTGTGAGAAAACATCCTTTTTTAAATCTCTTTTTATGTTTTAAGTATAAATATATTAATTATTATGGAACGTTTTTTTTACACACAAATCTTTTTATTACTATTTCTGAGATTTTATGGCGCCATTGAACAAATTCGAACCTACATTTTAAAATAATAATCATTACTTTCGATAGAATTAACCAATTTTAATAAAACAAAGATTAAATGTAACTTGAAGATACGCTTTATGATTTTCTTAACGATCTCTTTGAAAAAAAGATGATGAGATGAGATGTTTACTTTAGACGTGATGCCTTCATATAAAAACAGACAAACAGACAGACAGATAATTCTAAAAATTATAAAAATGTACTTATTTAATTATATTTAGTTCCCCATAATGATTTTAGTCACCAAAATATATACACAATGTACAGAAAGAGACACAACATGTTATCATCATTTTTATTATATGTATAAATTTAATTAAAGAGAGATGGCGCTGCTAACATCAACTTGATGACTCAAACATAGCCACCGTTGAGCAAATTCCCTACCCATACTTCAGAATATTTATCATAACTTTTGATGGAATGAACCGATTTTAATGAAATAAAGACTAAATGTAACCCGAAGGTACACTTTAGAATTTCCTTAACAATTCTTTGATATAAATTAGTACTTTAAACGTGATACGTTAACAAACAAACAGACAGACAGACAGAAAGACAGACAGACAGAAAATTCTAAAAATGGTAGAAATGTATTTAATTACTTATTTTTAGTATCCCTCAA
The DNA here is from genome assembly GCA_963668995.1 of Parnassius mnemosyne. Taxonomy (NCBI): domain Eukaryota; kingdom Metazoa; phylum Arthropoda; class Insecta; order Lepidoptera; family Papilionidae; genus Parnassius; species Parnassius mnemosyne. The sequence goes on along the minus strand of CAVLGL010000093.1, from coordinate 43,918,484 downwards.
TCACTTTTATTACAAAATTATAAAATGTACAGACATCTGCTATTTACAGTTTTATTATATGTATAGATAATATTGTTAGCAAGTTTTGAAATTATTGTATTGTATCTCATTTTCTCGCTGGCTTAATCCTATAGATGTATATGTTTGTCTCTTTTTCGTTTTAAATCACAAAGATTCTAAAGAAGTTTTTACTTCAAAATTTTAATAATATCATATTTATCACTCATGCATGAAAGTTTCGGACGAGTTCCAAGTATTGAACAATCTTATATCCTCCTAAAACTTTTAACAAAATGTTCAAGATCAGAAGTCTTACATTCGTTTTCTTTTCCGAACATATATAAATTCTTTTCCAGAAGAAAATTTTATGTGAATATATTAAACATAACGCAAAACAACGACGATAGTAGTCCACCTAATAAGTGGCCACGGACACCTTCAATCGAATTCAAAAAAGACTACGGATGCGTGGTCACTCATGAGAACTAAGATGAAATGCCTCACTACCAGTAATTATATTAGCTTACTTAATTTAATACCGAGATATAGTTGCGTTTGCACTGCTGCTTGGCGGTAGACAAAGGAATTAGGACGGTATCAACCACATCGAACCGCAAGGCAGAAACGCAGCCCTAGTATCTGTGTATCTCCTAAGAATATGAGTACTTGTACTTTTGGTCACCTCATTTCTGTAACAGCACTCGCATGCTCACAACAAACGTAATGTTTACTCTATCCAGCGTATATGGATGGCAATGACAGTGACGGTATGGATGGGACTCGAACCCAAGAGACGTAGCCTAGTAGTACAAGTTCTCTAACAGAACAGTGGCTCATATGGTTTTTATAAATGAAACTTCGGCTTTTATCAGCCATTAGAATCAATAGTGGTATGTTTATTGGACACCAGAGTCTTTACAGCAGAAAATATTAAGCTGGGCTTACCGCATCCCTCTCCACTCGAATGGGTATCCATCTCGTCTTGGTAAGCAGCTTAGAAAACGTGATTTAATTGCCCTGTTCCAGGGTCAGATGCAAGCGGCGTATAAAAAACCTCATAAAATGTAAGTGTAGTTCCGTGTAACTACACACGGCTGGACTTTAGTTGGCACAAAAATTCTCATTTACAACTTCACCATCATGATTAAAATCCATTAGAGCTAAAATATACAATAGAATAATGGATGATCCATATTGAAACATTATCATAATAAATGTATCTAAACGGCCAATTTCACTAAGGGAGCTGCCCTTAATGGAAGGATTACTTTTCAATTTAGAAAAGCTTTCTTTTTCGCTTAAGTTAGCATTGAATTATAAATGTAACATAAAAATTAGATTGGCACCATACTGCCGTTAACATTAGTTTCTTGGATAAAAGATGAATAAGATGTTATTGTTAAACAGGAACAGTTAGATAGTTTTGTTATACCAGCGTATAGTTGTTGCGTTTCTTGAGGTGAATGTAGAGAACTGGTGACCCTTTTTACGAGGTATTCCAACTTAGTCCTCAGGTGTGCCATTGAAGATTTACGCCTATAGATACTGCGTATTGTAATTGCGAGTTTTTTTTTGTAAATCATAGTTGCCTATAAAACGGATCATCAAGGCAATATCTACTTTAAACATCGTTAATTCGTTTGGCTATAACACCTTTTTATACCCATAAAGTCACATAATCATAAAGATATCATCATATAATCTTGATATTTTTATAGTGCGTTCGTTTTTTTATTGTTGGTAATTTCTGCAGCATGATGCAGTAAAAAAAATTAGGAGTCTCACCAATGTTAAAACAGCTAGATTCGTTTACTTTATGTAGTTAATTTCATAGTGGAATGTCTTATGATGTAATTTTTTTATTTGTTTACAATAGAGGGCCATACGGGCAATTTATAATTTAAATTTTCAAGATTCCCGCGAAGAAAAATTTCATTAAATAAACATATTATTAAAGTTAGCATCGTAATATATTTTTGAAAATGTAATGTAGGTATGTACATAAAAACATGAATAGCTTTGATGAGAATAAACATGTAAATACTTTAAACACTTACTAGGAACAAACATAAGCTTGTAATGTCAGTTACTAGACTCCACAGAATTACTAATTCAATTATGGAGCAATGTATAACTTTAGGTTTTATAACAGAATCCCAGGAAATGTTCAAAGTTTTTCAATCAACAAGTTAAAAAGTTTTATTAAAGAAAAATTATACAAAAATGGGTTATTATAATATAACGGAATACATGAATGAAAATAACCGCTGGGAATGAGGTGATCGCTACCACGCTGGTTCTATTATAATTAATATAAAAATTGTACAAAATTATTGTTAAATTGTAAGTATATGTTTAAAAAATCTGGACGGGGTTCTTGCTGGTTCTTCCCAAGACAGAATTATTTTTGGAACCAGTGGTAAATAAAAATATTACTTTCAACAAATACTTTGTAATAATCTATATTGAATAAACATTATTCTATTCTATTCTATTCTACGGTGGTGAAATCGTCATACTCATTCACACATACTTCACAGTCATACTAATCTTGAACTGTCTGAACCGTTTAGGAACCGAAATAGTAGGCGATAACAGTATGAGACAGACTTTCCATATTAGTTTACAGTACTTTGTTTACGGCACAGCGTGTAAGCAAACTTGTGTCCGTGAAAAGGGCTTATCAAAATTGCCTGTACTATTATGTATTCTGTGTCAAAACGCAGCTCCCGTCAAAGATTCGAAGATTTCGGGCACGGCTTATCAAAATGGTTATTACGTCTTCGCCATCTGTCGTATACTCCTATACATTACTGGTATTACCAATAATCTACTTTTATTTCAACTACGGAATGAAATAGGGTAATGGATTTTTCATTATGTATGTTAATATTTATGCTGAGAAAGTTTGTGAATGGTTGTGTTTTGATGTTTGTAACTCAATCATGAACAAACAACTAAACGGATTTGGATAAAATTTTGGATTGAAATTTGGCATACAGATTGGCATGACGTAGATCACCATATGGGATACATTTTTTGAAAAAAAGAGTTACGACGGAAAAATGTAATGAAGTCATTTTGCTTTGACAGAAGCATGACGTGGGCCATGGTGGTATGCGAATTAAAAACTTAAAACATTTGTTCATTTATTATATTCCTGGTTGTTTCTTTTTTCTAATAGTGCTGGCTGGAATCAAAGATTCTCGAAATCGCTTCCAACCTATTCTAAGACAACTAGCAATCTGTAAACCAATCAGCGAAAACTGTTGTCGTAATTTCAAGAACAATGGCGCCATTGTGCAGCAATTGCGCGGACTCGGTGTAATTTTCTATCTTAAAAAACAACAATCGTGAGATTGGCTCGTTTTAATCCAGGGTATAAAATTATGGCAGGAGTAAAATTAGTACCTATCATAAAAGTTCAACAGCTGAAGCCAACCCGCTTCTTATGATAAAAAAAAAATTATGCGTGTCAGCTCCAACGCGTGACTGGAGTTTAGTCCTGAAAAACGATTGTCTTAAAATATGTACAATAGGCAAAGGAAGTAATTATGATTTACTTCCATGCTATCAAAAATAGCTGTTAAATATTTGATTTTTTCAGCTGCATCCATAGCATCTGAAAGAATCACTTTTACAATCAATCTTTTAGTGCCCAATAATCGCCGTATTGAAACAGCTGAACATATATAACAACGAGTACTTTTGAGAACTCTTACTGAAAAATATTGGTAAACATGATTGTCTTATTTAAATTAAACAATAATTAAAGTTAAAATTACAGCCTATATACGTCCTAATGCTGGCCACAGGCCTCTCCTAATTTCTGAGAGGGTTTTAGGGCAAGGAAATGTCCGCCGCGCTACCCCAATGCGTGTTGGCGAACTTCACGTTTTCGAAATTTTTATTTTATTTCTCAGACATGCAGATTTCCTCACGATGTTTTCCTTCATCGTCGAGCACGTATTCAATCAGCACTAAAAATTGCAATTAACAATTTCATTGGTGTCGGCGGGGTCGAACATCCATAATTGCAAGATCCATTTTGAGAAGAAACCGGAATAACCGCACGCTGTGTAGTTTGCGTCGGCATACAAGTGAATTCCGAACCGTCCCTATAGTTTGAGGCCAAAGTGCTAATTCAAGTAATACAACCGGTAAAAGTTTCATTTTACTTTTTTTTAAAGCGTTGAAAAGGTACCTAAAATTCCCACTTTACTAAGTACTTCTAGTACTCTTTAATTTACTTTCTAAGTAGGTACTCAAGAAGTTAATATACGATTAAATTACATACGCTTTCAATTAATTGTAATAAACGTTGGACATATTATGAGTAATTTCTATGAGTAGATTTGTAATTACATTTCGTTAATGTCTACAATAAGAACATTAGTACGCTGTTCATGGCGGAACGTAATCCTCCTCCATAGATTGCTTCATATGAGAATATTTGCCATTGTTGCCACGCTTGGCAAGCGGATTGGCAAACGCAGTTTGTTATTTTTAGTCGTTATTAGAAAGACGCTGTTGCCCATCTTCTGATTTGTTTCCCTCTGTCGCCTCTTACGACACCCACGGGACGATATGGGGTTGTGTATATTCTTACACCGCCGCAATACGGTACTTGATAGTATAATCATAAAAATGGTTGAATTTATTTAAAAAATACTGTAACTTAATAGCTAACGATTTAATAAGTTAAAAATAAAAAAGACTGGCAAAAAAAGAAAAAGACCTAAATCATGTTTTATATTCACACAAAATTTCTCATTGGATAGATATAGCTCATACATAACAGGGATGATATATGAAACAGAGATTAAAATTTTGTCCACAACGTTAATAATACGTCGTAAAATTTGGAAAAGGGTCGGATTATAATAAAGAGAAAACAGTCAAATATTGAACAATACTTAAAAGTTTTAGACCTTTAACAGTTAAGCAGGGTAAAAGTGATAACATAAACACTGAAAAACCTTGATGAAACATTCACACACACAAACTTTTTTATAACGTTTATACGTTTTTAACGGTGGTAGAGCCCTGCAGCAGTTTTTTGCTGTTGCACGTATGGGCCGGCTCGAGCCGGGTTGGTACCACGACCTCACAGAATACCGGCGTGAAGTAGAGGCTCTGCTTCTGCGTTTCGTCTGGTGAGTGCAGGTGGCCGGAGGCCCAATTCCCCCCCCCCCCCCCCCCATCAACATGGTAGCGGAATTAGACAATAAACTACCCCAGGAGGGTACCAGTACCCCTGGAGAATCCCTCGCTGAGCATCCACGACCATGTTATTCCAATCCTGAGCGTGGGTGCTCAGGCTGCCCCGCGTATTCTGGGGGGGGGCAAAATTCCGCTCAAAAACAAAACTGCTCGGGGCAAGCTGAGCAACAATACCAAGGCGACCCCTGCCACGCTATCCGTGAATTTCTGCAACATCAGGGGACTTCACTCTAACCTAAACGCCGTCCACTACCATCTCGAGACGGCGAAGCCGGCCTTGCTCTTTTTGACCGAGACGCAGGTTTCCTCTCCGACTGATATTTCGTATCTTTCCTGCCCGGGGTACAAATTGGAGCACTCCTTTGTGCCTCGGGCTGGAGTTTGCGTGTATGTTAGAGAGGACATCTGTTCTCGACGCCTCGGCAGTCTTGAAGGTTCGGACCTGTCCATCCTTTGGCTACGCGTAGACAGCGACGACCATCCGCGCGTCTACGGGTGCCTCTATAGGTCCCATAGCGGTAATGCCGAAACAGACCGACTCATCGACCACGTCCAAATGGCTACAGATTCCTTGCTACAACAGGTCCCATCCGCAGAGATCGTGATCCTTGGCGATTTTAACGCCCACCATGCCGAATGGCTCGGTTCACGTTTAACCGATCATGCGGGGAGATCTGTTTATGACTTTGCCTTGGCATATGGTCTGACACAACTGGTTACTTCGCCTACGCGGATTACAGATGTGGAGGATCATACACCTTCCCTGTTGGACCTTCTGCTGACCTCTCATCCGGACGGATATCAGGTTTCCGTCGATGCCCCTCTCGGCTCTTCGGACCATTGTCTGATCCGGAGTATGGTGCCACTCACGCTCCCTTCGCGGTTGCGTTCTGCAGGTTGCCGCCGTGTTTGGCATTACAGGTCGGCGGATTGGGACGGAATGCGGTCTTTCTTTGCATCCTACCCATGGGGGCAGGTTTGCTTCTCGCCGGATGATCCCAGTGCTGTTGCTGACTCTGTCACTGATGTGGTGCTACAGGGAATGGAACTATTTATTCCATCATCTGTGGTACCCATCGGAGGCAGATCTCAGCCTTGGTTTGGTCGCTCCTGTAAGACTGCATTGCGCAGTAAGCAGGAGTGTTATCAAGCCTGGGCTGCGGCTTCGGTGACTCGGGATGTAAACACCAGCACACTTAAAAAGAAGTATAACTTCGCCTCCAGGTCCTTCAAAAGAGTTATTGCCAAGCCAAAGTCAGAGCACATAGGCAGAATTGGCGAGAAACTAGTTCGCCTTCCTTCGGGAACCCGTGCATTCTGGTCTCTCGCCAAGGCTATCCAAGGGAATTTCTGTAAGCCATCACTACCATCTCTGCACAGGGAGGACGACTCACTGGCCCAAGACGCAAAAGACAAAGCCGACCTTTTAGGCTCCCTTTTTGCGTCCAACTCGACTCTTGATGACGGGGGGAAAATACCGCCAACCATCCCGCGGTGTGAGTGCTCCATGCCGGATGTGCTATTCTCACAGCGCTCAGTTCGCAAAGCACTTCTCTCCCTGGACATCCAGAAGTCGAGTGGGCCTGACGGAATCCCCCCAATTGTGCTGAGGACGTGTGCTCCGGAGTTGGCACCGGTCCTAACGCGTCTTTTCCGGTACTCCTACTCCCAAGGCGTAGTCCCGAATTCATGGAAGACAGCTTTTGTCCACCCGATCCCTAAAAAAGGCGACCGCTCAGACCCGTCCAACTATAGGCCTATCGCGATCACCTCCTTGTTCTCCAAAATAATGGAATCCATTATTAACTGCCAGCTCATCCGGTACCTTGAGGATCACCAGCTGATTAGTGACCGCCAATACGGTTTTCGTCGGTGTCGATCGGCTGGTGATCTTCTGGTCTACCTGACCCATAGATGGGCGGAGGCAGTAGAGTCCAAGGGGGAGGCGTTGGCCGTTAGTCTGGACATTGCGAAGGCCTTTGATCGGGTTTGGCACAAAGCACTTCTTTCGAAGCTGCCTTCCTATGGGCTTCCCGAGAAATTGTGCAATTGGATCACCAGCTTTCTTGCAGATCGGAGCATCAAGGTCGTTGTAGACGGTGCATGTTCTGACTACAAGCCTATTAACGCTGGTGTTCCACAAGGCTGTGTGCTATCACCAACGCTGTTTCTTCTGCATATCAATGATATGTTGCTAACTGGTAACATTCATTGCTATGCGGATGACAGCACTGGTGATGCTCTATACACCGGCCGGGCCAATATTTCTCGGGAAAACGTCGCCGAGTACCGGAACAAACTTGTGTCTGAAGTCGAGTCTTTGCTGGACAAAGTCTCGGATTGGGGGCGACTAAATCTAGTCCAGTTTAATCCTCAGAAGACACAAGTTTGCGCGTTTACCGCTAAAAAGAACCCCTTTGTCGTATCTCCTCAGTTTCAAGGCACTCCCCTTCTTGCCTCAGCCAGTATCGGTATCCTCGGAGTCGACATATCGAGTGACGTGCAGTTTCGTGGTCACTTGGAAGAGAAGGCCAAATTGGCCTCTAAAAAGCTTGGCGTGCTCAGCAGAGCGGGACAGTATTTCATGCCGGCACACCGCCTGCAACTTTACAAGGCGCAGGTTCGGCCTCACATGGAATACTGTTCCCATCTCTGGGCAGGGGCTCCCCAGTGCCAGCTCCTTCCACTTGACCGCATCCAGCGCAGAGCGGCTCGAATCGTCGACGACCGAGCCCTTTCCGATCGGCTCGATTCATTGGCACTGCGAAGAGATGTTGCATCTCTTTGCATTTTCTTTCGCATCTACCATGGGGAGTGCTCTGAGGAATTGTTCGGATTAATCCCAGCCGCCAAATTTCACGAACGCACATCGCGGCAGAACTCCCGATACCATCCACACCATCTGGATGATTGGCGGTCCACCACTGTGCGATTTAGAAGATGTTTTCTTCCTCGCACAACTTCCTTGTGGAATAGTTTACCACCAGGGATTTTTCCGGACCGATACGACTTAGGGACCTTCAAGAAAAGAGCCTACTCCTTTTTAAAAGGCCGGCAACGCATCTGCAATTCCCCTGGTGTTGCGGTTGTTCATGGGCGGCGGTAGTCACTTACCATCAGGTGAGCCGCATGCTCGTTTGCCCCCTCTCCTATAAAAAAAAAAAAAAAAAAAAAACGAACCGCATTTTATATTTTTCTCACATTTTTTATGACTTTTTCAATTCTCACTATGATTAAGCGAACGCTATTAATTTTATGAAAATTGAATGACAAGCTCGTGGAAACTGTCCATGCGGTCGGAGCTAAGTTCTGCAAGACCCGCCGCAGAAGAACACAAAAACTCTCCGATCACACTCTTAATCTCATGGCTGTTAGACGGGAGATGAAGCTACATTCTTCAACAGATTTAACAGCATACAGGCAACTGAACAGACAGATCTCCAAATGCATGCGGCGGGACTTACACAAATTCAATACAGCTCGTATTGAAGAAGCGATCGAGCGGAACCGAGGCTCCAAAGTCTTTGCCAGAGATCTGTCTGCCAGAAAGCGCCAACTGTCAAAGCTGAAGACAGAATGTGGCAGCATCGTTTCCAGGGCACCTGAGATTTTGAGTGAGATTGAGAGGTTCTATGGGCAGCTGTACACGTCATCGTTGGAGCCGCACGCAAGTGTGAGTAACGATCCAAGAGCGAGTCTTATCCGACATTATTCCGATGATATCCCAGACGTCAGTCTGAGCGAGATTAGAATGGCTCTCCAGCACCTTAAAAACGGCAAGGCCCCAGGCGAGGATGGAATTACAGCGGAGCTTCTGAAAGCGGGTGGAAAACCGGTACTTGAAGTCCTTCAGAAGCTCTTTAATTCCGTCCTCCATGGTGGCATTACACCAGAGGCGTGGAGCAGAAGTGCGGTGGTCTTGTTCTTCAAGAAAGGCGACAACGCTCTCTTGAAGAACTACAGACCGATTACCCTTCTGAGCCGCGTCTACGTGCTGTTTTCGAGAGTCATTACGAATCGTCTCGCGCGCAGACTTGACGACTTCCAGCCTCCCGAACAAGCCGGTTTCCGAAAAGGCTTTAGCACCATAGACCACATACATACCCTTCGGCAAATTGTACAGAAGTCCGAGGAGTACAATTTGCCACTATGTCTGGCGTATGTGGACTATGAGAAAGCCTTTGATTCCGTCGAAATTTGAGCGGTGCTGCAGTCCCTTCAGCGATGCCAAGTTGACTGTCGGTATATCGAAGTGTTGAAGTGCTTGTACAGTAGGGCTACGATGGCTATCCGAGTACAGAACCAGAGTACGAAACCTATCCAATTGCAGAGAGGTGTAAGACAGGGTGACGTCATATCCCCGAAACTCTTTACCGCTGCATTGGAAGATGTTTTCAAGCTTCTGGACTGGAAAGGATACGGTATCAACATCAATGGCGAGTACATCACTCACCTTCGATTTGGCGACGATATAGTCCTTATGGCAGAATCGCTGGAGGACCTAAGCACTATGCTCAATGACCTCAATAGTGTTTCCCAACGGATAGGTCTTAAGATGAACATGGACAAAACAAAGATCATGTTTAATGTCCATGTCACACCTATGCCGGTAGTTGTTGGGAACACTAAGCTCGAAGTTGTTGACGAGTATGTTTACCTGGGACAAATAGTCCGACTAGGTATCCCCGCCCTGGGACCTAGAGGCGAAAGTACTCGCGTCATTATATCGATGGCGCGAGGAAGAGCGGGCACGGGGCTCGAGGCCGGTGCAGCGGCAGATCGCGCTGCGCCGAGAGGAGCTCCGTCAGGTCTTGGTGGCGGAATGGCGGCAAAGGCTTCTGCGCCCTACCGCCGGCCTCGCTACCGTCGAGGCGATCCGGCCAGTACTCGACGACTGGCTCGGGAGAAGGCACGGCTCCCTGTCGTTTAGGGTGACGCAGGTGCTGTCGGGGCATGGCTGCTTCGGCAAGTACCTGCGCCGCATAGACAGGGAGCCGGACGCTCGGTGTCACCACTGCGTCCATTGCGGGGAGGACACGGCGCAACACACGCTCGCCGAGTGTGTAGCTTGGGAGGAGCAGCGCCGTGTCCTCACAAATAAAGTAGGAGGCGATCTGTCGCTGCCGGCCTTAGTGCAGAAGATGGTCGGTAGCGCAGAGTCGTGGGATGCAGTGGTGTCCTTCTGCGAGGACGTGATGTCGCAGAAGGAAACTGCGGAACGGGAAAGGGAGATCTCGACTCCCTTTCCTGGCCGCAGAAGGCGCACCGGGCGCAGGAGAAGGGCGGACAACGCCCTTTTCCGGCCCCCATAAATGGGTCCAGGGGCGAGGGACTTGGGGAAGCCCCCGCCACCCCTACTCGATGGACCCGAGGCGGAGGCGCGCGCGGGTGTCGGTGCGCGCCCCTGAGGCGATACACGGGGTAGTTTAACACCTCACTACCCCGTGCAGGAGACGAGGCCTGGACGGACCGGGCCAGCACTAGTGTGGGGCTGCGGAAGAATTTGGATTCCCGCGGCCCCACGCGCACGTGTGAGTTGACACCGGGGTGGTTTTAGCCGGTAAGAGTCCGGCACGCCCCTCCGCCTTTCCCCAGGCGGAGGTAGTCCATGAGGATTTCCCCCCGTAAAAAAAAAAAAAAAAAAAAAAAGGTAAGTCCAACTTCGACCGAGAGGTCAATCGACGGATTCAACTCGGTTGGGCAGCGTTCGGGAAATTACGGCACATCTTCTCGTCAGGTATACCTCAAAACTTGAAAACGAGACTGTACACCCAGTGCGTGTTGCCAGTGATGACATACAGAACTGAGACGTGGTCCTTCACTGCTGGCCGGACGAGGAAGCTCAAGGTCGCTCAGCGAGCTATGGAGAGGGCTATGCTCGGAGTTTCTCTGCGTGATAAACTCAGAAATGAGTATATCCGCAGTAGAACTAGAGTGACTGACATAGCCCAACGGATTAGTAAGCTGAAGTGGCAATGGGCCGGCCATATAGCTCGAAGAACCGACAACCGATGGGGTAGAAAGGTTCTCGAGTGGCAGCCTCGTACCGGCAGGCGAAGTGTAGGGCGTCCCCCCACTAGATGGAGTGACGACCTGGTAAGATATGCAGGAAGTCGATGGATGCAGATGGCTCAGGACCGTGCTTTGTGGCATTCTTTGGGGGAGGCCTATGTTCAGCAGTGGACTTGTGAAAGGCTGTAATGATGATGATGATGATGATTAATTTTATAATACTCTGTTCGTGTTTTATGAAATTCATATTGAAAAATTCCTGAGTTTTATCCTTAGTACTTTTTTTTACTTATTATAAGCCAGTGCTTGACCACAATCCCACCTGGTGGTAAGTGGTGATGCAGCCTTAGATGGTAAATCGCTCTGTCTTATCGTAACAAAAGCCTATTCACTCTTGCCTTGAAGACGCCTAGATTGTATTCGGACGGAAACATATACGCCGGCAAATTATTCCACTCCTTTGCTGTACGCATTACAAAAGACGAAGCAAACCATTTGATTCTAATGTGTGGAATATCGTCAACAAACGGATGAAGACCCGCCGACCGTCTGGTTATCCGATGGTGGAAAGGAGAGGGAGGGATTAAGGCGTGTAATTCCTGCGCATTCTCACCGAAATGCATCCTATAGAATACCGAGAGACTGGCTACTCTGCGTCTGTGCTCGAGGCTGACAAGATTGGTTTCAACCAAATCAAGGTCACCAATGAGCCTCTTAGCACGTCTCTCCACTGATTCCAATGCTGCCAGGTGGCATTTTGTAGCACCAGCCCATATGTGACAGCAGTACTCCATGCACGACCGGACTTGCGCTTTATATAAGGTAAGAAGCTGCCCCGGCGTGAAGTAGCTGAAGCTGCCCCGCCGCACCCTTGTAAGGACACAAAGTTTCCTTGCGGCTGCTTTGGCTCTGGACTCAATGAACCGCCCATAGTTTAGGTTCGGATAAAAAGGAAAGTAGGAGCCAAGGCGAGCGGGCTCCTTTTAGCGGTAAAAAGACACGCTTGTGTTTTGGAGGCGTTAAATCTCACGAGATTGGCATCGCCCCATTCGGAGACTGCCTGTAGTGTGAGACTCACACGCTCAACCATAGCCTCTTTTTCTGACTGGATTTGATCGCGACTCGCCCGGGCGCTTGTTTGGTATCTCTCCACAACTGTGCTATCGTCTGCATACCCATAGATACCGGGAATGAGCAGATCATTTATATGCAGCAGGAAGAGAGTTGCGGAGAGAACGGAACCCTGAGGAACACCGGCGTTAGTCACCACAGTATCGGATAAGCAGCCATCAACGACAAAACCGGAGAGACCGTCCACTCAGAAAGTCATTCATCCAGACAATTAGGCAGGGAATAAGCCGTACGCTGAAAGCTTGCCCAAGCTTGCCCAATAGACTAGCGTGCCAAACCTTGTCAAAAGCCTTCGAAACATTGAGGGAAACAGCAAGTGCTTCACCACTGTTCTCGAGGGCCTCGCAGCATATGTGAGTGGCATACGCTAGAAGGTCCCCAGTTGATCGATTTCGGCGAAACCCGTACCCGTAAAGCGTGTCAACACAGGAGACAACTCAGGTGCACAGACGTTTAGAACTATACCTGGTATACCATCAGGTCCACTAGCTTTGTTCACGTCTAGACTTCGCAAGGTTTTAAGAACCTCCTTGTTGGCGATACGGACCTCAGACATAGAGATACGCTGTGAGGTAATTGAGATGGTACGCTGTTGCTACTGTCCAGACGCGAATTGTAAGCAAAAAGAGAAGCAAATAAGACCGCTTTCTCCTTAGGCGCATGCGCCAGTGAGCCATCTGGTTTTACCAGCGGAGGCAGTGTAGACCGACAGAAGTTTGTCTCGACTGCTTTGGCGACAGACCAAAAAGCTCTACTGCCAGATGGTTTGACAGAGAGCTTGGTGCCGATGCGTTTAATGCGGTCGAAACTGGCTTGGCGTAATGCCTTTTTGCACGACTTGGCGGCTTGGTTAAAGACTCTCTTCTTAAGGCTAACATCAGGAGCTTTACGGTCTCGAGCATCGACCCAGGATAAGTACGCCATATGCTTGTGCTTTTCAGCACGAGCGCACTCGGCGTTAAACCAAGGGCGAGCTTTACGACCAATGGGCACGTCAGCAAAAGGGATGAAATACTCCATCGCTTGACGTATCATATTGGTTATGGCATCCACGCAGCTCGACGGGTCTTCAGAGGAGAAGCAGACCTGCCGCCATTGATAAGATGCAAAGAAATTCCGCATCTCATCCCAATCTGCTGACTTGTATCGCCACATTTGTCGCACTCCGTGGAAATCGTAGTTAGGTGGGGAATATAACGACACAGATTTCACCAGACAGTATTCAGAAGTTCCCAAGGGTGAGGTAACCTGAACATCGTACCTGTCTGGATCGGTCGTCAGCAGAAGGTCGAAGCAGTTAGCATCAGGTACCCTAGTCGCTTGTTGTACCAGCTGGGAGAGCCTCAGCGATAAGGCAAAATTCCACGCCTCTCTCCCAGCGTGGTCGGTCTTCTAGTATGGGAACAGCCAGTCCTAATGACAGGTATTAAAGTCCCCCAGAAAAACCAACTGTGCATTAGGGTACCGATTTAGAGCCACATCAGAGGCTTCACTGAGGTGTTCAAATAGCCTAGTTGTCTACTGGTCGCCGATGTGCGATCGATAGACACAAGAAAAAATAATTTTATCCATTCCTGTGTCTATCAATACCCATATCGTAGAGAAAGTGGGGTCTTCAAGGTAACGGAGACGCTTACAGCAGATGTCGTTGCGGACGTAAACACAGACTCTGGCGCGCTGATGGAAATTATGCTCCAATGTGTACCCAGGGTAGCCAAGGTACGCCGCATCTAGAAGACATCTGATCTGCGTCTCAGTCAAGAAGAGTAAGTGCGGCTTATCAGTCTCAAGGTGGTAATGGACTGCATTGAGATTACAGGCCTTGGATGTTTGTGAGGTGCACTTTAATGGAGAGGGAGTGCAACCGCTGTACAAACTTACTCTTCTTTTTCCTTTTTTCTTTAATGGTGGGAGTGAATAGGTTGAGAGAATGGCAGTTGGACGAGGCGTCACACATATAACCTAGGGACGCAAACAGAGTCATAGCATCGATGGTACCTAGCATGGAGATCGCGGGGACGCCCAAACCCCCTGGAAATGGCCACCAGGCCCTCTCCTCCGGGCGCCAACTAGCATGGTGGAGCCATCATAGGATTTTTCGTAAGATGGTGGGGCTGCCTTTCATGAGTGGCTGGCTTATTAATTGGGCCCCCAACTATCTACGGTCAGCCAGCGGTGCAACCGTGCTTCAGATCCCGCTAACCTCCATAACCAGGCACCTGACACTAAGAAACGGCCGCGTCACAACCGGTCTGTATGCGCAACGCAACTGTCCAGACCAATTCTCCCTAAGAAATGGGTTTCACCTAACATCATATCGGAACACGATTTGCATCATTTGGCGGTATGTCTTTGCCAGGTGGGTGGTAACTAACCCTCGGCGGGCCTCTCACTAGTAGAGGACCAACCTACCACCAGTATGTAGTACTGCTCGTTTAGCACTACCCAGGGAATACGTGTAGGGAATCAGGATTCAAGTAATTCTTACGCATGCGAGCAGCTTCATCCCCCATTTAGCTTCATCACTACATTTACTATTTAATGTATATTTTGTTTTATTTTTAAGTGCTGGCAATTATGCTTGGTTCGTTGGTCGTTTTTCTGGATATTGCCATAGTTGCTACGCATGGCAAGCAGCTTTTCAACTGCAAATTTTTAAATATTTTAGTTGGTATCAGGAAGATGCAGTTGTCAATCTCGTGTTTTACTTTCTAAGCTTCTCTTCTCGCTTCTCGCTACGCTGTCCCTTCTCATGACACCCGCGGTATGATAACTATGGAGTGGCAAATTTTCATACGCTGCCACTAAAAAAAATTTGGCAAAATTTTACTTCAATTTAACTAAATCAAATCAATTTATATTACTCTAATTTTGATTAAATAAATACAATTAATTTAAATACGCGCTTTCGTTCATGACATTTTTTACATTAACTATATTTCTGCACCACAAGATTATTTAATATAAATGAAACAAAAAATATATAGATATATACTTTTATAAAAATACATATGACAATTAAAAAAAATATTAAGCTTCAACATATAAGTATTACTTTGATATTAAATTTGTTTCATAAAGGACATTGAAACCCTTTATGTAAAATAGTCCTTGAATATTCAATTATTCAGCGTTCTAACAAACTTCTTAAGGGTTACGGTAAGGTTATTAATATGTATTTTCAACATCGCAATGGAATTGAAAACATATTTTACTCGTAATATTTGCTATATTACGAGCCCCGTTCAATAAAAAGGACGGCGCCATGGCGGCTAAAACCAACCCGAAATCATGCCCAACTATTGTCAGAACACGCACACATACACATATGCATCTAAAGTCATTTGCGACCAATAACATGATTTTAATTGCATATGCAGCGCTCCGTCTATCTTCCTGTGTTGGTCATGTATTACGCGTATTTTTTTATTGGAATCTAAGATTAGAAAATTAGATTATTGAATATAAAAGATTCTGCAGCTCATGGCACATATAATTATACGTTAGCTTTGTTGCATTTTATGTATTTTATTTTACCTACATAATATCTACTATACTAAGAGATAGCCCTCTTAACTACTTCTGTCATCGAGTAACAGTACATGCATTGTTGTTTCTATCGAAGCGTAAAGAGAGCTAGTATATGTATACAGGGTTATTTTTCAACGAGTAGCCAAATTTAAAACTTAAGTTCAAATATATAAATAATAATATACCATTATTGTAGTATTTGAAAGTACGGGTAAATAAGGCTACGACTTTTATTTCAAATTATCCCAAATTGAATGAGAGTTATGGGCAACTACTAGGCGTACGCGCGCACCTCTGTGTGCGATTCAATTCACAACGTTTTTGCCGACCGATTACCTTGCACTATTACCGAAAAACCGAATACCTATGCACCCTTACAAATGTGGCGTGCGTAGTAAAATAGATATTTATGAATAACAATCAGTTAAACCACGCGTTTTGTATTTAAAAGATAAAAAGTACAGAATGTTTGAGATTTATTTTTGATTAATTTTTCTTCACCGTTTGCCTACATTACTTATTCTGAACCTTCTTTGCAAATTTGGCCGGTTATTGCAAGATAACCCTGTATATATGTTAGGCGTTCCATCTTAGTCCTCAAATGTGACAACGCTCCTGAAACCTCTAAATGTATGTTTATGTGTAAATTTGTGTATTTTCTTGAATTGATTAAAGGATCATAGAAGTAAACGGCTAATACGTTCTAAATCAGTTTACTGGTTGTTGCGGTGGAGTGAGAAAACCGGTAAACCGCGGCCGTGCTGCGGTTTTATACCATCGTAGCAATGCGCTCCATGTACGTTTCGCAAAGCAAAACTCGGAATAGGTAGCCTTTTACGACCATTTGGACTGTAAGTTGACTTATCAGCTCTATTGTTAAAAAAAACTACATAATATTATCTACATAATTTATGTTGATATCGATTATGTTGATATTTTGACTTCTAGAAATCAGATTCATTACATTATCATTCTAATGGGAAGTTGATAAATTTGAAAATAATGGACACAACTTCACAATACACTTTTATTGACAGATGACCTAAATTTTACTCTGGCTTTTTACAATATTAACCATCATAACTTCTGACCCTTGTCATTATCCGCTATCAAGCTCCATCGAAATGGGTCCATGTTTATTTCGAAACGCGTAATTAATTCGCTTCGTAATGAGATTAGCAGGCAAAGTTTCACTCTCGTGTAAATGAAATTGCTGCATGACAAAGTTTACACGACTGTAATTAGTATTAAAACACAAGTCACATTTTCTGTAAAATCTGCTTAATTAAGTTAGACTACAATAACGTGCTTAACTTTTTAATTGATAAATCTTTTTTTTTAATGGGCCATATAACTGTGAGAACCAACAACCGATGGGAAAGAAGGGTACTCGAGTGGCAGCCTCGCACAGGTAAACGAAGTCTAAGGCGGCCCACTACCAAATGGAATGACGCAGAAAGTCGATGGAAGCAGACGGTTCAGGACCGTGCTTCGTTATATTCCTAGGGATATGCCTGTAATGATGTTGATGAAAACTATTGAGAACTTTTTAACCTTTCTTTAATTACAGCTTTATTTTTAAATGAGATAAACATGATATTAGTTTGTTATGTCATAATCACAATAGAAGTAATTTTTTTCTACCACTCGAATCATCATTTCAATCATGATAATGATGATGATGAAACAGTCATAACGAAATGATGATTATGACGATGACAGACGCACCAATATAGGTACATATTTAAAAATCTGTCTAATCTAGATGGAGTAATTGATTTAAGAAATAGAAGAACGTTAAAAAAAACATCATCATACAAAATAAGTTCGGAGTGAAATCGGAATGAAACTCATCGACCCACCTACCAGAAAAAGCAGAATAGCGTCCTTGTACTCGTAATACAGGCTATGACTAAAAGATTGTGCGTGTAATTCACACACAACAAGTTGTTTTATAATACAATGCCGTCTTTAATCTATATATAATAATGTCGTTCTCAATTTTAACAACTTGACTAATTTTTGGAATTATTGATTTGTTGATTGGTAAACCTGTACCTGTAAAAATATTATCAATACAAGTTGCACTACACCCTGCAATACGTGCAGCTTCAAAGAATAAATTATCAATTAAATTATAAATTATGCCAAGGGCACATTACCAAGGGATCAAGCCCTCTTTTACTGGTTTGTTGTTTTTTTTTTTTATGTGGAAAATCGAAGCTCTTGTATCTGTTAATTTTATATAAGTATTGTGAGCCTTTTCCAAGTAGGAAGGGGTTAATTAAACCTGGCTAATTAAACCTGACACAAGTAGAATAGGGACGATTTAAAGTTCTTAACCATTTTGAGCCCTGTCTTCGTGAACGCGTTTCTTTAGCTTAAAATAATTGTAAGGCACTACCAACAGCTTTTGATTACTTTAGTGAATAATCATTCTTTCAAAAGAGACCTAAAAACTAAGTTACTAAATAACACAACGTAAATAAGGTTCCTAACCAAGACATTCATGCAATAAATATGACAAACGGCCTATAACTAAACCTTAAGCAGATCTTTGAGAGAGATATATATTTTTATTTATCTGTTACGTAAATTTTAAGTTTTTGTTGTTTTATGTAAATTTTAATATTTTAATAAACGGCCATTTTATATAAAGAAGGGGGAGAAGCGTTACAACATGTTCAATTGCTCTCCATTTCTCATTTTTTCTCACTTTTATACGTGGTAGAGCCATGCTGCAGCTATATTAGTAGCATAGTTGTAGCACGAATGGGTCGGCTCGACCGGGGAAAGACCACGCTCTCACAGAATACCAGCGTAAAATAGCAGCTTAACACTGCTGTCTTTCGTATAGTGAGTGCAGAGAACCTATGGGTCACAGCAACTACTTAGCATCAGGTAGACTGTGTGCTCAAAATATAACACACACACACATACACACACACACACACGCACCCACGCATTCACCCACGCACGCAAATATGCAAGCATGTGTGTAATAGCAAAGAAAAATAATGAATTTGTCTGCTTCAAGAGATCCTAACACTAGCAGAGGCCTATCCAGTTAATAAAGAAAATTAAAAAGCATATGAATTTTGCGAAATACTTTCTTAAGGCTTTTTATGACTAACAACTTAAATTTTACAATGTAGTCTGATTTTATAGCCTTCACTTGTCGCGTTGCTATTTTATTACTTAAGAGCTTTCAACATCGCACTTTTATTAATTTTAAACGAGATTTACTTGCAACAATGCCGGCTTGTATTTACCGTCCTTTGAAAACGCTCTAAAAGTTTCAATACAAGAAAAATCCGAGAGCACTTTGCTATTAAGAAGCGTATTACAAAAAAAAAACGCGAAATTACAAGGTTTCCTCGTTGAAATTGTATGTTTATCGTTCGTTGCTTAAAATAACAATTACTTTGTAAAAATAGTTCATTTTCTCTTCTCAAAAAAGCTCAGAGCGGATTTTAGATAACTTATTTATTTAATCAGTAATAATCATTCTCCCGATGCATGTTTAGGCAAAAATGCTCGAAGAGATGATTTGGGAGCTCTAATTTATAGATTCTATTGAATATCGACTATCAAAAAAAAATATTTTTATCTCCCAAATATCCTACACTTTAATAATTATAGAATACATTTTCGTTATATACCTTTCATAAAAATATACATAATTCAAAAAACGACCGAAAAAGATTCGATACAAGCCTCTATATTTCCGAAGTTCTACATCATTTAGACGTAAAATTTATACTAAACTAAACATCAACATTTGCCTAAACTATACTATTATTTTTACTTTTTAAATCGTTACTATTATATTTTAATTAATTAAATAAAAATGCCATATATTTCACTGCGCTGGCCATCAGCGTTCACTATCGAGCGCTTGTCGAGGTTGTACCTGCGTCAGTTGATTTCGCGCGCTGCGTCGTTTCGATACTACCGTACCTACTGTGCGTCGATTGCTATCGTAGTGCGCGTCGATTGTCTGCGTGCTAAAGCATCGCCTACTACGACCGCAGTTTTTGATCGATCGGTTTAAAACTATTTTATATAGTTATACTTTAGATCACGTCTCTTCCATTAAACATGGTAGGGATAACGAGTCTATAGCATTGGCACAATTGAGCAAGCAAGAAAATATTATTATAGAAAAATGTGGTCTATTCATTGACCTAGATCATTGTTATTTGAGGACTTCACATAATGGTTTATACAGCGACGGTCTTATTAAAGTTAAGTGTCCTATTTCAGCTTTCGGAATAGATTTTGACACGGCCTTTCGACCAAAAAAAGTTAAAGGTTATAAATTCAGTGATTCAAGTGTAACATTAAATCAAAATAATGACTGGTTTTACCAAACCCAAGGCCAGCTTCATTAAGCAAATAAAAATGTCTGAATACTTGCCATAATATGTACTGGCACAGATTATACAGTAAAAGTACTAAAAATTTACAAAGACAACCAATTTTAGATTTTCAATATGTTACCCAAGTTACAAGCTTTTTATGAAAAGTGTGTACTGCCTGAAATTATCGACTCGAGAAAAGAAAAATATGTTAGTTACATTTGGTTGTTTTATTTATTAAAACAATTAAAAGATTATATAAGAATTAATTAAGAAATTAATAAGATAATATTAAAATGACACATGAAAATATTTTCCATCCACTGAAAACTTTGTATTATGGAAGGTCAAGATCGTTTAATTGCCATACTCACAGTATTATAGTGCGAGCGAGTGAATAGATATGAAAGAAAGTGTAGGTCGCATAGCTCGCCGCCCGCTCGGTGTGTAAAATACCTGCGAAACGCTGAAATGTAAGAGGGCTCTTAATGGAAAAGATAGTTACTGAAATCAAGCCCTAAGCCTTATATATATATATATATATATATATGTATATATATATATATATATATATATATATATATATATATATATATATATATATATATATATATATATATACTGATGTTCCTATCTTGATAACAGAGTAATTGAATACTCCTCCAACTGTCGCCGAGTCATTACTCAAATAGAATGTTACTACCTGTTTAAAAGAATTTAGAATTGAAAAAGAACTACCGCAAGATATTGTAAAATACTTGAAAACCATTGAAGAAAAGAAACCGCAGATTTATGGTGGATTTCCGTTACAGTTATTGCGTCCATAATAGATTTAATTGCACCTCATCTTGCTATTATTTTTAATACTTGTATCGATTCTGGTGATTATCCTGATTTAATAAAACATAGTAAAGTAATACCTTTATTTAAATCTGGTAGTACATTAGACACCGCCGATTTTAGACCTATTTCTGTACTACCAAATTGTTCTTGATCAAATGTTAGATTTTTTTAATATATATATATATTTATATATATATACCTAGTCAGGTCATAAGTATTGTCACACAGTAAAAACTTTTCTTTTAGAATGCTGGCCACAAAAAAGTTTATTGAATTCGAATTTGGAATTGTTCATGAAAATAAAACTGTATACTTTTTAGAATTTTACTCATTTTTAAATATGGTGTGGACGCTTAAAGAAGATCATGTTGCAGTTATTGCGTTGCATCGTTGCGGTTACGCGCCAATTCAAATTTTTGACATACTGAAAAATTTGAATATAACCAAAAGATTCGTTTATCGTACCATCAAATGATACAATGAAGACTCCAGTGTAGATGACAGGTCAAGAAGTGGTCGCCCTCGGTTTGTTAGGACTCCAGCAGTGATAAAAGCTGTGAAGGCGCGAATTCAAAAAATCCCAAACGTAAGCAGAAACTGTTGGCCCTTCAGATGGGGTTAAGCAGAACCACGCTGAAAAGGGTGTTAAATGAAGACTTAGGGCTTCGAGCATATCGAAGAAAAACAGGACATCGTTTGAATGCTCGTCTAATGGACCTGAGACTGAAGAGACGCCGCGCTTTGTTGAAGCGGTACGCGGGAAAAAAATATCGGGAATTTTCGGATGAAAAATATTTTACCGTAGAAGAGAGCTACAACAAACAAAATGATAAGGTGTACGCACACAATAGTGAAGAAGCGAGCAACCGTATTCCGCGTATCCAACGAGGTCATTTTCCATCCTCGCTCATGGTATGGTTGGGAGTTTCTTATTGGGGCTTAACAGAGGTACATTTTTGTGAGAAAGGTGTTAAAACGAATGCAGTTGTGTATCAAAATACAGTCCTGACGAACCTTGTGGAACCTGTTTCTCATACCATGTTCAATAACAGGCACTGGGTATTCCAACAAGATTCGGCGCCAGCTCATATAGCGAAGAGCACACAAGACTGGCTGGCGGCGCGTGAAATCGACTTCATCCGGCACGAAGACTGGCCCTCCTCCAGTCCAGATTTGAATCCGTTAGATTACAAGATATGGCAACACTTGGAGGAAAAGGCATGCTCAAAGCCTCATCCCAATTTGGAGTCACTCAAGACATCCTTGATTAAGGCAGCTGCCGATATTGACATGGACCTCGTTCGTGCTGCGATAGACGACTGGCCGCGCAGATTGAAGGCCTGTATTCAAAATCACGGAGGTCATTTTGAATAAACTTTAGTGTCATAAGAATCTATGTTTTGTTAAGTTCATTTTGGTATATAAATGGTTACATAATGAATAAACTTGTTTCAATTATTTTATATTAAACATGTGACAGAAGTTATGACCTGACTAGGTATATACTTATATATATATATATATGAATCAGTGGAAAATCGCGTGTCTGAAATATGTTACTTATATGTTACAATAAATGATTATAATATCAAACTATTTTATTTTTTATAGAATATGGTGCAAACGAGCATCTAGTTGATCTAATTACCGGATATTAAGTGACGACCGTCAGCCAGCCTTCTGTCCGGAAAAATCGCTGATAGTGATAATAGAATTATACGTGGAAGAGCCCCGCTACAATAGAACACACTAGGTCTGCTCAACCTCGGAGAAACCACGGCTCCGAAGCACAGTGGCGAAATATATCATTGCGAAAGAAATAATTGTATAAAGTACAAATAATCGTTTCAGGTTTGGATGTTTGCCTCGGCAACATAGGAGAAATTCCTAGTTTGAGCTTTTTAAATCAATAAAAAATTATATTACCCTACAAGTGGTAAAATTAAAAAATTTATGCCACCGACTTGAATATAAAGAAATGAGAACATCATTAATGTAGTTATCAAGGATAACTCAAAAAGTACTGGTCAGATCTTGATCAAATTTATATGGGAAAGAAGCAGCAACTCTCGAATAAAATAATCATCAAAATCGGTTCACCTTGAAAAATGTAGTGACACATTAAAAAATACAGGTGAATTGCGAAACTTCTTTAATATTGCACTAGCAAAATCAAATGCTTCTTTATGTCATCTACCTGGATGTGTGTTAACACGTGTTTGTTATATACGGTGGGATCTAATTTAACCCTGAGGTTACTTTAGAATCGCTAAAAATATAAACTATCTTCAAACTAGACAAAATAATAAGTGCATATAAACTATATAAAAGACTTCTAAAATCGCCACTTTATTTTATTTTCAATAAATATTTATAAATAAATTTCAGTCAAGGCAAGTACTTATTTAGAACCCTATTATAAACTATATTTGTACAGCTGTGTCTTGGTGTGGATGGTGTGCTACGCCGGCGCTACGCTCAACTCTTTTTTTTATTTAAAAATAACGTTACCCCCACATTAGGACTTTTTCCTGTATCGTGGAGGCAGTATACAAACATAGACAAATATCTAGACCCGGAAGGGTTATATACATATACCTGTTCCGAGCGGAATTCGAACCCGCGGCCCCCAACGCAACAACTCATTACTAAGCCACTGCGCCACGGAGCCGTGAACTATATATACTGTCTCGCTTTTACTTTTAGTAAGCAACCCTTATTTACAGCCACTATTTAATCGGCAACCCTAACCATTATTTAGAGAAAAATTCGAAAATGTAACATACGATCCGGCGCCTTTTGTTGATCCAATATGCATCTATGGTAACTAATGTGGCTCCGACCGGATCAACATCTACACTCACTGGACTGCTTACTAGCGTTCGCCAAAGTTGATCTGATATACAAATCCACCTTGCGATAGCTACACAAAATGCTGATCCGATTTAAATGAGCCAATCAGAGCACATCAAACGATCGGACTTGTAGCGGAAACAGTGGCAGCGACGATATTGTCTAAGGTGGAACTTGAAAAACAAAAACACTGCTTCACTATATCAAAATGATAATCACAAACAAAATTAAAAATATCTATCAAAGAAACATATTACATTGACACGGGTCACACACACAAGTGTACGTACGATTAGCTGCGGAAATCGTAAACAAGTAAAAATATTTTAATAATTTGAAAGATTGATTTTTTTTCTCATTTCTCGAAGTACGAATAGCTACTCCAGAGACTGCTAGGCACTAGAAGCCCTCTGCCAGCAGTGAGATGTTGGCTATGGACTTTGGGCTGGTGTTGTTAGTTAAGATAAGACCTTACCTCCGGTCTTGGTGCAGTGACTTGAAGGTATACTTCATTGACTGCTTCTAGAACTCTCTGACGAGTAGTACTAAGTGTGCCGAGTTTGGGATCGTTATGTTAGTTATGATGAGACCTTACCTCCGGACATGTTGAAGTGACTTGAAGGTATACTTCGGTGACTGCTACTGGAACTCTTTGACAAGAAATACTAAGTGTGCGAGATCCTATCCGCAGAGATCGTGATCCTTGGCGATTTTAACGCCCAACACGCCGAATGGCTCGGTTCACATTTAACCGACCATGTGGGGAGATTTGTTTATGACTTTTCCTTGGCATATGGTTTTACACATCTGGTTACTTTGTCTACGCGGATTCCAGATGTGCAGGATCATACACCTTTCCTGTTGGAACTTCTGCTGACTTCTCCTCCGGTCGGATATCAGGTTTCCATCGACACCCCTCATTTCTCCTAGGGCCATTGTCTTGTCCGGAGGGAGGTGCACTATAGTAGCGGTTGCATTCTATAGACTGCCGCCGTGTTTGGCACTATAGGTCAGCCGATTGGGATAGAATTAAGTCTTTCTTAGCATTCTACCCTTGAGGGCAGGTTTGCTTCTCGCCGGACGAACCCAGCGTTGTTGCTGATTCTGTCGCTGGTGTGGTACTTCAAGATATGGAACTTTTTATTCCATCTTCTGTGGTGCCCATCGGAGGCAGATTTCAGCCATGGTTTGGTCGCTCATGTAAAATAGCATCAGACTATAAGCAGGAGTGCTACCAGGCCTGGGCTGACGACATCTTTACAGCCCGAGACGTTGATTTCTCGGAATTTAAGCACCAGCGCTCTTCAAAAGAAGTAGTATTCCGCCTCCGGGTTCTTCAAAAGTCATTGCCAAGGAATGGTTAGAGCACATCGGCAGAATTGGCGAGAAATTAGTTGACCTTCCTTCGGTAACCCGAGCATTCTGGTCTCTTGCCAAGGCTGTCCAAGGGAACTTCTGTCAGCCATCTCTTCCATATCTGCACAGAGAATACGACTCACTGGCCCACGCCGCAAAGGAGAAAGGCGATCTGTTAATCTCTCTCTTTGCATGAAACTCGACTCTTGATGACGGGGGGAACACACCGCCGACCATTCCGCGGTTTGAGTGCCCCATGCCAGATGTGCGGTTCGCAAAGCACTCCATTCTCTGGTCGTCAACAAGTCGAGTGGGCCTGATGGAGTCCATTCCATTGTGCCGAAGACGTGTGCTCCGAAGTTGGCACCGGTTTTAACGCGTCTTTTCCGGTACTTCTACTCCTAGGGCGTTGTCCTGAATTCATGGAAGATAGCTTTGTGCACCCGATCCCTAAAAAAGGTGACCGCTCAGACCCGTCCAACTACAGGCCTATCACCATAACCTCCTTGTTCTCCAAAATAATGGATAAACAGTTTTGTCGGGTTTGATCAGCTGGTGATTTTCTGGTCTTCCAAACTCGTAGATGGGCGGGGGCATTAGAATCCAAGGGGAAGGAATTGGCCATTAGTTTGGTCATAGCGAAGGCCTTCCATCGGGTCTGGCACAAAGCGCTTCTTTCGAGCTTCCTTCCTATGGGGTTCCTGAGAAATTGTGCAATTGGATCACCAGTTTCCTTGCTGATCGAAGCATCAAGGTCGTATTAGACGGTGCATGCTCTGATTACAAGCCTATTAATGCTGGTTTTCCGCAAGGCTGTGTGTTATTACCAACGCTGTTTCTACTGCATATCAATGATTTGTTTCAAAACTGGTAGCAACGACAGCACTGGTGATGCAATATACACCGGCCGTGATAATATTTCTTGGGAAAACATGGCAAGCGAAGTCGATTTGTGTTGTTTACTTTTAATTATCTGGTATTTATCACATTAATCAACTGTTATTTAATACATACATTTTTCAAAGATTTTAACCAGAATAGATATCAAGGTGATGTAGTTTTATGCTACTTACATATCATTTTACACTATTTTAAATTCATTTTTCCATTCTGTTTTGATTTTCTGCATTTACCTCAAAACTGGATATTTTGTATCACTATTATTTCCATAGGATCCTGTAACGTTTGTAAACCATAAGAACACAATAACAAATCATTTTCACTTCGTATTTTCACGCCATCAGCATTTTTTAATTTGGTGTCGATGGAGTCTACCTTTTTCGATCTTTTATTTAGTTCTCCGTAACTCTGCAATTTCGGGCTGTGTGCGCACTGGTGCGCTACCTTTTTTCCTATAGCAATAATATCTCATTTTTCACTTAAATCTTGCCGTTTCTCTATTACGAGCCTAAAACCAAAATTTGACATGTTTTGACATCGTTGTTTATCTGGTTGTCACGACAATTTTTATTCAAATTCGCTACCGGTCTGTTGTTTCTACTTCGATAATTCCACATAAATACTCTTTCCTCTTGGCCATTTACAAAAAATTTGCGTTTAATTTAAATAATTTTCCGTTCTCTCTAAAAAGGTATAAAAGCCGAACAATCGGTCAAGAAACTGAGTCTCGCTTCGGTTCTCAAACTCGAAGCATCTCCTAAAGGCCTTATCCCGGGGCCGCACTGCCCCGGGATCCTGCAAGCCTCTGTCCTGCCTGAAGTCGCCGGGATCCTGCAAGCCTCTATCCTGCCTGAAGTCGCCGGGACCCTGCAAACCTCTGTCCTGCCTGAAGCCGCCGGATCCTGCAAACGTCTGTCCTGCCTGAAGTCGCCAGATCCTGCAAGCCTCTGTCCTGCCTGAAGTCGCTGGGATCCTGCAAGCCTCTGTCTTACCTGAAGTCGCCGGATCTTGCAAACCTCTGCATTCACCTGAAGTCGTTGCCTAGACACGCCCACGCCTTCACCTACGCTGCGCGTGCTCGCTCCAGGCGCTGCGAGCACCACCACCAAAAGCGGTGTACTACTTGGATCTTCGGCCTCAGCTTCAATACTTATCATTTTTATTATCTCTTTTTAGAAATAATTGTAAATCACGTCACCCATCTTCACCGTCATACATCTTTTTTTTATATAAATCTGTAAACATCTTTTTTTTATATTTTAAATAGATTATTTGTTTTGCCCTATTTTTGTTGTTTTGTTGTTGCTAGGTTAGGTTCTTTTTTTTGCTTTTAATTGTCGCTTCACGATATTTTGGCGCCCAACGTAAAAGTTCTCTTTCCCTCTTAATTTCTTAACTCTTTATTTATTCATCCTTTTCATATCTTCCAAATTCTAAAACAAAACTTCATCTAGTTTTTCAACTTATCTGGATTATATTTAGACCTACATTTAACACTTCACTTACATTCATCACTTTAATATTTTTATTCTAGATAACTTAAAGAGATATAATTTTTAATTAAATTTTTATTTCTTAAACTTAACTTTGCACTTAATTATAACAATGAAAAGGGTTATTAAGTACGAATTCCTTAACAAGGCCGAGCTCGAATACGAAGTAAAGATTACATGTGAGGAACCAGCTAATACTGTTTTACTTCTAAAAAAACAGGTTTTGCGTTTAGTTGCGAATTCTCACCCTGAAGATATTCTGACTTCTCCAATTCCGATTGAGGATGACTTGTCTCAAATTGATTCTACTTTGACCTACTTGGACTGTAAAATTAAAACATTTTTTACAATGTGAAACCAAATACTTGCGACTAATAGAAACTTTTATTAATCATGTTTTTTACAGATTGGAACGAATAGATACTGACTTATATCCAGACTTTAAAACTATTTTCGATACTTTGAAGATAAAATTCGACACTATTACTAAACAATTTGAATCCTTGACTCCAGCTTCAACTGAAAATGACCCTCCATTACTTGACCCTCCTGTTGACCCGACTGTCATGGAAGTCCCTCTTATTTCTCAAACTTCTGTTCAGGTCCATACCCCGTATCCTCCACCACCACCTCAATCTTTTTCTCCAACTAACGTCTTCAAAGATCTGAAAAGACACACCTTCAATGGTAAAAGCTGTCCAAGATCCTTTCTTCAAAAACTTGAAGAATACTGCTTAGCTCGTGGCTTGTCCAAAGACTTGTTGATTTCTCAAGCGTTCGAAATTTTCACTGACAATGCTTCTCATTGGTTCAGATTTAAATATAATCAGAATCCAAACTTAACTTGGAACGAACTTTCTTCTTTATTAATCAAAGACTTTGGTGGTTTTGATTATGATCATAAACTTCTAGAAGCGATTAGGAATCGGACTCAAGGTCGTGATGAACCTATCGTCATCTATATTTCCATCATGTCTGGAATGTTCTCTCGTCTTTCGAAGAAACTTTCTGAAACAGAACAATTGGAGATTATTTTGAGGAATATTCGCCCATGTTATTCAGTCTTCGTAGCTCTAAAAGACATTGACTCTATTGACTCTTCTGGCTACTTGCCAAAACTATGAAAAGTTCCTAGACAGAGACAAACAATTTAAAGAACCAAATGTATAACAAAGTCCTCTTATTTCTGAATTCAACTACAAGCATTCCACTTCAAGTTCAGTTGACTCTCCAAATTCTTCTAATAACTCACGACCTTCTCCTCCCTTCATGAATAAATTCACTTCATCCTACGAATACCCTTCTAGACAAGTTAATAGTCTCTCTCAAACTAAAGCTCCTCAAGAAAGCTCTTTTTGTGTTCGCTGTCGTAAACAAGGTCATTCTTTGAACACTTATACTCAACCACGATTCGTGATTTGTTTCAAATGTGGTCTTAAGGGTTTTAAAACTGCAGATTGCCCTACTTGTTCTCCCAAACCTAATACTAGTTCAAAAAAACTAACTGCTGACTTGAAAAGTAACTTAAACTTTGATAATGACGATTGGACTAATTGGATTAAAACAATTCAAAACTTCTTTTCTTGTTACAAAATCTCTTCTACACTCTACTCCAAAGAACAAGATATTAATCGTCCATTCGTTAATGTTAAAATTTATGATTTAACTTTATCTGGTTTACTAGATTCTCGCAGCTCAGTAACTATTCTGGGTAATAGTTCTCATTTGGAAATTCTTAAACTGGGCTGCAAACTTCTCAAGTCAGATCTTATTACTGTCTCTACTGCTAATAATCAAAAAGTTAATTCCTTGGGTTATTTTGACTTACCTGTTCATTTCAATAATCAAACTCATTTGATTAAAGCTTATGTTTTCCCTGAAATATTTCATTCACTAATACTAGGTATTGACTTTTGGAGAAAATTTAATCTTTTACCTAGTGTTTTATCTTCTCTTAACTTTACAGAATCTAAATGCTCTGCTATCGAAACTAAAGATATTAAAGTTTTACCTTATGAGCATTTAACTCCTAATCAAAAGAACATCGCTAATGACATCATCCAACGCTTCAAGACAATTTCTTTTGAAGAAAAAGGTATCCTGGGAAGCACACACTTAATCACCCACAAGATTGATACTGGTTATTCTCTTCCAATCAAACAAAGATGTTACAGACTGTCTCCTGAAAAACAAAAGGCGTTAATTAATGAAGTTGACAAGATGCTGGGATGGAACGTCATTGAACAATGCGAAAGTCCTTGGTTATCTCCAGTTCTCATCACTCCGAAGAAGAATGGTGAATGGCGTTTCTGCGTAGACAGCAGGAAGCTTAACTCAGTTACACGTCGTGATGCTTATAGTCTGCCACTAATAAGCGAAATTTTGGACAACTTGAGGAATGCCAAATACTTATCAAGCATTGACATTGCGAAAGCATTTTGGGAGATTCCCTTGAATCCTGCGGATAAAGATAAAACTGCAATTTATGTACCTGGAAGAGGTATGTTTAGATTCAAGGTAATGCCTTTTGGTCTTACTAACTCACCTGCAACTCTACAAAGATTAATGGATATGCTTTTTACTCCTGAATTTGAGAACAAGGTATTTTGCTATCTGGATGACATCGTTATTATTAGCGAGACTTTTGATAAACACATATCACTCCTCATGAAAGTTCATGAAAAACTTTCATATGCTAATCTGACTATTAACTTTGAGAAGAGTCAATTCTTCAGGAAAGAACTGAAATACCTTGGTTTTTAGTGGACGAGTATGGTCTACGTGCTGATCCAGATAAAATAAAAGCTATTTTAGAATATCCTATACCTACTTGTAGAAAAGAAGTGCGAAGATTCATAGGCACCTGCAGCTGGTTCAGAAGATTCATTCCAAACTTTAGCACTATTGCCTCTCCACTCAACCAACTAACCTGTTCCGGGAAGAACGCTCCTAAATTTTTATGGAATTCGCAAGCTGCAGCTGCTTTCCAGAAACTTAAAGAAGCTTTGGTAACGGCTCCTGTCCTTGCTTGCCCTAACTTCGGACTACCCTTCTCTGTACATTGTGATGCATCAAACTATGGCATAGGAGCAATGCTTACTCAACATCAAGATGACAAAGAAGTCGTGATTGCTTACATGAGTAAAGCACTAAACAAAAATCAACAGAACTACTCAACTACTGAAAGAGAAACATTGGCTGTAATAACTGCGTTAGAACATTGGCGATGTTACCTAGACAATGGTAAAGAATTTACAATATATACTGACCATGCTGCACTTAAATGGTTTCAGAACTTATCGAATCCATCAGGAAGACTTGCTCGCTGGACTTTACGCTTATCATGCTTTAACTTTGTCCTGAAACATAAAAAAGGAAAGGATAACGTTGTTCCAGATTTATTATCAAGACATAAGAATCAAGAACGTCCTGATACACGAGAAATTTCACCTCAAGGCTTACATCCTATTACGATTGAAGAACCACCTGATCGTAAACTTGAGCACTACAACAAGATTTTTCTCGGATGCTCCAACAACCCAGACGCATATCCCAACTACACTATCAGGGATAACAAACTTTACCGCTGCATCCATTCTCCCGATCGTCTAAACGATGACTTTATTTGGAAAGAAGTTCCACTACCTCAAGATAGACATGCATTTATTGAATTTAACCATGGTTCCCCTTCAGAACTCCATCTTGGTATCTTCAAGACATTCAAGAAAATATCTTTAAAATACTATTGGCCTGGTATATTTAAGGACATTGCCAATTTAATCTCGACTTGTGAAACCTGCTTAACCTACAAATCATTCTCCCTATGGTCTTATGGGTAAACCTAAACTTTGCTCCAGACCTTTTCAAACTGTATCCTTAGATCTTATGGGTCCATTGCCTATGACTCGAAGACGAAATCAATATATTCTAGTAATTAACTGCAATTTTACTAAATATACTATGATTTTTCCCCTTAAACGTGCTACTTCAGCTAATATTATTGTTTTGGAAAATTCAGTTTTTCTAGTTCATGGCATTCCCCAAACTATTATAATGGACAACGCTGTTCAATTTCAGTCGCGAGAATTCCACTCATTCTTAAATTCTTATAACGTTCCTTTTATTTTTCACACAGCTTTATATTGTCCTCAGGTTAATCCTACGGAGAAGTTTAATAGTACAATTATTACAGCTCTAGCATCTCTAGTAGGAGACGATCATAGATCCTGGGACAACCATCTTACTAAGATTCAGTATGCAATGAACAGCGCTACAAATGTAGCTACTGGCTTTACCCCAAACTTTTTAGTCTTTGGTAGGGAAACAATACCTTGAGGTTCCTTCTATACTCCAACTCAGAACCTCGAGGAATTGATATTTATGCCTCGTGAAATTTACGCGTCTAATGCTGGTCTCCTCTCATCTATCTTTCACAAAGTTCAAACTAAACTTCACATAGCTCACGCTAAAAATAGCGCTCGCTATGATCTTCGCCGGTCTTTTAAAGAATTTAATGTGGGAGATACTGTTTGGCGTAAAAACCATGTTTTAAGCAATGCCGGCGCATACTTTAATGCTAAACTTGCCCCTAAGTTCATCAAGTGCAAAGTGATAGCTAAACTGTCACCACTAGTCTATGTGCTTGAAGACCCTAATGGAGTTAGAGGCAAGTGGCACATCAAAGATGTAAAATCATAAATTTTCTTAACTTTTATTAACTGTTAATTTGTATATATGTATAAATATCACCATCATTCTCACCTTATTATTTTTATTTCTTTTAATTTGTTTGTTTGTTTGGTGATCCAGTGTTCTTCAACACATCTTGCTTTAGGACCTCGAATTTTCGTTGGTTAATCTTCATTTTTATTTTTATTTCAGACACATCTCGTTGGTGATGTTGCTGATCTCTGGCTTTGAGCCCTACCGCTCTGGCCGTTCTTAATCTTTACTTAAGTCATAGCGACTAAAGCTTACTTAAGATATTTCTTTATCTTTATCTTCACTTGGGAGCGGCTGACTACTCCCTTAATAATTTTTTTTTCCACGCAGGAGCGGATGACAACTCCTTAAATAAGCCTGAATGTCCTTTCGAAAACACACTTTTAGAGTGGTAGTCATTGAATGTGAACTCCACCCTTACCTGAATGGCAGATGATAAATGTAAGAGATAGTATATCTGATTTTGCCTGGTGATGTCTGTTTCTGCAAAGCTGTGTTTTTACGGTTTACTTTAGAATGTACATATCAAAATTTTTGCTGAGTCAAAAATTTTCCAGGGTCGGGGGGAAAATGTAGTGTTATGCTACTTACATATCATTTTACACTATTTTAAATTCATTTTTCCATTCTGTTTTGATTTTCTGCATTCACCTCAAAACTGGATATTTCGTATCACCTTTATTTCCATAGGATCCTGTAACGTTTTTAAACCATAAGAACACAATAACAAATCATTTTCACTTCGTATTTTCACGCTATCAGCATTTTTTAATTTGGTGTCGATGGAGTCTACCTTTTTCGATCTTTTATTTAGTTCTCCGTAACTCTGCAATTTCGGGCTTTGTGCGCACTGGTGCGCTACCTTTTTTCCTATAGCCTTATTTCCTATAATAATATCTCATTTTTCACTTAAATCTTGCCGTTTCTCTATTACGAGCCTAAAACCAAAATTTTACATGTTTTGACATCGTTGTTTATCTGGTTGTCACGACAATTTTTATTCAAATTCGCTACCGGTCTGTTGTCTCTACAACGATAATTCCACATAAATACTCTTTCCTCTTGGCCATTTACAAAAACTTTGCGTTTAATTTAAATAATTTTCCGTTCTCTCTAAAAAGGTATAAAAGCCGAACAATCGGTCAAGAAACTCAGTCTCGCTTCGGTTCTCAAACTCGAAGCATCTCCTAAAGGCCTTATCCCGGGGCCGCACTGCCCCGGGATCCTGCAAGCCTCTGTCCTGCCTGAAGTCGCCGGGATCCTGCAAGCCTCTGTCCTGCCTGAAGTCGCCGGGACCCTGCAAGCCTCTGTCCTGCCTGAAGCCGCCGGATCCTGCAAACGTCTGTACTGCCTGAAGTCGCCAGATCCTGCAAGCCTCTGTCCTGCCTGAAGTCGCCGGATCCTACAAGCCTCTGTCCTACCTGAAGTCGCCGGACCCTGTAGGCCTCTGTCCTGCCTGAAGTCGCTGGGATCCTGCAAGCCTCTGTCTTGCCTGAAGTCGCCGGATCTTGCAAACCTCTGCATTCACCTGAAGTCGTCGCCTAGACACGCCCACGCCTTCACCTACGCTGCGCGTGCTCGCTCCAGGCGCTGCGAGCACCAGCACCAAAAGCGGTGTACTACTTGGATCTTCGGCCTCAGCTTCAATACTTATCATTTTTATTATCTTTTTTTTAGAAATAATTGTAAATCACGTCACCCATCTTCACCCTCATACATCATTTTTTTTTTATATAAATCTGTAAACATCTTTTTTTTATATTTTAAATAGATTATTTGTTTTGCTCTATTTTTGTTGTTTTGTTGTTGCTAGGTTAGGTTCTTTTTTTTGTTTTTAATTGTCGCTTCACGACAGTGAATGGACGATAATTTTGAATATCATCCTTTCTCCTTTTTTAAATAAATTTATATAATTGACAACTTCAGTGCTTCTAGTAATTTTGCTGATGAGAATGATAAATTAATAAGATGTATCAAAATTTTAGTCACATTATCAGCGCATGATTTTAAAATTTTCGTATTAATTTCGTCATATGAGTTTGACTTTGTATTTTTTAATGATAACATTTCCACTTTTACTTCATTTTCTATCACAGATTTTAGGTACGTCAAATTTACTTTTAAATTTCCACTTAAATCATATTTTATATTTAATTTTATTGTGATTAGTATATGATTTGTGACCGTATCTATAAAATAATCATTAAAAGCAGTAGCTATTTCCATGGGATTCGATATTACGTTATTTCCAATTTTAATGGTGTCTACATTCTCCGTAACTATCAAATAATAAATTTATTTTTAAAAAATCTTCATGCTGCTTTGCATTTGTTGTTACTATTATTCATGTATTTAATATCATCAATTTGTTTGGATTTATAAATACATTTTTTTAAATATTAGAATAGTTCATGTAGCACATTTTATTACGTGTATTTTTTTGCTCACAGTATGTATTTCGCAGGACACGTTTAGTTCGAGAACTATGTTAATCCTTAAATTATCCATTTATCTTTCTTTATGTGATTATTGTTTAATTGTAGTTTTATTTTTTTAAACATAGATTGTAAAAAGACATATCAATTTGTGAAAAACGTTAAAGGCCTTATTCAAGTCAGTTTCCGCATAAATTTCATATTACGATTACGCATACGCATATGAGTACGTAGAGTAAGTAACGTAAGTTTTGTAGACATTCTTTAAATTTTGAATATGGTTCAAGTTATAATCTCTCGCATTAGGTATATAATAGATAATACTATTTTAAGTGAAGTAGATAGTGTTATAGATTTAGGGGTAATGTTTTACCGCAAATTGACATTTATTCCACATTATGATCATATTGTTAAGAAAGCATCGACATCTATCTTTCCATCCGAATACAATCTGGGCGTCGTCAAAGCAAGAGTAAGGAAGTTTTTGCTACGCTAAGACAGTGCGATTTATCACTTACCACCAGGTGGAATTGTAGTCAAGCACTGGCTTATAATAAGTAAAAAAAAAGGATATAATTTGCTATGACCGTGTAGTGGCGTTAAAAGAATATCCACTATCCTATATCTCCCGTCAACACCCACACGTAAGAGGCGACAAAGAATAACAAATCAGGAAAAGGGCAGCAGCGTCATCCTAAAAACGACTAAAAATAAAAAACAGCGGTTGCCAACCCGTTTGCCAAGCGCGGTAAATATGTCAAAAAACCCCCTATGGGGCAATCTATGGAGGAGATCTATGTAATTTAATAGACTGTAATGGTTACGTTAAATAATTAGATTTTAATAAGGGAATATTGTTCTCTTTATTTGACTTCAAAAACGAGGAGATTCTAAACTCCACATGTTCTTTTTTTTTGTATGTTCATCGATTTTTTGAAAATGGCTGAACCTCAAAGCTTTAATTTTTCATTACACTATGTCTTAGCATCGAGTTCAGAAGACCTTATTTGTAAATTATTTTATTCTTCTTAGTTCAGTGAAGTTGATTTTTACTCATAATTGAAGGGTGTTTTTTTATTTGAGCTTATGAAGCACTAGACCCGCCTTTTTAAGCCGGTCTAAACCGTAAAAGGGTCGGACCTCTTCCCCTGTCAATTCTTTACAAAACCAGACCTAATAAAAAGTCAATCCAAAGCTCCCCTAATGGCGGGATTAGTTTTCAATCTCGAAAGTCTTATTTTGTTTACCCATTAAATTTACATTACATGAGGTAAAAAAATGCTTGTGCGGTGTTTTTTTTTTGTACTTTCTCTTAATTGTCCCTGAAACGGTCAATTGAGATTGACAATGTCTAGGTAATTGAAGGCTTCAAATGATGGGCGATTTAAGATTTTTAACTGAAGGTTTCTTTTTATATAATAAAGGTGACAAGCGAGCACACAGTCCACCTGATGGTAAGTCGATTCTGTGATCCATAGACTTCCACATCTATTCTTAATAAAGTATCAATGCAGATGCGTGTTCATCCTGAGGACTGAGATGGAATGCCTCGTATCCAGTAATAAGGGTCTGCAGTTCTCTACACTCAACATACGAAACACAGCAACATTAAACTGCTATTTAACGCTGGTATTCTGTGAGAGCCGACCCATTCGTGCTACAATCAAAATGTAGCTGCAGCATGGCTCAACCACGTATAAAAGAATTGTGGTGTTGAACTTGGTGTTGCCATCAATCAAAATTTTTGTAAGTTGCCTTCCAAACCGTAGCGTAGTTCTATGCGAACGAGTGTCATTCACTTACAGTTACCGTTACGGTGCGTACATATTATATAACATAATATGTTATATAACATGTTTCAGTAATGTGGAGACGGAATGTTATATAACTAGGGAGTATTTTTCTTTAGCCAATAAACTAGGAACGAACCCAGTATCTATGTTTTTTCTTTTGTTATTTAAAAGTACAAGAGTGGCGGCAGCAGCTAGTAAAACGTCGTCTTGTCGATATTGTGAATAGCACTGCAGAACGACAATCGACAATGTTATATAACATTGTTATAATGCATTGTTATTCTAATGTGTACAGTATTTTTATATATTGATATGATGAAAAACAATGTAACATAATGTGGACGTGTTATAAAACAAAAGTTACACAACATGTTACTGTCTGTACGCACCCTTACAAGCCTAATAAAATCCGCTTTTGAACATAGAACTCTCCATAGATTGCATCATAGGGGGGATATTTACCATAGTTGCCAGTTTGGAACTAACTTGGTAAGCAACCGCAGTTTTTTGCCCATCTCCATTCCAGGCTCCTTGTGATTCAAGGAGGTACGAACCTCGGCTTGAACCACTACCGCAAAAAATATATTCTTTACTTTCAATCAACATTACTACTGACAAACGACAATAAATTCATCAAAACCTGACCATTTTCTTTTACATAGTTTTACGTTTTATGGAAAATATAAGATAAAAACAAACTTCGACTGCTCAGTACCGTATATATAGCCATCTTCAATCAAATATAATCAGAAATGTATTTTTACCCAAATAACTAAAATTGAATGCCTCACAATACAGACTGATTACAGAATTATAATGGCACACAGCAGGAATAAGTATGAAAATGTTTCCAACCCTCTGGGCTCTGAGGCAATAACTTAAATTAAAAATTTCATCTTCAAACGGCTGAACAGATTTTCTTGAAACATAGCTAGGAACACTCTCGATTAAGGCACCTTTCAAAGTAAAAAAAAACTAAATTAAAGTCGGTTCATGCGTTCAGGAGCTTTGATGCCACAGGCAGACACAGATACACAGATTACACAGATACACACCACAAGCATATAACACCCCTCTGTTTTCATCAGGGTTTAAAAAGAAGTTCTACCGCTTTCTGCAAAACTGCATTATCACTAACGCTGCGCTCTACCGCTATTTTTATTGGCTGTAGACATTTTATACCTATACGTGATCGCCGTGTAGTGGCGACGTAGTAATATGCACTACATCATACATACATCTTACGTATCGTAAAAGGCGACAGAGGAAAATCAAACCAATAGATGGGCAGCAACATCTTGCTGATATATGTACGATATCATCATCCTTACAGTCCTTTACAAGTCCACTGCTGAATTCCAGCCTCCTTCAAAGAATGCTACAAAACACGGTCTTAAGTGTAATAAATACTGATTATTACACGTTTAAAATGATCCTGAGCCATCTGCATTTATCGAATCTGTGCATGTCTTACTAGATCTTCAACAACTCAGTCAAGTTCGGGATGAGCTCGACGAGGGTTGCGTTGAAATTATGGCTATATTTCAGTTTTTCAGCGATGCTAGATTTAATATCGGTAAATAGAAATGTTGATGTGTTTGACCACCAAGTACTAAAACCAGAGTACGAAACATATCCAACTGCAAGGAGGTGTAGGACAAGGTGTAGTTACATATATATCCCCGAAACTCTTCACCGCTGCATTGGAAGGCGTTTTCAAGCTATGGAACTGGCAGGTTTACGGCATCAAGTTCAATGTCGCGTGCAATACTCTCCTTTAAATTATGGCAGAATCGTTGGAGGACCTTAGCACCACTTAGCAGTATTCTCAATGAATTTCATAGTATCTCCTAACGGATAGGTCTTAAAATAAAGATGGGCAAAACAAAGATCATGTGTAATGTCCATGTTACTCCTATATTGTTAGTTGTTGGGAACACATATATTTAACAGTTGACTTGTAAAGGGCTGTAATTGATGGATGGATTCGTGATCAATATACCTCCATCTGTCGAAAAATTTGAAGTATTCGTGGCATTCGACATGGGGCAGAATGTGTTAATGCGCCACGACACGTTACTTGTACTCGTATGAAAAATCTTTCTTTCAGTTTTAACTACTTGTACACACAGACGTCCATAACAAAATTTTATATTTTATTATTAAAATTTGTAAATATAAGATAAATAAAATGTGTGCAGTTCACACGCGGTAGAAGTGAAACCTTCAGAAAACTAAACTTAGAGAGAATGAGACGAATGCAGAGTGTCAGGAGTAGGATAACTGTAGGGTTTATTTAGTATAATATTTTTTATTTATTTTTTTATAGGAGAGGGGGCAAACGAGCATGCGGCTCACCTGATGGTAAGTGACTACCGCCGCCCATGAACAACCGCAACACCAGGGGAATTGCAGATGCGTTGCCGGCCTTTTAAAAAGGAGTAGGCTCTTTTCTTGAAGGTCCCTAAGTCGTATCGGTCCGGAAAAATCGCTGATGGTAATCGATTCCACAAGGAAGTCGTGCGAGGAAGAAAACATCTTCTAAATCGCACAGTGGTGGACCGCCAATCATCCAGATGGTGTGGATGGTATCGGGAGTTCTGCCGCGATGTGCGTTCATGAAATTTGGCGGCTGGGATTAATCCGAACAATTCCTCAGAGCACTCCCCGTGGTAGATGCGAAAGAAAATGCAAAGAGATGCAACATCTCTTCGCAGTGCCAATGAATCGAGCCGATCGGAAAGGGCTCGGTCGTCGACGATTCGAGCCGCTCTGCGCTGGATGCGGTCAAGTGGAAGGAGCTGGCACTGGCACTCCATATTGTTAGCAAGTTTTGAAATTATTGTATTGTATCTCATTCTCTCGCTGGCTTAATCATATAGATGTATATGTTTGTCTCTTTTTCGTTTCAAATCACAAAGATTCTTAAGAAGTTCTTACTTCAAAATTTTAATAATATCATATTTATCACTCATGCATGAAATTTTCGGATGAGTTCCAAGTATTGAACAATCTTATATCTTCCATTTACGAGCAAAACTTTCAACAAAATTTTCAAGATGAAAAGTTTTGCATTCGTTTTCTTTTCCGAACAAATATAAGTTCTTTTGCAGAAGAATATTTTATGTGAATATATTAAACATAACGCAAAACAACGACGATAGTAGTTCGCCTAATAAATGGCCACGTACACCTTCAATCGAATTCAAAAGAAACTACAGGTGCGTGGTCACTCCTGAGAACTAAGATAAAATGCCTCACTACCAGTAATTATATTAGCTTACTTAATTTAATACCGAGATATAGTTGCGTTTGCACTGCTGCTTGGCGGTAGACAAAGGAATTAGGACGGTATCAACCATATCGAACCGCAAGGCAGAAACGCAGCCCTAGTATGTCTGTGTATCTCCTAAAAATATGAGTACTTGTACTTTTGGTCAGCTCATTTCTATAACAGCACTCGCATGCTCACATAAACGTAATGTTTACTCTATCCAGCGTATATGACTCGAACACAAGAGCCGTAGCCTAGTAGTACAAGTTCTCTAACAGAACAGTGGCTCATATGGTTTTTATAAATGAAACTTCGGCTCTTATCAGCCATTAGAATCAATGGTGGTATGTTTATTGGACACCAGAGTCTTTACAGCAGAAAATATTAAGCTGGGCTTACCGCATCCCTCTCCACTCGAATGGGTATCCGTCTCGTCTTGTTTAGCAGCTTAGTAAACGGGATTTAATCGCCCTGTTCCAGGGTCAGATGCAAGCGGCGTATAAAAAACCTCATAAAAAGTAAGTGTAGCTCCGTGTAACTACACACGGCTGGACTTTAGTTGGCACAAAAATTCTCATTTACAACTTCACCATCATGATTAAAATACATTAGAGCTAAAATATACAATAGAATAATGGATGATCCACATTGAAACATTATCATAATAAATGTATCTAAACGGCCAATTTCACTAAGGGTGCTGCCCTTAATGGAAGGATTACTTTTCAATTTATAAAAGCTTTCTTTTTCGCTTAAGTTAGCATTGAATTATAAATGTAACATAAAAATTAGATTGGTACCATACTGCCGTTAACATTAGTTTCTTGGATAAAAGATGAATAAGATGTTATAGTTAAATGGATGGAACAGTTAGATAGTTTTGCTTTACCAGCGTATAGTTGTTGCGTGAATGTGGAGAACTGGTGACCCTTTTTACGAGGTATTCCAACTTAGTCCTCAGGTGTGCCATTGAAGATTTACGCCTATAGATACTGCGTATTGTAATTGCGAGTTTTTTAGTAAATCGTAATTGGCTATAAAACGGATCATCAAGGCAATATCTACTTTAAACATCGTTAATTCGTTTGGCTATAACACCTTTTTATACCCATAAAGTCACATAATCATAAAGATATCATCATATAATCTTGATATTTTTATAGTGCGTTCGTTTTTTTATTGTTGGTCATTTCTGCATCATTTCTCCAACATGATGTAAAAAATTAGGAGTCTCACAAATGTTAAAACAGCTAGATTCGTTTACTTTAGTTAATTTCATAGCCGAATGTCTTATGATGGAATTTTTTTATTTGTTTTGCAAAAGAGAGCCATACGGGCAATTTATAATTTAAATTTTAAAGATTCCCGCTAAGAAAAATTTAATTAAATAAACATATTATTTAAGTTAGCATCGGAATATATTTATGAAAATGTAATGTAGGTATTGTGACGCTTCATAATAATTATTAATAAATAATAATTAAATTCATTATACAGACATTTAAAAATGTCATAGAAATTATATTTTAAACAATTAAATGCAAATAATAAGCATAAAGTTCAAAAATATCCATTTGGAATATTAAATATTATAATTTTAGTAAACGCATAAAATGTCTCTAAAAATCTCTAAATTTATTAAAAACCTGCTTAAAATGTTCAAAATGTATCAAATCAAATCATATAAATACAAGTCGATTATATTGCAATAACAAAGATAAATAACATTTGTAATATAATAGAAAAAATGGATCAAAATTATGAAAAATAGATGAAAAAAGTTGATGAAGGTGTCCTTGTAATGTACCCTTATATTGGGGCGTTTCCGGAGACACATACCCAAGGTTGTACATATATATGGGGTGGTCGGCTGACCGACTGCTAGTACTAAGGTTGCACAATGACTAGTCCTACATTAGGGACTTATCATAGTAAAGTCTAACGAACCAAAGCATTAATATAGAAGGTATCTATGATGCATAAGCATTATGATAGCAGAGTTATGACTTGAAGTCCCATTGAATAAGACATACAATAGTATGGTCTATGAAATAAAGCAAATATGTGGAAGGTCTCAAATATGTAAAAGCATTATATTGAAAGCAATGGGACTTGAAAAGGATTATTATAGTGGCGTGTAGGTTGCTTCGCAGCCTCTGAGACCGAGGTAAACTTGCACTCACTAACCGATGTGTCCTAGACATATCATCTTAGTGCCGGTGGTAAGCGGGTTTGTTGTAGGAATACGACTTGCCCGTGGACATCGCACACCCCTACCGTTTGTGGGCGACGTCTTAGCGCATAGCGTTATGAAACGTAGACTATCTTTCGGGTTAGGGTGAGTGTGTTTGGTAGTACTTTTAAGTGCAGCAAGCATACTCAACTTCATGTCTTAGTGCAATAGCGCTATGATACGTGGAGTTTTGGCTACTGACGTCTTAGTACCGTGCTACTATGATACGTTGGTGGTATTTTTAGTTAATAACAATATCAATTTTGTTACCAAAGTCGATAGGGATCATGTGGGTGTGTTGTGAGGGGGCGCCATCCGTATGATAGTTGCATTGATGCTTACTGCTACTTGCAGTATTACGTCTTGTGATGGATCTGCGGGTGTGCTGCACCTGAATCGACGCATCTTGTGGTTCTGGTCGATGGAGGTATGTGGGTGGTGATGTCTGCTGGGACTGTATGGGGGACCTTGGGATGGTGTAAGCCCAACGATAGTCGTATTGATGCTTGTTGCATTCTGCAGCATTGCGTCTCTGCGATGGTTGTTTGTGGCGTGTAGTGCCGTGTAGTGGCGGTCAAGAATATCCACTACCCCATATCCTCCCGTGGGTGTCGTAAAAGGCGACAAAGGGAAACAGGCAGGAGATTGGCAGCAGCATCTTCTTGATAACAAAAAACTAACAAAAAAAAAGAAACTGCGGTTGCCAACCCGCTCGCCAAGCGTGGCAACTATGGCAAATACCCCCCTATGAATGACAGTAACAAAGAAACGGCCCCCAGTCCCCGGCGGCCCCGCTATTCCTGGCTACGGTGGCGACCATGGTAACGGCGGGGCAGGGGGTGCTAAGAATCTCCGGTGGAGGTTCGGTTGCCACTTTAGACGACTCGACCTGGCAACGTACAACGCACGCACCCTGAGGACTGACGAGAAGATCGTGGAGCTGGAAGAAGAGATAGACAAGTTGCGCTGGCATATTATAGGATTATCCGAAGTCTGAAGAGAGGGGGAGGACACGGTAATCCTCGAATCCGGCAACTTGCTCTATCACCGGGAGGGCGACCATCTGTCCCAAGGAGGTGTCGGATTTATCGTCCACAAGTCTCTCGTTAACAACGTTGTAAAGATCGGGAGTGTGTCGACGAGGGTTGCGTACCTTATACTCAGAATCACCAAACGGTATTCACTGAAGGTCATACAGGTTTACGCACCAACCTCGGCACACCCCGATGAGGAGGTGGAGGAAATGTATGAGGATATCTCTAGAGCCATGCATTCCTCCAAAACCCAATATACGGTGTTAATGGGAGACTTTAATGCAAAACTAGGCACAAGAGAGAACGGTGAGCTGAAAGTAGGAAATTTGGAATAGGGCAACGGAACCCAAGGGGCCAGCAGCTGGCCGACTTCATGGAGAAAGAGGGACTCTTTATGATGAACTCTTTCTTCCAGAAGCGGCCCCACAGGAAGTGGACCTGGTTGAGCCCCGACGGTTCGACAAAAAATGAGATTGACTTCATTATGACGACCAGACGACAACTGTTCAGTGATGTCTCCGTGATCGCGAGGGTGAAAACTGGTAGCGATCACCGAATGGTTAGAGGCACACTGAACCTAAACGTTAAGTTGGAGAGGTCTCGTCTAATGAAGTCAACGCTCCGTCCCCCTCGTGCTCTAATCCAAAGTCTCGAAACCTTTCAGCTCGAGTTACAAAACCGTTTTCAGTGCCTAGAAGACTGCAATGAAGTGGACGATATGAATGACAAGTTCGTGGAAACTGTCCATGCGGTCGGAGCTAAGTTCTGCAAGACCCGCCGCAGAAGAACACAAAAACTCTCCGATCACACTCTTAATCTCATGGCTGTTAGACGGGAGATGAAGCCACATTCTTCAACAGACTTGACAGCATACAGGCATCTGAACAGACAGATCTCCAAATGCATGCGGCGGGACTTACGCAACTTCAATACAGCTCGTATTGAAGAAGCGATCGAGCGGAACCAAGGCTCCAAAGTCTTTGCCAGAGATCTGTCTGCCAGAAAGAGCCAACTGTCAAAGCTGAAGACAGAATGTGGCAGCATCGTTTCCGGGACACCTGCGATTTTGAGTGAGATTGAGAGGTTCTATGGGCAGTTGTACACGTCATCGTTGGAGCCACACGCAAGTGTGAGTAACGATCCAAGAGCGAGTTTCATCCGACACTATTCCGAAGATATCCCG
The DNA here is from genome assembly GCA_963668995.1 of Parnassius mnemosyne. Taxonomy (NCBI): domain Eukaryota; kingdom Metazoa; phylum Arthropoda; class Insecta; order Lepidoptera; family Papilionidae; genus Parnassius; species Parnassius mnemosyne. Next base: position 43,874,107 of record CAVLGL010000093.1, on the reverse strand, counting down.
GACGTCAGTCTGAGCGAGATTAGAATGGCTCTCCAGCACCTTAAAAACGGTAAGGCCCCAGGCGAGGATGGAATTACAGCGGAGCTTCTGAAAGCGGGTGGAAAACCGGTACTTGAAGTCCTTCAGAAGCTCTTTAATTCCGTCCTCCATGGTGGCATTACACCGGAGGCGTGGAGCAGAAGTGCGATGGTCTTGTTCTTCAAGAAAGGTGACAACACCCTCTTGAAGAACTACAGACCGATTTCCCTTCTGAGCCGCGCCTACGTGCTGTTTTCGAGAGTCATTACGAATCGTCTCGCGCGCAGACTTGACGACTTCCAGCCTCCCGAACAAGCCGGTTTCCGAAAGGGCTTTAGCACCATAGACCACATACATACCCTTCGGCAAATTGTACAGAAGTCCGAAGAGTACAATTTGACACTATGTCTGGCGTATGTGGACTATGAGAAAGCCTTTTATTCCGTCGAAATTTGGGCGGTGCTGCAGCACAGCTTCAGCGATGCCAAGTTGACTGTCAGTACATCGAAATGCTGAAGTGCTTGTACAGTAGGGCTACGATGGCTATCAGAGTACAGAACCAGAGTACGAAACCTATCCAATTGCAGAGACGTGTAAGACAGGGTGACGTCATATCCCCGAAACTCTTCACTGCTGCATTGGAAGACGTTTTCAAGCTTCTGGACTGGAAAGGATACGGTATCAACATCAATGGCGAGTACATCACTCACCTTCGATTTGCCGACGATATAGTCCTTATGGCAGAATCGCTGAAGGACCTAAGCACTATGCTCAATGACCTCAATAGTGTTTCCCAACGGATAGGTCTTAAGATGAACATGGACAAAACTAAGATCATGTTTAATGTCCATGTCACATCTATGCCGGTAGTTGTTGGGAACACTAAGCTCGAAGTTTTTGACGAGTATGTTTACCTGGGACAAATAGTCCGACTAGGTAAGTCCAACTTCGACCGAGAGGTCAATTGACGGATTCAACTCGGTTGGGCAGCGTTCGGGAAATTACGGCACATCTTCTCGTCAGGTATACCTCAAACCTTGAAAACGAGACTGTACACCCAGTGCGTGTTGCCAGTGATGACATACGGAACTGAGACGTGGTCCTTCACTGCTGGCCGGATGAGGAAGCTCAAGGTCGCTCAGCGAGCTATGGAGAGGGCTATGCTCGGAGTTTCTCTGCGTGATAAACTTAGGAATGAGGATATCCGCAGTAGAACCAGAGTAACCGACATAGCCCAACGGATTAGTAAGCTGAAGTGGCAATGGGCCGGCCATATAGCTCGAAGAACCGACAACCGATGGGGAAGAAAGGTTCTCGAGTGGCAGCCTCGTACCGGTAGGCGAAGTGTAGGGCGTCCCCCCACGAGATGGAGTGACGACCTGGTAAGACATGCAGGAAGTCGATGGATGCAGGTGGCTCAGGACCGTGCTTTGTGGCATTCTTTGGGGGAGGCCTATGTTCAGCAGTGGACTTGTGAAGGGCTGTAATGATGATGATGATGATGGTTGTTTGGCGGGTCGCTATTCTCAATGGCGCTCTCTGCGTCTTGGTTTGACTCACAACCTAAGTAGCTTTGCCCAAGTCGGGTCCCTTCATTGCGGGGCTGCAGACTGTCTGTCCTCCATGATGTTTTATATAACAACTTAATAATATATCTCTATAAAGTTCCCACCTTTGAAAGATTGAAGGCAACTTGTTGGTGGGTGAGACAAACATGATTGAAAAATGCATATACTCAACGTCAGTGACACAAACCCTTTCTGATGGCGAATTATTACTAATATCTTATAAACTGCCTATTAGCTATATCTGCCATTGTATTGGTTGGTGGAGCATATGTGTCGACCTCATGCGAGTGGTAGCTGGAGGGAGAATCTGAGGAGGCTCTCAAGGCTGCGGCCGAAAGCTGCGCAACGTGGGACCTCATTCCCTTGAGGTGAGCGGTAGACTCATGACACGCTCTGCGGCCAATTGGCCACGCTGATCATGCAATTGGTGGTGATGCCTTACACTTATATCACGTTTACAGGAACGGCGGTTTGGCAGATGGTGGCGCTCACGGAGGGCTTTTTATTGTTGCCTAACCCATGTGACGTACATTCACTGTGGCTGGATTTGATCGTATTCTGTATGGCGTTTACACGCATTGACATGCGCGACTTCGGTCGATGTTTGTGCTTACCTCTTTTACTGGTTCGCCAGTTATTTTGCTGTGGACTACGGTCCAGTTCTCAACTTAGCGTACCCTTCGGGGGTAGCGCATTAAAATGGTTAGCGCTCACCGTGCGCGGCGTGTGCGGAGCCGTGTACCTCCCCCACATTTTTTTTTAAATGTGGGAGAGCGAAGCCCTTGTAGCTGGTATTTGATATAAATATTGTGAGCCTTTTCCAAGCGGGAAGGGATTAATTAATAAGGAATTGACTGTTGTGAACCAGATACAAGTGGAATAGGGACAATTGTTCTTAACCTTTTTGAGCTCTGTCTTCGTGAACGGGGTTCTTTAGCTTATAAAACTCTACCAACAGCTTTCGATTGCTCTCGTGAATATTCATTCTTCCAAGATACACCTAAAAGAACTAAGTTACTATACAAACACAACGTAAAAAAGGGTCCTAACTAAGACGATCACGCCATAAATTTATTAAACGGCCTATAATTAAACCTTTAGAAAGATCAAGATATACTGGTCACCTAAATTAGATATATTTATATATCTTACAGATATAGATTCTAAAGAAATACAAGTATAAGTGGATATATAGAAGAAAAAAAAGAAAAAAGATGGGGGGTTTCGTTACAGTATGTACATAAAAACATGAATAGCTTTAATGAGAATAAACAGGTAAATACTTTAAACACTCACTACGAACTAGGAACAAACATAAGCTTGTAATGTCAGTTACTAGACTCCACAGAATTACTAATTCAATTATGGAGCAATGTATAACGTTAGGTTTTATAACAAAATCCTAGGAAATGTTCAAAGTTTTTCAATCAACAAGTTAAAAAGTTTTATTAAAGAAAAATTGTACAAAAAGGGTTATTATAATATAACGGAATACATGAATGAAAATAACCGCTGGGAATGAGGTTATCGCTACCACGCTGGTTCTATTATAATTAATATAAAAATTGTACAAAATTATTGTTAAATTGTAAGTATATGTTTAAAAAATCCGGACGAGGTTCTTGCTAGTGTTGCCCAAATGCAAGAACAAGACGAGACTTAGCAAGTCTTGGTCTTGGTCTTGCGCCAATACACCTGGTCTTGGTCTTGGTCTTGGTATTGCGCTCCCAGTCTTGGTCTTGGTCTTGGTCTTGGTCTTGCAGCAAGAGTCTCGCAAGTCTCGCAATGATCTATTAGCCTATTACTATTTATTAAACGTTACTTTAGATCTTAGAACAACTTAACAGAGTAGGTACATATTGAGTTTGAATTAACATAGCCATAGTAAAGACCAACCATATTAATAAATGTCTAAACATTTAATGAGAAATTCGAAAAATCAACTGACACCGGGTGGGGTTTGAACCAACGACCTAAGCGATCCGTGCCGATGCTTTAACCAACTGAGCTAACTACCGTGTCCCACGGCCACGGGCGTCAGTTTCTTAATAAACGTTTACATTTAATAAGCTTACATGTGCTAAAAGCTAAAACATGGTTAAACATAAATATAAAAACAAATTAATGGCAATAACTACACTGTATTTTAAATAACATTATCTCTCTAGAAAGAGATTGATGGACCCTCGCCATATATGAAATGGAATAAAAGAGTTATACAATATACAATTTATTTAAATAAAAAATAAAATACGATGCAAATTAAATTACTTCACAGTATGTACACAACAGCTTTGACATTACTGTTCCTTTATATTTATTCTTTTGACAAAGCATTAATACAAAGTAACCATCTGGCTGACTCATCACTTAACCTATTTCTATGTTTTCTAATTACTAATAATTCTTTAGAAAATAATCTCTCAGCAGGTACCTGAAGTTGCAGGTATTAAAAGAAAATCACGGGCCATCTTCGATAAAATCGGATATTTTGTCTCATGCGTCCTCCAACAGTATAAAATGTCTTCCGAGATGACGGCTCTGGGTTTACCTAGGTACCTCTCCAACTCCTTAATAACTAAGCCTTAAAGACAAGATCCAGATCCATTTTTACACATTTCAAGTGTTTAAAAGTGCTATGGTGTCAACCATATGTATCAAATGTGTGACGACATATTCGAGCACTTTGTGTTTTAAAAACACACACTTGCAAAAGTCGAGATTTGCAGTGAACTTACTGAACATGTTTATCTTTTAGGTAATAATAATAACAATAATAGTAGGTAATTATTATAAATCCATATAGTTAATTTTATTATAATTACTTACTAGAATAAATTATTATGATACCTACCTATTATCTAATTACAATATTTCTTGCGAGATCAGGATAATGTATTCGTGTCCATTCTGAGCACCCGGAAACTTATTTTATTCTTTGAAACATGTACTCTGTGGCGGCAATCAAACAGTGTCAAATGTAGTGCGTGTGGCGCGGCGGCGACGATTGTATGCGATATCAATAGTAACCGCCGGCACGTGTATCTTGACCTTGTACTTTCGAATAGCTGCACAATTTCTTTGACAGGTCAGTATCCGACCTTTGATGACGCCGACAACAAGACGCCGCGCACTATCAAAGTGCCGATGGTCAAAACTAGGGATGCACTCTTTTTTCTTTTAATGGCTATTTTCATTCGCTATGTATGTTTATGGTGTTGTTCGTAATGCGCATAAGTCCAATTTTCCAATTATTTTTTTCATTATATTTTTTTGCGTCTCATAGAGTCCCTAAGCGTATACCCGAACTCCTATACTCCCTGAAACGACACTTAGTCCTAACTGCAAGACGCAAGAGTCTCGCAAGCTTAGTCTTGTTCTTGCGCAAATCTTGCACGGTCAGTCTTGGTCTTGGTGTTGCTAAAAAGAGGCGGTCTTGTTCTTGGTCTTGGTCTTGCAAAAATGCAAGAACAAGACCAAGACTGCAAGACCAAGACCGATTTTGGGCAACACTAGTTCTTGCTGGTTCTTCCCAAGACTATTTTTGGAACCAGTGGTAAATAAAAATATTACTTTCAACAAGTACTGTGTAATAATCTATATTGAATAAACATTATTCTATTCTATTCTATTCTACGGTGGTGACTAATCTTGAACTGTCTGAAGCGTTTAGGAACCGAAATAGTAGGCGATAACAGTATGAGACAGACTTTGTAAAAGCTTTCCATATTAGTTTACACAGTACTTTGTTTACGGCACAGCGTGTAAGCAAACATGTGTCCGTGAAAAGGGCTTATCAAAATTGCCTGTACTATTATGTATTCTGTGTCAATACGCATCTCCCGTCAAAGGTTCGAAGATTTCGGACACAGCTTATCAAAATGGTTATTACGTCTTCGCCATCTGTCGTATACTCCTATACATTACTGGTATTACCATTAATCTTCTTTTATTTCAACTATGGAATGAAATAGGGTAATGGATTTTTCATTATGTATGTTAATATTTATGCTGAGAAAGTTTGTGAATGGTTATGTTTTGATGTTTGTAACTCAATCACGAACAAACAACTAAACGGATCTGGATAAAATTTTGCATTGAAATTTGGCATACAGATTGGCATGACGTAGATCACCATATGGGATACATTTTTTGAAAAAAAGAGTTACGACGGAAAAATTTAATGAAGTCATTTTGCTTCGACAGAAGCACGAAATTAAAATTTTCTCATGACGGCCACGATGGTATGCGAATTAAAAAATTAAAACATTTGTTCATTTATTATATTCCCATTTATCAATGATCACTTCCTTTAACGAAAGAAGTAATTGGACAACTGCTTTCCTGGTTGTTTCTTTTTTCTAATAGTCGCTGGCTGGAATCAAAGATTCTCGAAATCGCTTCCAACCTATTCTAAGACAACTAGCAAACTGTAAAACCAATCAGCGAAATACTGTTGTCGTAATTTCGAGAACAATGGCGCCATTGTGCAGCAATTGCGCGGACTCGGTGTAATTTTGTATCTTAAAAAACAACAATCGTGAGATTGGCTCGTTTTAATCCAGGGTATAAAATTACAGGGTATAATATATATTAATTAGATTTCCTCACGATCTTTTCCTTCATCGTCGAGCACGTGGTAAATCAGCACTAAAAATTGCAATTAACAATTTCATTGGTGTCGGCGGGGATCGAACCCGGGTTGTTCGCGTACTGTGAAATTTACAGCGGGCGCTAACCATCTGAGCTTTTTTTTTTTACCGAGAATGTTATGGATTTCAATTAGTTCGCCGTGCTACTACAGTGCGTGTTGGCAAAAAAAGCTTATATTTTACAGTGATTAAAACCTTCGTTCCATGAGCAGAGATAATTGCAAGATCCATTTTGAGAAGAAACCGGAATAACCGCACGCTGTGTAGTTTGCGTCGGCATACAAGTGAATTCCGAACCGTCCCTATAGTTTGAGGCCAAAGTGCTAATTCAAGTAATACAACCGGTAAAAGTTTCATTTTACTTTTTTTTAAAGCGTTGAAAAGGTACCTAAAATTCCCACTTTACTAAGTACTTCTAGTACTCTTTAATTTACTTTCTAAGTAGGTACTCAAGAAGTTAATATACGATTAAATTACATACGCTTTCAATTAATTGTAATAAACGTAGGACATATTATGAGTAATTTCTATGAGTAGATTTGTAATTATATTTCGTTAATGTATATGTACTACAATAAGAACATTAGTACGCTGTGCTGTTTTTTATTTAATTACAGCTTTATTGGCCTTTTTAGGTCTTAGTTCTAGACGGCAGATATCTTCCCGTGGGTGTCTTAAGCGGCCACAGAGGAAACAGAAGCAGAAACTTTTTTATTCTATATAGATTATAAATAATTCTTATTTAAAGTCACTCTTTTGTTTAATTACCACTGGTTAGGACCAATTAAACAAAGCTGGGAAGAACCAGCAAGAAACCCAGCGGGACTTTTTTTTCTAAATAACAGCTTCCAATCATGTAATCATAATTAACCACACAAAACAAATTAGAAATAGCTTGGTAGCGATCACCTCATTCCCAGGGGTTATTATCATCCATAAATTCCTTAATATTATAATAACCCTTTTTATACAAACTTTGTTTAATAAAGTTTTGAACTTCGAGCGGGTTAAATTTTGTACATTTTGTGGGATTTTGATGTAAAAGCGTATACATCGCCTCAAGAATGAATTACTGACACGGGGGAGTCGAGTAACTGAAACTACTAGCTTGTGTCTGTTCCTAGTATTTAAAGAATGAATATCATTTATTTTTGTATAACTACCTTTATTTTTGTGTACGTACATTACATTTTCATAAATCTATTGAGAGGCCAAAGTTAATATATTAATTTCCTTAAATTTTGGCGGAGCGACTCTTTAGATTTTAAATCATAGATTGCTCTTATGGTCCTCTTCTGTAAAGCAAATATAATTTCAGTGTTAGTCGCGTGTCCCCATAGCAAAACACCATACGACATTATGCTATGGAAATGGCTAAAGTAAACAAGTCTAGCTGTTTCCACACTGGTAAGATTTCTAATCTTTTTTACAGCATATGCTGCTGAACTAAGTCTGCTTGCTAATTTTGATATATAAGGCCTCCATTGGAGCTTCGCGTCTAGTGTTATTCCAAGAAAAATGGTGATATTGACAAGACTTTTATACGTGGTAGAGAAATGCTGCAGCTACATTTCTGGTATAGTTGTAACACGAATGGGTCGGCTCGACCGGGGAAGGACCACGCTCTCACAGAATACCAGCGTAAAATAGCTGCTTAATGCTGATGTGTTTCGTATGGTGAGTGTAGAGAACCGGAGACCCTTTTCACTGGAATCGAGGCATTCCATCTTAGTCCTCATGGGTGACAATGCATCTGCGTTTTGATTCGCCATTGAGGATAAATGTAGATGTCTATGGGCCACAGCAACCACTTACCATCAGTTGGACTGTGTGCTCGTTTGTCAACCTTATCCTATAAAAAAGAAGACTCAGTTCCTCCCCATTTAAAATTACATTAGTATTTAATTGTTTGACATTTGGAGTCATCAATTTCATACATTTCGTTTTAGATTTAGTGCCGTTTAAATGCAAGTTATTGACATTAAACCAATTTACTAATTTAGATATACCATTATTTACTTCGTCATATTTTAATAATTGTCGTTTTAATTTGAAAATTAATGAAGTGTCATCAGCAAATAATACTATATTATGGTTATCCCCTACTATGTAAGGTAAGTCATTAATATATACATGAAACAGAAAGGGGCCGAGAATTGAGCCTTGAAGCACGCCCATTTGCACTATCGACCCGGAAGAGCTCTTACCATTAATAACAACTTTTTGCGTTCTGTTACTCAAATATAAAACAATTAATTTAAGAGCATTACTTTTTACACCGCAGTGTTTTTTTTTATAGGAGAGGAGGCAAACAAGCATGCGGCTCACCCACGGTAAGTGACTACCGCCGCCCATGAACTACCGCAATACCAGAGGAATTGCAGATGCGTTGCCGGCCTTTTAAAAAGGAGTAAGCTCTTTTCTTGAAGGTCCCTAGGTCGTATCGGTCCGGAAAAATCGCTGGTGGTAAACTATTCCACAAGGAAGTTGTGCGGGGAAGAAAACTTCTTCTAAATCGCACAGTGGTGGACCGATAATCATCCAGATGGTGTGGATGGTATCGGGAGTTCTGCCGCGATGTGCGTTCGTGAAATTTGGCGGCTGGGATTAATACGAACAATTCCTCAGAGCACTCCCCGTGGTAAATGCGAAAGAAAATGCAAAGAGATGCAACATCTCTTCGCAGCGCCAATGAATCGAGCCGATCGGAAAGGACTCGATCCGCTCTGCGCTGGATGCGGTCAAGTGGAAGGAGCTGGCACTGGGGAGCCCCAGCCCAGAGATAGGAACAGTATTCCATGTGAGGCCGAACCTGCGCCTTGTAAAGTTGCAGGCGTTGTGCCGGCATGAAATACTGTCCCGCTCTGCTGAGCACGCCAAGCTTTTTAAAGGCCAATTTGGCCTTCTCTTCCAAGTGACCACAAAACTGCACGTCACTCGTTATGTCGACGCCGAGGATTCCGATACTGGCTGTGGCAACAAGGGGAGTGCTTTAAAACTGAGGAGATAAGACAAAGGGGTTCTCTTTAGCGGTAAACACGCAAATTTGTGTCTTCTGAGGGTTAAACTGGACTAGATTTAGTCGCCCCCAATCCGAGACCTTTTTCAGCAAAGACTCGACTTCAGACACAAGTTTGTGCCGGTACTCGACGAGGTTCTCCAGAGAAATATTGGCACGGCCGGTGTATAGAGTATCACCAGTGCTGTCATCCGCATAGCAATGAATGCTACCGGTTTGCAACATATAATTGATATGGAGAAGAAACAGCGTTGGTGATAGCACGCAGCCTTGTGGAACACCAGCGTTGATAGGGTTGAAATCAGAGCAAGCACTGTCTACAACGACCTTGATGCTCCGATCTGCATGAAATCTGGTGATCCAATTGCACAATTTCTCGGGAAGCCCATAGGAAGGGAGCTTCGAAAGAAGCGCTTTGTGCCAAACCCGATCGAAGGCCTTCGCAATGTCCAAACTAAAGGCCAATGCCTCCCCCTTGGACTCTACTGCCTCCGCCCATCTATGAGTCAAGTAGACCAGAAGATCACCAGCTGATCGACCCCGACGAAAACCATATTGGCGCTCACTAATCAGCTGGTGATCCTCAAGGTACCGCATGAGGTGGCAGTTTATAACGGATTCCAAAAATTGTGTTGTAGTTTCCTCATTAATGTTTCATGGTGAATACTATCAAAGGCTTTGGATAAGTCACAAAATATACCCAAAGCATCCAGTGAATTCTCCCATGCATTAAAAATATATTTAATTAGCTCAACACCAGCATCAGTTGTCGAGCGACTCCTTGTGAAACCGAACTGATTTTTATGAAGTAAACTAATAACATTAAAAAAAATTACATTTTAACAAGAATAATTTTACTAAGCGTTGGCAGTACAAAAATTGGTCTAAAATTGGCGGGGTCTAATATAATACCAGATTTGAATAGAGGTATTACCACAGTCTATAAATCCGTACAGTCGTTCGACGAAGACGTCTAGACAGGGCAATCGCGCGGGGTGTGAGGGGTGAGACGCGGGAAGCACGAGCCCGAGCTGCTCATGCCAATCGTATTAGTAACTCGGGATACGACTTCCAGGGTTAAAGCGCGTTTGCTTTTATAATTTTTAAATTTAGTATTGATACTTATAATTAAAATGGTTCATACGACGTGTGCTGTGAGAGATTGCAAGTCGTCATCTTGTATCTTGTTAATAACTCCCTCACGTTGTGAGGCGTGCAATTAACGTTTTGAGTACTTTCAGGAAAAATCTAAGAACAAATTGTTACTTATTTTTTATATATATCTAAAATAAATAATTAGATTAATAAAAGTTGTTAATTTGTGACAACCCTAACCTCCATACGCTGTCTAGAAGTTGTCGGCGTTTACCACGAGATCAAAAGCGTCGTCCTACTGTATGTTTATTATACTGTGGTATTACTTTACTACGTTTCATTAAATCAGGAATCATACCATATTAGATACTAGTATTAAAAATAATAGCTAGATGAGGCGCGATTATATCTATTATAGACGCAATAACTTTAACGGTAATCCGCCACAGATCTGCAGTTTTCTTAATATCAATAGTTTTAAAATATTTTAAAATATCTTTTGATGATATTTTATGAAAGGTAAAATTCTTTGTACAGCATTTACATTTTGTTTAATTAATGATTCGGTGACGGCAGGAGAAGAGTTCAATGACTTAGTGGTAAAGATTGGAATATCAGTAAAATATTTCTCAAAAACCATTGCAACATCTTGATCTCATTCAGTTAATTTGTTGTGAAAACTTAACGTGTAGTTTGAATTGCGAGTGTTGGCCTTACCCGTTTCACTATTAATTATACTCCATGTCATTTTAATTTTATTAGAAGCTGTCTTAATTTTGTTGCACAAATGCAAAGACTTGGCTGTTGCAGCATATCTTTTAAATATTTTTGAATATTTTTTACATATTCCCTTAATTCGACGCTAGAGTTTTATGACGTTTCAAGGTAAAGTTCATATAACTTTTGTCTGCTATAGTAGGCTCCTACTGCCGCCCATTCATTGAATGCCTTCCCAAGAAGAACGTTTTAGAAGTAAAAATATCATCAAATTCATTGCTCAAAAGAAGCAGATATCTGTGTAGCTAAGTCACATTTGCTATCTGTCTTAAATTATATTTAGATAGGTGATACCTATCTCTAGTCAAAAATTTCTTAATTAAATTATTAAGTCTATTAACTTAATTATATTATTTCAATTATAACAATTAAATGTCAAGTTTAAATTATTATTATATGAAAAGTTATTCATTGATAAATTTTAATCATATCTTATTTTATTTTCCTGCGGCCAACCCTGTACGTAAGGCAATATGAACAAGATAATTTTATGTACATTTAAGGTATTTAGATTATCAATATATTTTAATAATTGATTTTTTTTACATTGCCTCTTCTCACAACAAGAATTATTAATGTGCTTCTAGGGCAAAATTTACTAGCTAAGAAATGCTCCAGGTATGCAATAATTACTGATCAGATGTCCTTTTAAATAGTTATTTAACAACATGCCCAAATTTTTGCCTATGTCATCACAATACATACCCAATAACTTTATTTTTTTTAATATTTACATTATTTTTTAAGTTTATTTCCTTTGTCATGGCACTGCCATAGATTGTAGGTAAATAATTTAAAATTAAAAATTTTGTACAGCCGACTTCAATATAAGTTATTTAAGAATAACTCAATAACCATTAGTCTGACCTTGATCAAATTCATACAGGACCACACAAGAACTATCAGCTTTCATTAAAAAAAAAGAATCATCGAAATCGGTTCCCCCAGTACAAAGTTATGAGGTAACATACATAAAAAAAAACATACACTCGAATTGAGTACCGTCTCCTTTTTGGATGTCGGCAGAAAAGTGAGTCCTTACTGTTTACATTATTATTTACAGATCATATTGTCCCCGATGAACCTTGTCGTCAATCGTCTCTGATACTCACTCTAATGTTTTATTAAGGAGTCAAATCGCTCCTCATTATATTTACATGACTTTACCAGATTATTCATGGCTAATATGTGTTCTTTTATATGACCTTTACCATGAAAGATCATATAATCATTCCGATGCTTTTAAAGAATATGTCAAAAATTATTCGCAATATATTAGCAACAAAATTAAGACGGCTAAGAATAAAATTAAAATGACGTGGAGTTTAATTAACAACGAAACCGGTAAAGACAAACCTCGTAACTCAAACTATCAATTAAAAATTAACGATGAATTAACTAAATCAAATCAAGAAGTCATAGCGGTATTTGAGAAATATTTCACGGATATTCCTATCTTGACAACTGAGTCATTGAATACTTCTCCAACTGTCGCCGAGTCATTACTCAAACAGCATGTTAATACCTGTTTAAAAGAATTTAGATTTGAAAAAGTACTATCGCAAGATATTTTAAAATACTTCAAAACTATTGATGTTAAGAAGACCGCAGATTTGTGGGGGATTTCTGTTACAGTTATTGCGTCCATAATAGATTTAATTGCATCTCATCTTGCTATTATATTTAATAATTGTATATGAGTTGAGTCTTGTGGATACCACTGTTTTTCTTGGTATTACTATTGACGCGAAACTTCAATGGGGCCCCCATATATCTAAATTAGCAAGCAGACTTAGTTCTGCAGCATATGCTGTAAGAAAGATTAAAAGTCTCACAAATGTTGAGACAGCTAGATTAGTGTATTTTAGTTACTTTCATAGCGTAATGTCTTATGGAATTTTGCTATGGGGTAATGCGACTGATATTGAAGCTATATTTGTTTTGCAAAAGAGAGCCGTACGGGCGATTTTAAAGAGTCCCTCAGAGAAAAATTTTAAAAAATAAACATATTTACTTTGCATCGCAATATATTTTCATAGATATATTCTCATGAATGTAATGTATGTGCATAAAAACATAAATAGTTTGAATAAGAATAAGGATGTACATGCTTTAAATACTAGGAACAAACATAAGCTTGTAATGCCAGTTACTAGACTCCACAGAATCAGTAATTCATTTATGGGGCAATGTATACGCTTTTACAACAAAATCCCAGAACATATTCAAAGTTTGTCAATAAACAAGTTTAAAAGTTTTATTAAAGAAAAACTGTGCAAAAAGGGTTATTATAATATCAAGGAATACATGAATGAAAATAACCCCTGGGAATAAGGTGATCGCCACCATGCTGGTTCTATGAAAAATCATTTAAAAATTGTATAAACGAATTTATTGTTAAGTGAAATATGTTTGAAAAAAAAGTCCCGCTGGGTTTCTTGCTGGTTCTTCCCAGGACTGGGGTGTTTTCCGAACCAGTGGTAAATAAAAAATGACTTTCAATAAGTACTATGTAATAAACAATATTGAATAAAAAATTATTCTATTCTATTCTATGAGCTTATTGAACAGACTGAGTTTGGGAGACTTTCATGTTATCTATGTAATGTTTTAATTGCACAATCTGCTCATTAGCGTCACTTAACTGTAACTGCAATTAATCTGGGGGATTCCTCATATTCCTTGCTGCATTGATCTTTATGCAACTTAACCATATCACTTTTCAGCTCAGTATTTTTAGCAATACTTAATATTTATTATTTCCTTTTCATTGTCATTCCTTTCTTTACACAACAGCTCACACTGCTCCTTTGACGCCTTAAGTTCTTGAAGCGCTATTTGAAGTTTGTTCTCTAATTGGCGTGTTTTGGCGTTGCGTTTATTCACTTTACTATTAAGTGTAAATACCAAAAGAATACAAAGAAAGAAAACCGAAGAATCAGAGTAAGCAAATGTGTAGATGTATGTAACGGTGGTAGAGCCTTGCAGCAGCTTTTGCTGTTGCACGTATGGGCCGGCTCGAGCCGGGTTAGTACCACGACCTCACAGAATACCGGCGTGAAGTGGAAGCTCTGCTTCCGCGTTTCGTCTGGTGAGTGCAGGTGACCGGATGCCCAATTCCCCCCCCCCCCCCCCATCAACATGGTAGCGGAATTACGTCAAAAACTACCCCAGGAGGGTACCAGTACCCCTGGAGAATCCCTCGCTGAGCATCCACGACCATGCTATTCCACTCCTGAGCGTGGGTGCTCAGGCTGCCCCGCGTATTCTGGGGGGGGCAAAATTCCGCTCAACACAATAACTGCTCGGGGCAAACTGAGCAACAAGACCAAGGCGACCCCTGCCACGCTATCCGTGAATTTCTGCAACATCAGGGGACTTCACTCGAACCTAAACGCCGTCCACTACCATCTTGAGACGGCGAAGCCGGCCTTGCTCTTTCTGACCGAGACGCAGGTGTCCTCTCCGGCTGATACTTCGTATCTCTCCTACCCGGGGTACAAATTGGAGCACTCCTTTGTGCCTCGGGCTGGAGTTTGCGTGTATGTCAGAGAGGACATCTGTTCTCGACGCCTCGGCAGTCTTGAAGGTTCGGACCTGTCCATCCTTTGGCTACGCGTAGACAGCGACGACCATCCGCGCGTCTACGTGTGCCTCTATAGGTCCCATAGCGGTAATGCCGAAACAGACCGACTCATCGACCACGTCCAAATGGCTACAGATTCCTTGCTACAACAGGTCCCATCCGCAGAGATCGTGATCCTTGGCGATTTTAACGCCCACCACGCCGAATGGCTCGGTTCACGTTTAACCGATCATGCGGGGAGATCTGTTTATGACTTTGCCTTGGCATATGGTCTGACACAACTGGTTACATCGCCTACGCGGATTCCAGATGTTGAGGATCATACACCTTCCCTGTTGGACCTTCTGCTGACCTCTCATCCGGACGGATATCAGGTTTCCGTCGATGCCCCTCTTGGCTCTTCGGACCATTGTCTGATCCGGAGTGTGGTGCCACTCACGCTCCCTTCGCGGTTGCGTTCTGCAGGTTGCCGCCGTGTTTGGCATTACAGGTCGGCGGATTGGGACGGAATGCGGTCTTTCTTTGCTTCCTACCCATGGGGGCGGGTTTGCTTCTCGCCGGATGATCCCAGCGCTGTTGCTGACTCTGTCACTGATGTAGTGCTACAGGGAATGGAACTATTTATTCCATCATCTGTGGTACCCATCGGAGGCAGATCTCAGCCTTGGTTTGGTCGCTCCTGTAAGACTGCATTACGCAGTAAGCAGGAGTGTTATCAAGCCTGGGCTGCGGCTTCGGTGACTCGGGATGTAAACACCAGCACACTCAAAAAGAAGTATAACTTCGCCTCCAGGTCCTTCAAAAGAGTTATTGCCAAGGCAAAGTCAGAGCACATAGGCAGAATTGACGAGAAACTAGTTCGCCTTCCTTCGGGAACCCGTGCATTCTGGTCTCTCGCCAAGGCTGTCCAAGGGAATTTCTGTAAGCCATCACTACCATCTCTGCACAGGGAGGACGACTCATTGGCCCACGACGCAAAAGAGAAGGCCGACCTTTTAGGCTCCCTTTTTGCGTCCAACTCGATTGTTGATGACGGGGGGAACACACCGCCGACCATCCCGCGGTGTGAGTGCTCCATGCCGGATGTGCGATTCTCACAGCGCTCGGTTCGCAGAGCACTCCTCTCCCTTGACATCCACAAGTCGAGTGGGCCTGACGGAATCCCCCCAATTGTGCTGAGGACGTGTGCTCCGGAGTTGGCACCGGTTCTAACGCGTCTTTTCCGGTACTCCTACTCCCTAGGCGTAGTCCCGAAATCATGGAAGACAGCTTTTGTCCACCCGATCCCTAAAAAAGGCGACCGCTCAGATCCGTCCAACTACAGGCCTATCGCCATCACCCCCTTGTTCTCCAAAATAATGGAATCCGTTGTAAACTGCCACCTCATGCGGTACCTTGAGGATCACCAGCTGATTAGTGACCGCCAGTACGGTTTTCGTCGGGGTCGATCAGCTGGTGATCTTCTGGTCTACTTAACTCATAGATGGGCGTTGGCAGTAGAGTCCAAGGGGGAGGCATTGGCCGTTAGTTTGGACATTGCGAAGGCCTTCGATCGGGTTTGGCACAAAGCGCTTCTTTCGAAGCTCCCTTCCTATGGGCTTCCCGAGAAATTATGCAATTGGATCACCAGCTTTCTTGCAGATCGGAGCATCAAGGTCGTTGTAGACGGTGCATGCTCCGACTACAAGCCTATTAACGCTGGTGTTCCACAAGGCTGCGTGCTATCACCAACGCTGTTTCTTCTGCATATCAATGATATGTTGCAAGCTGGTAGCATTCATTGCTATGCAGATGACAGCACTGGTGATGCTCTATACACCGGCCGTGCCAATATTTCTCGGGAAAACGTCACCGAGTACCGGAACAAACTTGTGTCTGAAGTAGAGTCTTTGCTGGACAAAGTCTCGGATTGGGGGCGACTAAATCTAGTCCAGTTTAATCCTCAGAAGACACAAGTTTGCGCGTTTACCGCTAAAAAGAACCCCTTTGTCGTATCTCCTCAGTTTCAAGGTACTCCCCTTGTTGCCTCAGCCAGTATCGGAATCCTTGGCGTCGACATATCGAGTAGCGTGCAGTTTCGTGGTCACTTGGAAGAGAAGGCCAAATTGGCCTCTAAAAAGCTTGGCGTGCTCAGCAGAGCGGGACAGTATTTCATGCCGGCTCAACGCCTGCAACTTTACAAGGCGCAGGTTCGGCCTCACATGGAATACTGTTCCCATCTCTGGGCTGGGGCTCCCCAGTGCCAGCTTCTTCCATTTGACCGCATCCAGCGCAGAGCGGATCGAATCGTCGACGACCGAGTCCTTTCCGATCGGCTCGACTCATTGGCACTGCGAAGAGATGTTGCATCTCTTAGCATTTTCTTTCGCATTTACCATGGGGAGTGCTCTGAGGAATTGTTCGGATTAATCCCAGCCGCCAAATTTCACGAACGCACATCGCGGCAGAACTCCCGATACCATCCACACCATCTGGATGATTGGCGGTCCACCACTGTGCGATTTAGAAGATGTTTTCTTCCTCGCACAACTTCCTTGTGGAATAGTTTACCACCAGCGATTTTTCCGGACCGATACGACTTAGGGACCTTCAAGAAAAGAGCTTACTCCTTTTTAAAAGGCCGGCAACGCATCTGCAATTCTCCTGGTGTTGCGGTTGTTCATGGGCGGCGGTAGTCACTTACCATCAGGTGAGCCGCATGCTCGTTTGCCCCCTCTCCTATAAAAAAAAAAAAAAAAAAAATGTTATGTTATTTACAGATCTCAAATTAAATTATCATGTAAATAATTCAAAATGAAATCCAGAACACCTACTTAATAGGTAAATCTTAAAATGTTAAAGGGATAACACGAATTATACATACAGTAAATTTAAACGATGTTCGTTACAGCTATCACTTTTGGTTGGAACACTAAACACTGTAATCAGTGTAATCTAAGACTATAATTAAAATAGGTACTTCTGACTTTTACTTATTTTACAAATACAAATAAGTCGATAAAAGGTTTTAAAAAGTTACTTCGCAAACATCCGCTCTATAAAATAAAATGATTTATCTTACCTAGTATGAAGAACACCTCCCGCCCTCCCTCAATAGCGTGCACTATCCCCGTCATCACTAATCCCAGCACCACTACTCCCAACACCACTACACTAGGAAAGACACACCACTGACGAATATACGACACGTGTTTCGCCTCTACACGATGCATCCTCAGGTGATTTAGACTCTAAGGTGGCTGACCGTTAATCTTAACTTTATTTTATAGAGCGGATATTTGCGAAGTAACTTTTTAAAACCTTTTATATAATGGATTTCCGCAAAGTAACGCCTGATTCTATTAATTACAAATAAGTTGTATTTAACAACTGTAACTCAAATTTGAGATGGATATTATCAACATACAATATTTAATTTTTAAAAACAGTTGGGAGCAATTATTTTACAGCTTGTCACCGGGGTTGCCACAGAAAAAAAACGGAACGGAAGGGAAATAAACCATAAGAAGAGATAGGCATCAGCGTCTTCTTAATAACAACTAAAAAAAATATAAAGCTGTGGTTGCCCTGACTCACTGAAACCTGACTGCCAAGCGTGGCAACTATGACAAATATTCCCGCTATGAGACTAAATGGGGAGGCCTATTTTCGGAAGTGAACTTTTGATAGGCTGTAACGATTATCACACTAACTACTAACTACTAGACTACTACTATACTAACTACTAGATAGTAGTTATAAATATTTATCTATACATCTGTTTCTATCACTCAATATACTTTCACAACGTATACTTGTTACCTATTGGGACAATTTACTTTATCAATTTCACTCTGTGTGTGTGTGTGTGTGTGTGTGTGTGTGTGTGTGTTTGTGTGTGTGTTTGTGCGCCTGCGTGCGTGCTTGTATACTTGCGTGCGTACGTGCATGGAGTTCATACATGCGTACGTACGTGTGTGTGTGCTTGCGTGTTTGCGTGCGCTCGTACGTGCGTGTGTGCGTGCGCTCATACGTGCGTTTGTGCGTGCGTGCGTGGGTGCGTGTGTGTGTGTATGTGGGTGTGCGTGTGCGTATGAGTGTGCGTGTGCGTGTGCATGTACACGTGCGTGTATGTGTGTGTGCTTGTGCATGCGCGTGAGTGCGGGCGTGTGTGAGAGCGCGCGTGCGTGCATGCGTGCATGCGTGTGTACCTGCGTGCGTTCTTGCGATGTTGCGTGCGTACGTGCGTGCGTGCGTGTGTGCGGGCGTGCATGTGTGCGTGTGTGCATGCGTGAGTGTGTGAATGGACTTGTGAAGGGCTGTAATGATGATGATGATGATGATGATGTATACCTATATTACGTATTCGACAAAAACTTGGCACATAAAAATATCTAAAAGGTTACACTTTTGTTATTACTAATAATCGTTTGTAATTCAAAAATATAATTCATTTGCAGGAAATTAAGACGGAAGCTGCAAACAATATCTGATGTTTTGTTGGAATACAATCGACATACATATCTTGCCTCAGTAATGCTACTTCCGCACACACTCGGAAATTACATCTAGAATCGAAATATGCATAAACACAGTTTTGTTGATTGTTTTTTCATAGTGATCAAGGTTCTGTTCGAGCTTAATTGAAACTCGATAAATAGAAACGAAGTGCATATTTAGTTTTATAAAAATTAAAATTGCAATCTCATATCAGAGTTTCCCTATAGAATTCTAATTTTAATTTCGGTGCAGGAGTAATAAAAGGTCATCAACATCTATCGAAATCCATTTATTTACGTTGTGACATTTTAACCGACTGTGGCGGTACCTTTTCCGTGACCGACGTAGTCGGAATATTTTCGGCTGGTATGTTAATCGATATTATAAAATAATATGCCCTAATCTTCTCATTAACTGGTTCATCATCGCTAATAATCTAAAATTTGAACTGTAATTGCTTTAATATAATGTAAGCATCCACTAAGATTTTGCGATATTCTTCCCATAAAGGGGTTAAATAAGAGAAGAGAGCTTGTGTAAAATCCCAAGGTAAATCCTTGAAAACAAGTATTTGGTCTTTTGGTTAGAAAATAAGAATAACGTATGCTATATATACAATCTCATTTAGGGAGTAAAATAGGAGGTTTTTTTATAGGAAATAATTTGTAGTTAAAACCCGGAAAATTTATATTTATCATTTTGATTACAAATCAGTTTTGTAATAAAACGTGTATAAATGACGTTACCGTTACAGCCAATTAAAGTCCACTGTTGAATATAGGCCTCCCCATAGATTAACGGTGGTAGAGCCACGCGGCAGTTTTTGCTGTTGCACGTATGGGCCGGCTTGAGCCGGGTTGGTACCACGACCTCACAGAATAACGGCGTAAAGTAGAAGCTCTGCTTCTGCGTTTCGTCTTCGATAACTGGTCGGGGCAAACTGAGCATCAATACCAAGGCGACCCCTGCCACTGCCTATCCGTGAATTTCTACAACATCAGGGAACTTCACTCGAACCTAAACGCCGTCCACTACCATCTCGAGACGGCGAAGCCGGCCTTGCTCTTTCTGACCGAGACGCAGGTGTCCTCTCCGGCTGATATTTCGTATCTCTCCGGCCCGGGGTACAAATTGGAGCACTTCTTTTTGCCTCGGGCTGGAGTTTGCGAGTATGTCAGAGAGGACATCTGTTCTCGACGCCTCGGCAGTCTTGAAGGTTCGGACCTGTCCATCCTTTGGCTACGCGACCATCCGCGCGTCTACGGGTGCCTCTATAGGTCCCATATCGGTAATGCCGAAACAGATCGACTCATCGCCCACGTCCAAATGGCTACGGATTCCTTGCTACAACAGGTCCCATCCGCAGAGATCGTGATCCTTGGCGATTTTTACGCCCACCACGCCGAATGGCTCGGTTCACGTTTAACCGATCATGCGGGGAGATCTGTTTATGACTTTGTCTTGGCATATGGTCTGACACAACTGGTTACTTCGCCTACGCGGATTCCAGATGTTGAGGATCATACACCTTCCCTGTTGGACCTTCTGCTGACTTTTCATCCGGACGGATATCAGGTTTTCGTCGATGCCCCTCTCGGCTCTTTGGACCATTGTCTGATCCGAAGTGTGGT
The DNA here is from genome assembly GCA_963668995.1 of Parnassius mnemosyne. NCBI lineage: Eukaryota > Metazoa > Arthropoda > Insecta > Lepidoptera > Papilionidae > Parnassius > Parnassius mnemosyne. The sequence continues at coordinate 43,853,282 of CAVLGL010000093.1, read as the reverse complement.
GCCACTCACGCTCCCCTCGCGGTTGCGTTCTGCAGGTTTCCGCCATGTTTTGCATTACAGGTCGGCGGATTGGGACGGAATGCGGTCTTTCTTTGTATCCTTCTTTTTTTTGTTTTGCTTTTGGTTTGCTTCTCGCCGGATGATCCCAGCGCTGTTGCTGACTCTGTCACTAATGTGATGCTACAGGGAATGGAACTATTTATTCCATCATCTATGATACCCATCGGAGGCAGATCACAGCCTTGGTTTGGTCGCTCCTGTAAGACTGCATTACGCAGTAAGCAGTGTCATCAAGCCTGGGCTGCGGCTTCGGCAACTCGGGATATAAATACCAGCACACTTAAAAAGAAGTATAACTTCGCCTCCAGGTCCTTCAAAAGAGTTATTGCCAAGGCAAAGTCAGAGCACATAGGCAGAATTGACGAGAAACTAGTTCGCCTTCCTTCGGGAACCCGTGCATTCTGGTCTCTCGCCAAGGCTGTCCAAGGGAATTTCTGTAAGCCATCACTACCATCTCTGCACAGGGAGGACGACTCACTGGCCCAAGCCGCAAAAGACAAAGCCGACCTTTTAGGCTCCCTTTTTGCGTCCAACTCGACTCTTGATGACGGGGGGAAAACACCGCCGACCATCCCGCGGTGTGAGTGCTCCATGCCGGATGTGCTGTTCTTACAGCGCTCGGTTCGCAAAGCACTCCTCTCCCTGGACATCCAGAAGTTGAGTGGGCCTGACGAAATCCCCCCAGTTGTGCTGAGGACATGTGCTCCGGAGTTGACACCGGTCCTAACGCGTCTTTTCGGGTACTCCTACTCCCAAGGCGTAGTCCCGAATTCATGGCAGACAGCTTTTGTCCGCCCGATCCCTAAAAAAGGCGACCGCTTTGACCCGTCCAACTACAGGCCTATTGCCATCACCTCCTTGTTCTCCAAAATAATGGAATCCATTATTAACTGCCAGCTCATGCGGTACCTTGAGGATCACCAGCTGATTAGCGACCGCCAATACGGTTTTCGTCGGGGTCGATCAGCTGGTGATCTTCTGGTCTACCTGGCCCATAGATGGGCGGAGTCAGTAGTGTCCAAGGGGGAGGCGTTGGCCGTTAGTGGACATTGCGACAGCCTTCGATCGGGTTTGGCACAAAGCGCTTCTTTTGAAGCTCCCTTCCTATGGGCTTCCCGAGAAATTGTGCAATTGGATCACCAGCTTTCTTTTGGCGCTCATAAATATACGGTCGTTTACCTATATATTATATAGAATGTCAGAGTTAATGTTAGATTGACTGTATTAGATGACATAATACTGATAATAAACCCAACGACTATATTATAATCATTTTGAACTAATAATTATGAATAATCTAATCTAATATGAATAATCTAATCCAATGTAATTAATAATATTTAAGAGGAATAATTTCATCTAATAATCTAATCTATTGTTATGAATAATGTAATCAATAACACACCTCTGTGTTTCGTATGGTAAGTGTAGAGAACCGGAGACTCTTTTTACTGGAAAAGAGGCATTCCAGCTTAGCCGTCACGGGTGACAACGCATCTGCATTTTGATTCGCAAACGAAGATAGATGTAGATGTCTATGGGCCACAGCAACCACTTACCATCAGGTGGATTGTGTGCTCGTTTTTCACCCTATCCTATAAAAAAATGAACTATTAATAATATGTGACATTTGTATACCCATGAGGCTGATCACATACTGAACTTTATTTGTGTTTAAATAAGACCTTTTTGTAAACTGTGAATCACAAATAAACTATTTGATTTGATTTATAAACTAAAGTATTGAACGTTTGGCGTTTAAAATGATTATATTTATTGTATAGTTACGGTGCGGTGTGTAGAGCTGTAAAAGAAAAGAAAATGGAAGTGGGCTTTGAAAAAAGACAGTCAGATCATCTGTCAAAAGTGGATATTTTTATGGTTGCGGAGTATTTTTCAGAAAATTATGATTTTTTATCATCAGAAATGCGTGAAACAAAGCTCTAAAGGTAAGTTACTAATAAAAGATTACGAAAAGTATACAGCTTTACCATTGATTAGTAATTAGGCAGTAATAGATAGGTAGGTATTAACTGACCGAACCACGAAGTTGCACATGATTTACGAGTACAACGACATAAAATGAAAGAACTTACTTAAACTTACTAATGCAGTGAGTATTAATCAACTCGTACTGTTATTTAGTACCTAATGACATGTGAAAAAATTTTGTTGTTCGTCAGTGGTTGCAAACATAATATGGTCCTAGTTTTACCGTTTTATACCGACTTTTTTATCAATATGGCCCTTGTTATTGTGGTTATGTCACAATAATTCTGCCAATGTCCGGTCTTTGGTCTGTCACACCTTGTCTTGAAGCTTTTCGGTGGGAAAGCAGTTAGCGGTTATTAGGTGAAAATGTGGATAAAAACAAAGCATGAATTGTGGACCACACAATATATAGCAAACATCTAGTTATAGGAGGGGATTACTTTGACTTACTTTTGAATAAACTAAATGCGGTATTACGTTGGTAGTTAGTATCTATTCTGTTTTGAAAATGCAATGGTCGCAAACATTAAACATTAAACATGCGTTTAATACTAAACTGATTTTGATGAAATTTTGCATTAAGGTGTAACTTGATTTACAGAATTTTATCTTCTCATATCAGACTTTTTTTTCCCACGGAGCGTGATATAACAGAAATTTAAAAAAAAATAGAAAATGAAGGTTACTGATAAATAAATAACATGAAAAAAAAAATGGAGTAATAAATATGGAGAGAATAAGAAAAATATAACAATAGATACTACTGGTGGCTTCGACGTGCCGTTTTGTGACGACACATCGCGATGCGGAGCAAAGCGGTCGCCGTTACCGTAAAACACCACTTTACTCATCAATATTTCAGTCATTTTTAAAGGTAGAAAAAAAATACCAATACCGTTGAATTCGTAATTTTTTATACAATTTTTTGATACCCGTAACAAAATTGGGTGGCCAGACCCACTGGTGTTGCAGTTGTTCATGGGCGGCAGTAGTCACTTACCATCAGGTGAGCCGCATGCTCGTTTGCACCTCTCCTATAAAAATAAAAGATTGCCTCATAGGGGGGATATTTACCATGTTTGCTACGCTTGGCAAGCGAGTTGGCAACCGCAGTTTTTTTTTAGTCGTTATGTCATATGTTATGTATGTTTCAGCGTTTTTCGAAAATCATTTCGTTAAAGGTATAAAAAGAGGATGTGTTCGTGTGAAAATCCGTCATTCATAAAGGTAAATAATTGAATAATATAGACTGATAGTCTATTAAATTAAACCGGTCAAGTGCGAATAGGACTACCGCGGCCTGAAGGTTCCTTACAAAATTAATGATATTGGATTTTTTCTTTTATTTTTGTTTTGTTCTATGAGACTTTCCTTCTTGCCAAATTACATGATTCTAGGTCAACTGGAAGAAGCTTTTTAAAGAGAGGTCACAGGAATCTTTTGATTGCGTTGACTGAGGACATTTAATTACACCTTCAAGGGACTATAGATGTTACTAACCTAAGTACCGTTTAATACAAAAGACGAAACTTACTATTATAGGAACAAGTTGTCACACAAATAGTGTTACTCAATTTCAATTTTCTTTTCAACAAAGCAAACATAATGATCAAATATATTTACAAAAACATATATACACGTATTCAAAGAGTATATTAAATTCACATTTTTACTCACAACCACTACAACTAAGAAACATTCGAAGTCGCAGGAACCCCGTAGTACCGGTACCGATCAAAAGGGGGGGGACGGTGGTACCCCAGCCGCGGCCACTCAGCTAACGGGGGTGAGAAGGGCCTAGCTGACCGCTGAGTGGCCATGAAGTTCCTCTCAACACGCGGAGGGGAGGGGGACGACCCCCCGCTCCTGGGGGAACGACTCCTTTCAAACCCAGGGGCACGGTGGCTGGCAGGCGAGCGCCGAGCGTCGCCCGACAGAGGGCGTGGCTGAGCGCCCCCGCCTGTGGGGGTCGAGGGCCCGGCAGAGCCGCGAGAGGATACGCCGTTCGCACCCAGGCATAAAACTGCATGGTGATTGATCTGGCACTGCGGACAGGGCCGCTGGTGCGGGCAGTCTCGCTGGAGGTGCCTTTCCAAACACGAGTAGCACCAGCGGCGCTCCTTGGCGATAGTTCGCCTCGCTGGAACCGACTTACTCAATAACTTCGGGCACGAGGTCACCCGATGATCTGATGCTCGACAATAGGAGCAGGGGGGCGCCTCCCTGGCCTCTAGGCCACTGTAAGACGGTAGGGAGCGGCGCCCTCCCGCGGGAGCTCCGATCGGCTGTAGGGGGTTGGCGGCGACTTGCCCGGCGGATTCCGCCTCTCACTGGGCACGGCTTGGTTGTCAACCCGTAGGTCGTCGACGGTGCGCGCTGCGTTCTCAATTTGTAGGCCTGCTCCTTCAAGAACCGCAGCAGATCACTGAAGGGCGGAATATAGGAGGCGCCGTCCCCGCCGTACCTCTCCTCAAAATGTATCCGAAGGTCGAAAGGCAGACTAGATAGCACGATTTGGATCAACAAAAGGACCATTCATTCACCGGTAATACAGCCGCCTCAACGCATTACAGGTCACCAAGACTGGATTCACGATGTTGATGTCCGGGCGTAGTCTGGCCCGGTCCCTAAGCTGCGGGAGGCTTAGAAGCTGCCTAACGTATTCGTCCGCGATTCGCCGGACGTTGGCGTATTTTCCGGCGAGGAGGTCCCGAGCAGTCTGGTAGGCATCGTCCGACAATCTCAAATGGCCGACGACGCCCAGGGCCTCCCCCTCCAGTGAGGCTACGAGGTACGCCATCTTCTGGCTTGGTGTCAAGTCCCTCCGGTCGTCCACTAGACTATCAAAAAGGCCAACAAAAGTCATCCATTCAGAGAGGACCCCGGAGAACCTTGGCAGGTCCAGAGTTGGGAGTCGTCCCAACAGCTCCGGCTGTTTCCGAGGGAACTCGGCCAGGCCACTCAGCCGAGCTTCATTAGCATACTTGGCCCCCGCCTCGATCAAGTCGTCCGTGAGCGAAAATAATTTCTCGTAGTCCGCGAGGCAGGAGTCTAGGGCTCCCTGTTCCGCATCCGTGGCCAAAAGCTCTGTGCAAGCCTCCTCCACTACGGCCCTTCGGGCATCGACCTGCTCGAGCCGCTTCCCTAAACTATGGACCCGATTGGGTCGCCCTACCAAATTATGGGCGTTCGCGGCCCAGCGCAGCTCCGCCTGCAGGCGAAGCGCCGGTGGCTTGTGCGATGGCATCACTACTAAATACGAATTACTATCAAATTAAATTCAATACAAATTACTACAAATACAAATTACTATTTATTAAATTAAATACAAATTACACTACAAATACAAGTACACACTACAGTCGGTCAGCAAAGATGCCTCGCTCTGGCGACCGACCCTTCGGCAATTAATCTGCTATAATTATACGATAACGATAATTATACGATTATGTGATAACGATAATTATCTACCTACCCGAAATACCTGACGCGTGGGTGCCTAACCCTAAATTATACTCCGCTTGCGCAGCCTAACGAGCGTGCTTCCTAATTCTACCCACCGATCCGTTAACAAAACAAAAAAAGAAAAAAAAAGAAAAAAATATTTTTTTGTATATTACAGCCGGGCGTAACCACGCTCTGCTACCAGAAATGTTCACGCCCTTAGTTGCCCCGACAAAGGTCGACTGGACCAGGGCCCATGAGTGATCCCCTCGACGAGCAACAGAGCAAATAAGCAAGCACAACTTACCGATTTCCGGAGGTAGGGTTGACCACAGGGTAACAGTCAGGTAGCAAGTAATGTGTATCTAAGTAGTGTGTAGTAGTGTGTACCAATGTAACCTGACATCCCTGATGTAGTCGGACTGCAGATCCACAGGCGCTGCTTCTCTCCAAATGTGCGATCCCTCAAGGGATTCGTTCACCAATTGACAACTTCTGCTTTAATTTCACTGTATTAGTTTATCAACTTTATTGTACATTTAATTAACTTCCAAGTCAACCAAATCAACGTTCGTCGAAATTAAAACAAGTGAAACACGACACAAGTAAAGAACAGTCGGTCAAAGTTCAACGTTCCATGTTCACTTAGCAACAAATTATAATCACGAGAACGAACGCGGTCTCTTCTCCAGTCACAAAGCCGCGGCGTTCAAGACACTGTTCATTTCGCCCACGCGTCGAGTGACTGATTCTTCTAGACCGGGCAGGGCGTGGCTCCGCGTGCAAAACGAGCGCCGGCCGGCTCAAGCCGTCAAACCGGTTTTGTATACAAGTTTTAATGTGTTTAAGATTAGGCCTAAACAACAGTAATCTATACAAATATATAAAATTGAAGTGTCTGTTTGTAATGTCAAAATTAAAGCGTTTTACTAAATGCATATGAAAGTATAAACGGTACTTATAACAAAAATACACTTTTTTAAGTTTTTGTCTGTTTGTTCCGGCTAATCTCCGAAACGGCTGGACCGATTTTGACGGGACTTTCACTGGCAGATAGCTGATGTCATAAGGAGTAACTTAGGCTAATTTTATTTTAGAAAAATAATTAGGATCCCTCGCAAATAAAATTAAAACCCTAAATTACACGCGGGTGAAGTCTTCAATGCAGAATTCAAAACCCCACATGTTTCATAACAATATTAAAGCTAAAGCTCAACGCAGACGACGTATTATGTGATTCCGTCTGCAGAGTACATTTTAGATTCAGTCGAAGCCATCCAATCCGTTAACTTTTTTTATAGAATAAGGGTGACAAACGAGCAAAGTCCAGTTGATGTTCAGTTGACATCTATATCTATCCTCGATTAAGAATCAAAACGCTGAATGCGTTGACACCCCCTAAAGACAGATTGAATGCATCGTTTCCAGTGAAAAGGAATGTTCTCTACACTCACCACACGAAACACAGCAGCATTAAGCTGCTATTTCACGCTGGTATTCTGTGAGAACGCAGCTCTCACGTATAACAAAAATTTGCAGTTATTCAGTTCTTTTGAAGCTGAACAATCTTACATCAATGTTGCTATCAATGTTGTTTGTTTGCATACTTAATCTATTAGGTGTTAAATGTGTGTAATGTGTAATGGTTAATACAATCATGTAATGACGTACATCACGCTACACTACATGAGTAATTATATCCAACACATATTACAGTATAGTCGAATTGTGATTACGCTGAATGTGTAATCATTTTAAACGAAGTGAGAGCTTTTCTGCAGGGCTCCGTATCGTTCAGACGTAAACTTCTTCTTGACCATAGGTGTTATGTGAAGTTAAATAAAACTATTCTTTGTATAAGAAACAAGAGCTGCTTTGTGGAGTGTAGCTTGTAGGGCAGCGTGGCGTTATAAGGAGATGACTGTTGAGCGAGTAAATGGCGAATTATAAGCGAGTAAAGAGCGAGTGATGAGCGAGTAAAGAGCGAGTGATGAGCGAGTTAAGAGCGAGTGATGAGCGAGTGAAGAGCGAGTGATGAGCGAGTGAAGAGCGAGTGATGAGCGAGTAATGTCAGAGGTTTTTTTCCTTTTTTTCCTGAATGTGTACGCTGTTGGCCCTGCGGCCTTGACAGCTTCATCTAATTAGGCTCGTAAGTGAGGACTTACGAACTATTGAGTGCAACGATTCTGCCGGCGGCGAGGCGGCGCGAAGCAGTGCTGAGAGAAGCTCACTGCACAATCTAAAGTTACCCCCAAGTATTTCACCTCTCAGACCCATGGGATTGGACTGTCGTAGAGGGAGATCGTACCTTTTTTATATTTTTTAATCCGCGCCCTTAATTTGATATAAGCACACCTTCTGTTAAAAAATATGGATTTGCTTTTATCGGGGTTTAGTTCGATTATCCATTTTCTACACCAATCGCCTAATGCGTTTCCGGCAGCTTGGAGTCGACTGCAGATTATAACCGGGTGGACGTCTGAGGAGTAGATGGTAGTATCATCCGCGTATAGCGCGAGATTAGTACCTGGTATCAAGGGGATGTCACTTACGTAGAGTGAATATAGGGTCGGGGAGAGCACAGAGCCCTGGGGAACTCCTGCTCTGATTGGTCTGGAAGAGAAGGTACCCTCCACGCGAAAACGAAAGGACCTATTAGCAAGAAAATCTTGAACAATTATGACAAGTCTTAAGGCTCTTTTGCGGCCTGATCTAAAATGTGCTCCGTGAGGCGGTGCACCTGCTGAACACTTGAGTGTTTGGCTCTAAAGCCAAATTGCTCGTTTGGAATTAGGTTTTTACTTAGCACTGCATCCTTCAGACGGCTGAGGATGGTGCGCTCATAGATTTTCCCCATAGCACTGAGGAGACTGATGGGTCTATAACTGGATGCCCTATCTCTGGGTTTTGGAATACCGATGACTTCTGCTTCTTTCCACACTTCTGGAAAGGTGCAGGTGGACATTAAAACATTGAAAATAGCCACTAGTAGGCAGATTAACTTAGGAGGCAAGGGCTTTAAAAACTTTATTGTTAATGCCGTCAACGCCTGGCGCTTTTCGGTGTTTGAGATTTTTGATGATGGTTTTCACCTCATCAAAAGTAACGGGCGGAAGTGGGTCATCCGTTGGTGGTGTGGCGGACAGATTAGCAGCTTCCTCGTTCACCTTATTCAGGTGGACGGGGTCGATTGGCAGGGTGCTTGGGGAGCATTGGCTCTCGATGCTATCTGCCATGCACTCGGCCTTCTCCGAGTCATCGAACGCTAACTGACCATCAGATCTAACCTAATGGGGTCATCGAAGTGACATTTTCTGATTTAAGAGCTCTCGCCAGCTTCCAGAAGGCTGTATGCGAGGGCGAGATATCCTCCATCAGATTGTCCCATCGTGACTCCCTCAGCTGGGCCATGCGCTCCTTGACCTCTCTACAGAGGCGGCGCAAATTGGACCTATTATTGACGGTTCTATAACGGTCATAGGCCCTCACCGCAGCGTTTTTCTCCCTCAGTAATCGCCGTACATCCCCGGAGAGCTCAAAGCGACGATCACTCGACGCCTTGAGCTGCCTCAAAGACTCCCCGGCAACCACCTTAATGTGAGAGGTGATATGAGAGATGGCTTCTAAGGCCACCTCTTTAGTGTCAATAGTGTCTGGCACTTGATCTAAATATTCTGAGTTCATAGTTTCGAGGTTAGCCTCGAACCTATGCCAGTCCGTTACAGTTTTGGTTAGAAGAACCTCACTGCTGGACTGTCCTAACGACATTAGGACCGGGCGGTGGTCCGATGTTAACTCATGCACCACTTCTATAGAACGTAACTTTAAGGGTACCTTCCTGAAGAGTGCTAAATCGATTTTGGTCGGTTATTGAGTCTGAATTGTTGAATATCTAGTATCCTCCGGAGGAGCTATTATATTGAATTCTACGCTATCACTAAGAGCTACTAAGTCACAGCCTTTAGTGTTGTTACTTACGTTTTTATTATTAGTCCAGACTTGATGCTTACTATTTAAATCGCCTGCTAATATAACCGAATTACTAAGGTTACATACATATAATCACGCCTCTTTCCCGGAGTGGTAAGCAGAGACTACTTCTTTCCACTTGCTACGATCCTTTCATACTTGTTACGCTTCGTCCACTTTCATTATTCCCTTCATACATGCTCTACGGTTTAGGGTACTCTTGACCTGGCCTTAAATAGAGCTTCAAAATCGCTTTTTATAATATTTTTTTAGGTGGAAGATATGCAGAGGCTACCGTGATCGGTTGATGACCGGTCAAGGCTACTCTGCAAACGGAGGCCTCTAAATCCGTTAATTGAGGCGTGTCGATGGGAACTACGTGTAGAGACGACTTATAATAAATAAGGGTCCCTCCTAACAGTGCCCCTGAACGATCGTTTCTAATTATTCTATAATTGGCAATTTTTGGGTCTCTAATGCTAGGCTTAAGAAAGGTCTCTTGCACTAGCAATATATAAATCTGATGATCAGTGAGGAAGGTTCGGACCTCGTCTATTTGATCTTTAAGGCCGCGCGCATTGTAAAAGGCGACAGCTATCGGCCTAGGTTTTATTCTAGCTGTTGTTGTATTATCCATTAAGATAAGAGAAACAAAGCCAAGTTAACATGATCCAGGGAGGCCTGGAGGCGCTCTTTATCAGAGCGCGCTGTCCTAATTTTGTGCGCCAAGGTGCGCAACTCGTTCACATCAAAACTGTCTACGACATCGAAGACCAGGTTAAAGTTCTCGGCAAGATCCTCCAGGGCCGGGGAGTGGGTTGGCTTTATAGCCGGCTTGGGTTGGGACTCCTTTCGCGTGGCGCGGGCGACTGAAGGTGCCGGTGCGCGCGCGGGAGTGGGAGCCGGGAGTGAAGTGGGTACACTCTTTGGTGCTCCACTAGCCAGGCTCAGCGCTTCGCCCAAGTGCATTGCTTGGGGGCCGGAGCCGGAACGAAGGCAGGGGGAGAGGAACCGTCCTTTTTTGGAGGGCCCTGTGCTCCCTTCTGCTTCGGGGGCTGTTTGCGACCCCCAGTGTTTCTTCCCCTCGGCTTTTGTGCTTTGGGGGCTTTTGGGCATCTGCGGAAGTTCGCAGTATGCCCCTCCGCCCCACATAGCACACATAGCGCTCGGGGGGGGACGAAGCGCTGCGGGTGCACTCCTTTGTGCCGTGGTCCCCTGTGCACTTTACGCGTCTGGGACGGGCGAAACAGTTACGGGCCGAGTATCCATAGAGCAATGTCAGAGGTCGGTCATGGCGTGTCTTTTATTTTGTTCCTTTACTTGCACAACTCAAGTGGGCGTAAGTGAGACACACATGCTCTATTCGACGAATGTGCGGATAAGAGGGGAGGAGTGCGGGGTGTGTGTTAAGTGAGATTTATCATTTATTTTACAATCATACATTTGTCACACAATATATCGACATACAACAATTCTTTATAGACATACAAATAATAATTAATAAGTATATGACAAACACTATAAAGAACTATTCCGAAGATATCCCGGACGTTAGTCTGAGCGAGATTAGAATGGCTCTCCAGCACCTTAAAAACGGTAAGGCCCCAGGCGAGGATGGAATTACAACGGAGCTTCTGAAAGCTGGTGGAAGACCGGTACTTGAAGTCCTTCAGCAGCTCTTTAATTCCGTCCTCCATGGTGGCATTACACCGGAGGCGTGGAGCAGAAGTGCGGTGGTCTTGTTCTTCAAGAAAGGTGACAACGCTCTCTTGAAGAACTACAGACCGATTTCCCTTCTGAGTCGCGTCTACGTGCTGTTTTGTCGAAATTTGGGCGGTGCTGCAGTCCCTTCAGCGGTGGCAAGTTGACTGTCGGTATATCGAAGTGTTGAAGTGTTTGTACAGTAGAGCTACGATGGCTATCCGAGTACAGAACAAGAGTACGAAACCTATCCAATTGCAGAGAGGTTTAAGACAGGGTGACGTCATATCCCCAAAACTCATACTTGAAAACCTTAAAACGAAATTGTACAACCAGTGCGTGTTGCCAGTGATGACTTACGGAACTGAGACGGGGTCCTTCACAGCTGGCCGTATGAGGAAGCTCAAGGTCGCTCAGCAAGCTATGGAGAGAGCTATGCTCGGAGTTTCTCTGCGTGATAAACTTAGAAATGAGGATATACGCAGTAGAACTAGATTAACCGACATAGCCCAACGGATTCGTAAGCTGAAGTGGCAGTGGGCCGGCCATATAGCTCGAAGAACCGACAACCGATGGGGAAGAAAGGTTCTCGAGTGGCAGCCTCGTACCGGTAGGCGAAGTGTAGGGCGACCCCCCACGAGATGGAATGACGACCTGGTAAGGCATGCAGGAAGTCGATGGATGCAGGTGGCTCAGGACCGTGCTTTGTGGCATTCCTTGGGGGAGGCCTATGTTCAACAGTGGACTTATGAAAGGCTGTAATGATGATGATGATGATGATGAAACACTATAAAGACATACAACAATTATTCTTCAAATAAAAGGCAATATAACATTAATAAGCTTATATGCTAGACAATTGTAAACTTACGTGACTAAAACTTAAATAACTACATAGATTCTATTAAAAGGCATTCATATTAATAATGTAAACTAGGCTGTTATTTACAATTTTGTTGCTCTTAATGATGAGTAAACAAGAGAACAAGTTGAACATTCGTTCTTACTACACTATATAACTTTTAACAATAACCTCTTGACATGTTCCCAGTTAAACCAGTACCTGTAAGTAGGCAAACATAGACATGAGCTTTCAAAACCTAGTGCCTTAAAAATAAGCATATTATGATGTATCGAGTATGGCATCACAAAATATAGGTGTAGTAATAAGAACATTTCAAATATATATAATTTGTGTATTGATTTGATCTTTTAGATTACTGCAGACTTTTATGTTTTTAATATAAGATAATATACTAGTTATTTTATATTTCATCGTCAACCTAAGTTTTGTACTTTCTGCGGTGACGATTTTAATTTAATTTAGTTATTGGTGTCAAGAAAAAGGTTTAGATAAAATAAATAATACATTTTCTATTCAATATTCCCTCGTAAATTATTAGAAACGGGCGGAAGAATTAGATCAACAGCACAATTTAAATTTATGAAGTAATAGATTTCTCTCGGGAAAGTCATAAAGCATAAAATGTTATAAAGATTTATTTTAACTAAACGGATTTCTTAAACACATTTGAGGTAATTGTAATCTGTCCCTTCTTAACCCAACTTAATTTTTTAAGTTATGCATACGTTAAATTAGGTATTCAATTTTTTTTTTTTTGGATATTTCAAAATAATAAACGCTTGACAGATAACAATTACTTATGTTTTATACAATAATGGTCACAAGCGGGCACACAGACAACGTGATAGCAAGTGGAAACTGCAGTCCATTTACATCATCACCTATCCTCGATTAAGAAGATCGACTCACTTGGTGGCAACCCCGGTGACAAGTTGTAAAATAATTGCTCCGAACTATTTTTATAAATTAAATATTGTAAATTGATAATATCCACCTCAATTTTGAGTTACAGTTGTTAAATACGACTTATTTGTATTTGTGAAATAAGTAAAAGTCAGAAGTACCTATTTTAATTACAGTCTTAGATTACACTAATTACAGTGTTTAGTTTTCCAACCAAAAGTGACAGCTATAACCAAAGAGAACATAATCACTACGTTTAGCTGTAACGAACATCGTTTAAATTTACTGTAAGTGCATGGACGTATAAATAACTTTATTTATACGTCCATGTGTAAGTGTAATTCTTGTTATCCCTTTAACATTTTAAGATTTACCTATTAAGTAAGTGTTGTTCTGGATTTCATTTTGAATTTTTTACATGATAATTTAATTTGAGATCTAGTCATTTGCTTACTCTGCTTCTTTGGTTTTCTTTCTTTGTTTTCTTTTGCTATTTACACTTAATAGTAAAATGAATACACGCAACGCCAAAACGCGCCAATTGGAGAACCAACTTCAAATGGCGCTTCAAGAACTTAAGGCGTCAAAAGAGTAGTGTGAGCTGTTATGTAAAGAAAGGGATGACAATGAAAAGGAAATAATAAATATAATAGCTAAAAATACAGAGCTAAAAAGTGTCATGGTTAAGTTGCATACAGAATATACATTTGTTTCAAAAGAAAGGGATCAACTTCAGAGAACAGTCGATGATTTTGACCAATGCAGCATGGAATATGAGGAATCCCTCAGATTAATTGCTGCATTGCAATTACACTTTAATATGGCTAATGAGCAGATTGTGCAATTAAAACATTACATAGACAACATGAAAGCGTCTCAAACTCAAAGTCTGTTCAACGAGCTCATAGAATGTGAATCTTCTAAAGCATTGCAACCATCCACAACAATTTATTTGACTGGTGATTATTATGTCACATCAAGAACAGCAGCAAGGACTACCTGCAGTAGAAGAAAATTAAAGAAATATATAAAAATTAATAAATATATTAGAAAACTGCAAAAATTAATTTAAACTAAAATTAATATTAAAAATTATATAAATGTATGCAAAGAAAAGCAAGAATTAATTAATAAACTTAAAATATATTCAATTGAGGTGGAAAATATGAATTACTGTATGAGACTGATATAGAATGTCTAAATTTTATCACTTAAAAACTCCCTACAAATTGTATCAAACAAATATGCATCGGCTCAAGATGAGATAAAAGAACACATATTTGCCATGAATGATCTGGTAAAATTATGTAAATATAATGAGGAGCGCTTACTCGTTAATAAAACATCAGAGTGAGTATCAGCGCTCCATACCGGGTTCATCGGGGACAATATGTGTAAATAACAAAGTAAACAGTAAGGACTCATTATTTTCACCTACACTCTATGACAATGCCATGACAAATGATATAAACTTAAAAAGCAATGTAAATATTAAAAAAATAAAGTTATTATGTATTGGGATGACATAGGCAAAAATTTGGGCATGATGTTAAATAACTGTTTAAAAGGACATATGATCGGTAATTATTGCATGCCAGGAGCATCCTTTAGTCATATAATGAATAAAGTTTTAGCTAGTAAATTTTGCCCTAATAGCAAATTAATAATTCTTGTTGGGAGAAGAGGCAATATAAACAAAAATCAATTATTAAAATATATTGATAATCTAAATACGTTAAATGTATTTAGATTATCAATATATGTCACATTGCCTTACATACAGGGTTGGCCGCAGGAAAATAAAGTAAGATATGATTTAAATTTATTAATGAATAACTTTTCATGTAATAATAATTTAAACTTGACATTTAATTGTTATAATTATAATAATAAATTTAATTTAATGGACATAAATAATTTTATTAAGAAATTTTTGACTAGAGATAGGTATTACCTATCTAAATATATTTTAAGACAGATAGCAAATGTGCTATCTTATTGTTTATATATTAACTCAGTCAAGGACTTGGCTACACAGACATCTGCTCCTTTTGAGCAGTATAATGACTTAATATGTAATTTGGAATCAGTTCCAAGTAAATTAGAAAATGAGACAATAGAGGTAATCTCTAGCCGTTGTAATAATTTAAATAATTTAGAATGTAGCTTACAAATCTTTAATTGTATGACTCCACAGAGTGATAATGAAAATTGTTTACACCTGGCGCATCAAAATTTACAAGGCATGATAGGCAAAGAGCTAGAAATTGAGTTGTTCTTATATAGCAACAATATTCATATTTTATGTATTACTGAACATTGGTTAAAAGCTTATAACTTAATGTTTAACTTCAGTAATCACCAGGTGGTCAGTTCTTTCAATAGAGAAACGGTTTTGAGACTAGTAAATTATTGTCATGTAAAGAAAAGAACGTAAAGATAATGTGAGCCTCTCTGTTGAGCGAACTGTAGAAATGGCATGTGTTGAGTTTGAGCACCTCATTGTGTGTGTCTACAGACCCCCATGTTCTATATACGATACTTTTGAAAAAATTATGAAGGAAGTTTTTGCTAAGCTTAATAAACAGAATAAATCTGTTGTAATATGTGGAGACTTTAATATCAATCTCCTAGAAGCTTCCTCAATCAATATTAAATTTAGATCATTTATTTTTAGAGCCGACGCGTACTGCTCAATCTAGTGCAACATGTATAGATAACATTTTTACAAATGTGAAGCCGTTGCATAAATGTATAATTCAAAAACTAATTTCTGATGACTGTGGACAAGTAGTTTCATTACCTTATATTCACAAAAAGCAAGTAGATGAGAAAGTTGTGTTTGTTCCAGTAAATGCACGTCGCTTGGAGAAATTTAGAAGTAACATAGTGAAAAAACTTTCATCACTTTCATACCAAAATTATCCAAATTTTTTGTATAGAACATTATTTAAGCTTATTTGCAATGAATTTAATAATACTTTTACTTCTAAAATATTCTCCTTGAACAGTCGCAAGTCATTTAATGAATGGGCGACAGTAGGAGTCCATAAAAGCAGCCATAGGTTATATGACCTTTACCATGAAAGGTCATATAAACATAGCGTCGAATTTAGGGAATATGTAAAAAAATATTCAAAAATATTTAAAAGAGTGTGCTCCACAGCCAAGTCTTTGCATTTAAGCAACAAAATTAAGACTGCTACTAATAAAATTAAAATGACATGGAGTATAATTAATACCGAAACTGGTAAGATCAACTCTCGCAATTCAAACTACCAGTTAAGTGTTAATAACAAATTAACCGAATCAGATCAGGACGTTGCAATGGTTTTTGAGAAATATTTTACTGATATTCCGATATTAACCACTAAGTCACTGAATTCTTCTCCTACCGTCGCCGAATCATTACTTAAACAAAATGTAAATGCGTGTACAAAGAATTTTACATTTCATAAAGTATCATCAAAAGTTATTGTAAAATATTTTAAAACTATTGATGTTAAGAAAACTGCGGATCTGTGGGGGATTTCCGTTAAAGTTATTGCTTCTATAATAGATACAATCGCGCCTCATTTAGCTATTATTTTTAATACTAGTATCGAATCTGGTGTGTTTCCTGATTTAATTACGTATAGTAAAGTAATACCTTTAATTAAATCTGGTAGTACATTAGACCCCGCCAATGTTAGATCTATTTCTGTACTACCAACACTTAGTAAGATTTTTGAAAAAATTATTCTTGATCAAATGTTAAATTACTTTAATATAAATAATTTACTTCATAAAAATCAATTTGGTTTCACAAGGGGTCGCTCGACAACAGATGCCGGTGTTGAGCTGATTAAATATATATTTAATGCATGGGAGAATTCACAGGATGCTTTGGGTATATTTTGTGACCTATCCAAAGCCTTCGATTGTGTTCACCGTGAAACATTAATCAGGGAACTTTAACACTACGGTGTAAGAAGTGATGCTCTTAAATTAATTATTTCATATTTAAGTAAGAGAACGCAAAAAGTTGTCATTAACAGTACGAGTTCTTCCGGGTCGATGGTACAAATGAACGTGCCTCAAGTCTCAATTCTCGGCCCCTTTCTGTTTCTTGTATACATTAATGACTTACATTACATAGTAGGAGATAACCATGATATAGTATTATTTGCAAATGACGCTTCTTTAATTTTCAAATTAAGTCGACAATTGCTAAAATATGACGAAGTAAATAATGCTATATC
Organism: Parnassius mnemosyne; assembly: GCA_963668995.1. Lineage (NCBI taxonomy): Eukaryota > Metazoa > Arthropoda > Insecta > Lepidoptera > Papilionidae > Parnassius > Parnassius mnemosyne. The sequence goes on along the minus strand of CAVLGL010000093.1, from coordinate 43,836,107 downwards.
TAAATTAGTAAATTAGTTCAATGTAAATAATTTGCATTTAAATGGCACTAAAACGAAATATATGAAATTTATGAGTCCAAATGTCAAACAATTAAATACTAATGTAATTTTAAATGGGGAGAAACTAAGTCTTGTAGATACCACCATTTTTCTTGGAATCAAACTAGACGTGAAGCTTCAATGGAGCCCCCATATATCAAAACTAGCAAGCAGACTTAGTTCTGCAGCATACGCCGTAAAAAAGATTAGAAGTCTAACTAGTGTTGAAACAGCTAGACTAGTTTACTTTAGCTATTTCCATAGCATAATGTCGTATGGTATTTTGCTATGGGGACACGCAGCTGACACTGAAATTATATTTGTTTTGCAGAAGAGGGCCATAAAAGCAATTTATGATTTAAAGCGTAAAGAGTCGCTGCGACAAAGATTTAAGGAAATTAATATATTAACTTTGGCCTTTCAATACATTTATGAAAATGTAATGTACGTACACAAAAATAAAAGTAGTTTTACAAAACGGCTCCGTGGCGCAGTGGCTTAGCAATCAGTTATTGCGCTGGGAGCCGCAGGTTCGAATCCCGCACGGAAAAAGTATTTTTATGGCCTACAAATAATTGTTCCGGGTCTGGATGTTTGTCCTTGTGCAATTTATGTTTGTAAACTGCCTCCACGACACAGGAGAAAATCCTAGTGGGATGGGGGTAACGTTTTTTAAGAAAAGAAAAAAAAAGAAAATAAAATATATTCATTCTGTAAATACTAGGAACAGACACAAGCTAGTAGTACCAGTTACTCGACTCCATCGAGTCAGTAATTCAGGTGTGCCTAAGCTCCTTAATCGGAAGCGATAATCGAAGTCAAGCTACTTTGGATGGGTGGCTGGTAAACTATCGCTCCGGCTGTTATCATTCAACGTCAGTCTTTAAGCCATGTTAGAGACCTTTGGGTTTTCTGAACAACTCTCACACTAGGTTGCCCACAGATCTGTCGACAACAAGGAGCAGTTGGATACTTACTACAACTGGTTCTAAAATTATTGCCTTTTTACAGATGGTTCGTACTTATCAAAGAAAAACCGATAAGCCTTCTTGGTCTAGAGAAACTTTATGTCAGGCAATTGACGCTGTCAGATCAGGCCTATCCGGATATGAAGCAGCGAAAACTTATGATATACCTCGTAAAACAATCATGTATCACGTGACGGGTCGAAGGGGCCAAAAATCATCAACACAAGGTAGACCACCAGCCTTGTCAGCTGAAATTGAAATAGAGTTAGCTGTCTACATATTATGGAAAGGCATGACTTTGGGTTAAGTCGGAAAGAGGTATTAGAACTGGTTGGCGAGTACGTTAAAAAAAATAACATAAATACACCATTTACCAATGGCATACCTGGAAACGATTGGTTTTCTAATTTTATGAAACGACATAGGTTGTCAATAAAAAAACCTCAAGCAGTTGAGATAGCCCGTAAAAAAGCGGCTGACCCTTTCATTATACAAGAATTTTACGACATTGTCGAAAAAGTTATTAAAGAGCTAGGGCTTGAAAATAAGCCAGAGAGAATATATAATATTGACGAAACAAGCTACTGCAGCGACCCTCAAAAAACCAAAGTGGTCGGCTTAAAGGGATATCCTTCAGCTAGAATAACATCATCAGCTGGTAAAGCAAACACAACCGTCTTGGTTGCCAGCAATGCAGCTGGAGGCAAAGGGCCTCCATTTATAATTTTCAAAGGTAAGCATGTGTGGAGTGGATGGACATCTGAGGAAGCATATCCTGGCACTTTATACAGTGCGACATTCAATGGTTGGATTGAATCCGAAGTTTTTGCAGAGTTTATGGCAAAAAGTTTCATTCCCATGGTCAAAGATGAGAAAGAGCCAACCCTCCTAATTTATGATGGTCATAGCACGCACGTGCAACTGGCTGTGGTTAAAATGGCGAAACAAAATAATATCACCATTATTAAATTGCCACCACACACAAGTCACCATCATCAACCACTTGATCTAAGCCTATTCAAACCTTATAAAGACGCTTGGGATCAGGAAATGGTTAAATGGCAACGCACACATAAGGGCGAAAAGTTACCTAAGGATCAGTTTTCAGCGATAGTGGGAAGAGTTTGGAAAAATCTTAATTCCAATGTTATAAAAAAAGGGTTCGAAAAAAGCGGAATTTATCCATTTAACAGAAAAGCTGTAACGGAATATAAACTAGACCCAGAAGCCTTAAAACGATGGAAAAAACACCATGAAACCTTACCGAAAAAACAAACACTCGCTCGTATTTCACCATTAACCTTAACCAAATTATGCCTGAATAAAATTAACTCTTGTATTAAATTAAACTCGAATCCAGTCACCATTTTGCCAAAAATCGTTAGTTCAAAATCTTCTGAGAAAATATCTTTTGAAGATTTATTAATACAATCTACCAACAATCTCAAACTGCCAATGTCAAGTAAAAAGATAGTTAAAATTTCCGCAAGTGCAGAGGTGATAACGCATCAGGACGTCATTGAAAGATTGAAACAGAAGGAAGACGATAAAGCTAAAAAAGAACAAGAAAAAGATGAAAAACGAAAGCAACGAGAGCAACGAGAGCAAAAAAAGAAAGTTATAATAAGTAAACAAAATGAGAAAATTGATAAAGTAAAAGTAAAGAAAATTGACGAAAAGAGTAAAAATATAAGACTGACAAAAAACAAACAATCGCATGTTACTGACCCACCAAGCTCGGAAGTAACTCTTTCTGAAATAATATCACCTAATTCAGACTTGAACGTCCGTGACCCAATTCATTTTTTACAAAACGATTCTTCAATACTTAATTGCCTTGCAAGCTCCTCAAAATCACCACCGCCACTGACTTCAAAACCAAAAATTGCTATTTTAGAAGACAGATATTTAAAAGTTGATGAAAAACTGACCAAAGATATTTTTACAGGACATAAAATGAAACGACCAGCAGACTTTACTTTACAGGGCACTGATGAAATACATACTTCAAAAAAAATTAAATATGAAAAACAAAACAATCCCATCAAAATAAAAACGAAAAGAAAGCAAAATAAAATTAAGATAGAAGAAGATTTAAAAGAAGACAGTGACTTTACGATTCATGATTCAGATGGTTCAGATATGGACCTAGAAAGTTACCGTAATATTTACCTAACAGAATATAAATCAGATGATGAAGAAAACGTATATACGGATTTTGGACTCACCGATATCGAGTATTATGAAAATACATCAAACAAATTAAAGAAAGGTGATTGGGTTCTAGTCAAGTTTTCGTCAAAAAAAGTGTAAAACATTATGTAGGGCAAATTATTAATATTAATGATGACACTCCAGTGATAAAATACGTACGAAAAACTCAAACAAAACAAAGAGGTTTGCTTTTTGTCTATCCTAATGTGGACGACATATGTGAGTTGAAACATGTTGCAGATATTGTGTCAGTTTTGCCGAAACCCACAATAACACGTCGTGGCCAAATATCCTTCAGTATTAATATCGGTAAATTTAATTTACAGTAAGTTCTTACTATTTATTATAATAAGATTTTTGGAGATATTTGTTTTATATTTTTTTTTTAGTCTTTTAGGTGATAATTATAATTTGGACCAAAGTTAACAAAGATTTACACGATTTTACTAAGTATTTAAGTACTTAGATTACTGACATTAGATTATTTTTTGTTATTGTTTTTTATTTTTGCTTGATTTTAATGCGTCATGTTGTTTAAATATTTAAGCCTAACAAAGACTGAAATATTTTTTACTTTACCATGTAAGTTCTTGCGTGCCATCCACTAGATTACTAAGTATTTGCTTCTTCCTATTACGTCAAAGGAAAAATTGTTACCTACTTTTGTATTTTTTTTTTAATAAATAGACTTAATGCATAAATTAAAAGTCTAATTTGATTAATTAAATATCCCTATTATTCCAGCCAAACCTGCAGACATTTTTATTTAAATACAGCAGTTTTTACTTTTTATAAAAAAAAAGCATTAAGGGTTTAGTGCCCCTGATTACTAGTCTACGGCGCACTTGCCCCAAATTTGTTATGGAAGCTGCAGTAGCCTATAGGACGAGTAAATTAAAAAGAAGCCAAGAGTAATGCGTTTATTTGTTTATGTTCTATTAAGTAAATTATCTGTTTTTCTGGTAACGTACGATTTTAGCGTCTTTTTTATATAGGCGCGCTTTCCCCGTTTCTAAGGGTAAGTGCGCCTATATCCATGTTTTCTAATTTAATAGAAAATATCGTAAAAATATTGATTGATTTGATTGAATCGACGTTTCTTGCAGCTACAAAATTCCAAATATTGACAATTTAATAAATGTTCACTCATAAGTCAGCATTCAAAAAAAATATTTTGCATCGAAATCATCTATGCAAAAAATATGGCGCCCTTGCCCCGCCTGACCTTAATTAAAACCTTTTTGCTTTAAAGATGCGATAAGACGATAACACGGCGTTAATGGATCACACAGTGTTGGTTTAAACAGATCCTTTAGAATTTATTTTGTTACTTATTTTTAATATATAGAAATGAATGGTTGAATGTGTTGCTAAGCGCAAATCTCGAAAGCACCTGAACCAATCTCGCTAATTCTTTTTTTATAATATACCCTGGTGATGACTAAGATGGTTCTTACGGAGAGAAAATTTTCTATATTTTTCTATATTCCCATACAAAAGATTCGTAATAATACTTAAAAGGCAATTTGAACTTTAATACCATACAATAAAGTTTGAGTGTTAGTGGAGGGGTTCAAACAATTATAATTTTTATTTTTTGACATAATTTAGTTGTTGACTTATCAACTTTCTTTTTTCTTTTTTTATCTTACTAGCTGACCCTGTGTTCCAAATAGCAGAATAAGTATTAAAAAAAATTAAATAATTGACTGTTAGGCGGTACGAAGTTCGCCGGGTCAGCTAGTTTTTAATAAAACAGAAGCAAGGGACACAAAAACCATGAGGTTTTTAGACATTAAAACCCTATATGCAGCGATCAGCGATAATTCGATTATTTACTTATTTTATTATTATTTACAGCGATTATTTTGAACTTGTGATATTGCTTAGTTCACTCACAGAGGTAAATAAAATAAATAATTTAAAAAATCAAAAAAAACCGACTGCAAAAAGAAACTTTTTATAAGTAATGCACTAAAAAGACCGAAATAAGATTGAGAATAGAAAACAAAATTAATATAAACTATAAACAAAGTAAACTCTACTTCAGTTTCATATCATTCATATCATTTCTGAGAGGGTTTTAGGGCAAGGAAATGTCCACCACGCTGGCCCAATGCGCGTTGGCGAACTTCACATGTCTTCGAATTTTTCTTCTTATTTCTCAGATATGCAGGTTTCCTCACGATATTTTCCTTCACCGCCAAGCACGTGGTAAATCAGCACCTAAAATTGCAATTAACAATTTCATTGGTGCCGGCGGGGTTCGAACCTGGGTTGCTCGCGTACTGTGAAATTTACAGCGAACGGTAACCATCTGAACTAGCACGGCTCTTTTGGGTTCTAACCGTTTATAATCAATAAAGATAAAGATCAGACCGTACAGTGGTCCAGCACCCGCGCAATGAGTTCGTTGGTACCTGATAATCCAAACAAGATTAATTTTGAGCACGGTGCAGTAAACGACGCTACGGGTGAAATTGATGTTATCTGGAGGATTCAGTACCTTGCTCTTTGCAGGAACCATTTGGAAACTGAAGAGTTATCGCAAGCAATATAAAAGGTAATGAACCACGATTAGGCGTTCAGATTGTGCACTGCGCGATCGACTTTGATGGCATTCGGGGGCATGAAAAAACTGTACTGTCAACTGTCACATATGAGCATTTAATAATTTAATAAGCAAAAATATTCCTTACAAATAACATTAATACGGGTCAATGCTAAAGTTACCAAATGAAATATTTCTTCATTTTATAATATGTCAAACTAAAATACTTCCAAGTGGGGATAGCGCTATAATTTAGGGTATAAAATATAATTTTGGGAGGTGTTTAACCATTAGTTGCACCGTGTTTTCCACAGTCTACTAGACCTGGAAGTGTTCAGCATCATCTTTAAGACAGCAAGTATGTATGTAACACTTAGTCTCCTCACTGATTAAACACAATAGAATAATAATTAATTTGTTATATTGTCTCGTTTTATATGTTTTTCATATGAGTGTTTCTGTATAGTGATATATTTTGTGTTACATTTTTAGGTATTCCAACCCCTTTTGAGTCAGACGCTGAAGTACAGTCGACTTCGCAAAAGAAGAAAGCAGTTAAGAAACCAGCTAATGTATTAAAGACTAAAACATCAGTTGCTAAGTCCAAGAAACGAGTTGAATTATTCGGAAGCGAGTCGGAATCTGAGGCTGATACATCATCATCACTCACCCCAGCTTCGACTAGCAGGAAACGTAAATTAAAAGTTTTTCCAGATTCTGAGGTAAGCAAATCTTATTTAATTTTAATAGTTTGAGTTGCCATTCACATGATGAAAAGTTAGTTTCTATTTGATTGGATGTTGTAAATAAATTATCAGTCATAGGTTAATTTTTTTTATGAAAACGTATTTAATTATATACTTAGACGATCGATGTGATTGATAAAATTGTTAGTGAATTGGATTACTAAGTCATGTTATGAGCATCGTATAAAATATATTTATGCGGGGTAGGAGGGAATATAAATATTGTTCCTTGCTTATCAGTATGCTTTTGTTTAAATAGTATTTTTATTGTTTCCAGGATGAAGATTCTGAACCTATCCGAGCGGAGATTTTAAAAAGCTACTTATCATGCCGAACAGGGTCGGGATATATGCATCGGAGCGAGCCTTCGAAGCGAGGTGAATATTACATCGAAGTGCGCATCTCTAACTTCCGCGAGCTGGAGGCTATTCCATCAACCGACCGCTACGCTGGCAGCACTCTCTGATCAGCTTTAAATCAGCCGTCGATGAGAAAACCCCAACGTGGAAGGCTGTTACCCAGTTAGTATCATGCATCAAAGAAGATTATCACAACTATCAACAAGCTACAAGGTACCACGATCTTGGACTTTGTGCAATTCGGCTTACATATCTTTGCAAAGGATCAAGCTTATGTATATGTTAGACGAGTAAAAACATTAACTGGGTTAGCTATATTAGCACCCCTGATACTAAAGAGCTGTTGGACCAGCAGATCACAGTTTTATGAAAGACCTTTAACGCCTACAGAATATTAACTCTTACAAGCTGACGTATACTTCAACTTAACTTAAACTTGACAAAATAAAACTTACAGAAAATTGAATCTAGTTACAATCATTCCTTATTTTTTAGCGACTTCAAAAAGGAGACGGTACTCAATTCGACTGTATGTTTTTTTTTATGTGTGTTATCTCATAACTTTTTACTAGCTAAACCAATTTCGATGATTCTTTTTTTATTTGAAAACTGGTGTTTCACATGTGGTCCCATATAAATTGATCAAGGTGTGATCAATACTATTTGAGTTATTCTTAATAATTTATATTGAATTCTGTTGTACAAAATTTTTTATTTTAAATTATTATCTTAAATTCATAATACTAACCTTCTATTGCCATTATCATTATTAGTAGTATTTAAGTACCGATACTTAACTGAACAACTCGTTTATTTAAAAAAAAAACTAAATACTTTGGAATAAACTAAATTATATTAAATAATTAAGAACATAAAACCAGACTGCGTAAAAATAATTAACTGAAAAAGAAAAACAAACTCCATAATCTATAGGATTTTGTTTGAGTATTAGAGATGCAGTATGTTTTTCTGTTCGTTACCTACTAAGCAAATATAAAATATACTATATCACTGACCTCTAACTGCATGTATTATAAGCAAATGGTGTGCGGGAAGTAAAGAATGTGTAAGAGCCTCCGAAGGAGGCGGAGTTATAGCCGAAATAAGAAATTTTTATTTATTTTTTTTTGGTTTTTGGCGATTTTGGCCCCCTAGGAGCGTAATGAGAACTTTTTGCCCCAATTCAACCATAACACCCATGACATGATAGGCTATTCAAACTGACTAGGCCTAAAGTTCGAGCCACGCCCCAACTTATTTCTAGTTTTTACTTCCAACTAGTGGGATGCGGGAAGTAAAGACTGTGTAAGAACCTCCGTAGGAGGCGGAGTTATAGCCGAAATAAGAATTTTTAATTTTCTGGTTTTTGGCCATTTTGACCCCTAGGAGTATAATAAGAACGTTTTGCCCCTATTCAACCATGACCACCATGACATCCTCTACATGATAGGTTATTCAAACTGACTAAGCCTAAAGTTCGAGTCACCCGCAAACTCATTTCTAATCTTTACTTCCAATTACTTCCAAATATAATATAGGTACTATATATTATTATTACTGGAATGTTAATAAAGATAATTACTGTTATTAAAGTCCACTGCTGAACATAGGCCGCCCTCACAGTTTATTTTTTATTTTTAGTCGTTATTGGGAAGCCGCTGCTGCCCATCTGATTTGTTTCACTCTGTCGCCTCTTGCAACACCCACGGGATAATATGGGATAGTGGATATTCTAACACCTCCACTACACAGTAATTAATTATAAGTTATTGTAGATAATCAGTTATAGTTTGGTGGTTCTCGTTAAGTAAAAAGCTGTTCAAATTTTTACAACAAATACGTTTTGTAATTTTTGTTTGTTATTTTGCAATTTTTACCGGCTAAATTTGCAGAGAAGATTCAGAATAAGTAATATAGCCAAATGATGAACACACACACACACGCACGCACGCACGCACGCACGCACGCACGCACGCACGCACGCACGCACGCACGCACGCACGCACGCACGCACGCACGCACGCACGCACGCACGCACGCACGCACGCACGCACGCACGCACGCACGCACGCACGCACGCACGCACGCACGCACGCACGCACGCACGCACGCACGCACGCACGCACGCACGCACGCACGCACGCACGCACGCACGCACGCACGCACGCACGCACGCACGCACGCACGCACGCACGCACGCACGCACGCACGCACGCACGCACGCACGCACGCACGCACGCACGCACGCACGCACGCACGCACGCACGCACGCACGCACGCACGCACGCACGCACGCACGCACGCACGCACGCACGCACGCACGCACGCACGCACGCACGCACGCACGCACGCACGCACGCACGCACGCACGCACGCACGCACGCACGCACGCACGCACGCACGCACGCACGCACGCACGCACGCACGCACGCACGCACGCACGCACGCACGCACGCACGCACGCACGCACGCACGCACGCACGCACGCACGCACGCACGCACGCACGCACGCACGCACGCACGCACGCACGCACGCACGCACGCACGCACGCACGCACGCACGCACGCACGCACGCACGCACGCACGCACGCACGCACGCACGCACGCACGCACGCACGCACGCACGCACGCACGCACGCACGCACGCACGCACGCACGCACGCACGCACGCACGCACGCACGCACGCACGCACGCACGCACGCACGCACGCACGCACGCACGCACGCACGCACGCACGCACGCACGCACGCACGCACGCACGCACGCACGCACGCACGCACGCACGCACGCACGCACGCACGCACGCACGCACGCACGCACGCACGCACGCACGCACGCACGCACGCACGCACGCACGCACGCACGCACGCACGCACGCACGCACGCACGCACGCACGCACGCACGCACGCACGCACGCACGCACGCACGCACGCACGCACGCACGCACGCACGCACGCACGCACGCACGCACGCACGCACGCACGCACGCACGCACGCACGCACGCACGCACGCACGCACGCACGCACGCACGCACGCACGCACGCACGCACGCACGCACGCACGCACGCACGCACGCACGCACGCACGCACGCACGCACGCACGCACGCACGCACGCACGCACGCACGCACGCACGCACGCACGCACGCACGCACGCACGCACGCACGCACGCACGCACGCACGCACGCACGCACGCACGCACGCACGCACGCACGCACGCACGCACGCACGCACGCACGCACGCACGCACGCACGCACGCACGCACGCACGCACGCACGCACGCACGCACGCACGCACGCACGCACGCACGCACGCACGCACGCACGCACGCACGCACGCACGCACGCACGCACGCACGCACGCACGCACGCACGCACGCACGCACGCACGCACGCACGCACGCACGCACGCACGCACGCACGCACGCACGCACGCACGCACGCACGCACGCACGCACGCACGCACGCACGCACGCACGCACGCACGCACGCACGCACGCACGCACGCACGCACGCACGCACGCACGCACGCACGCACGCACGCACGCACGCACGCACGCACGCACGCACGCACGCACGCACGCACGCACGCACGCACGCACGCACGCACGCACGCACGCACGCACGCACGCACGCACGCACGCACGCACGCACGCACGCACGCACGCACGCACGCACGCACGCACGCACGCACGCACGCACGCACGCACGCACGCACGCACGCACGCACGCACGCACGCACGCACGCACGCACGCACGCACGCACGCACGCACGCACGCACGCACGCACGCACGCACGCACGCACGCACGCACGCACGCACGCACGCACGCACGCACGCACGCACGCACGCACGCACGCACGCACGCACGCACGCACGCACGCACGCACGCACGCACGCACGCACGCACGCACGCACGCACGCACGCACGCACGCACGCACGCACGCACGCACGCACGCACGCACGCACGCACGCACGCACGCACGCACGCACGCACGCACGCACGCACGCACGCACGCACGCACGCACGCACGCACGCACGCACGCACGCACGCACGCACGCACGCACGCACGCACGCACGCACGCACGCACGCACGCACGCACGCACGCACGCACGCACGCACGCACGCACGCACGCACGCACGCACGCACGCACGCACGCACGCACGCACGCACGCACGCACGCACGCACGCACGCACGCACGCACGCACGCACGCACGCACGCACGCACGCACGCACGCACGCACGCACGCACGCACGCACGCACGCACGCACGCACGCACGCACGCACGCACGCACGCACGCACGCACGCACGCACGCACGCACGCACGCACGCACGCACGCACGCACGCACGCACGCACGCACGCACGCACGCACGCACGCACGCACGCACGCACGCACGCACGCACGCACGCACGCACGCACGCACGCACGCACGCACGCACGCACGCACGCACGCACGCACGCACGCACGCACGCACGCACGCACGCACGCACGCACGCACGCACGCACGCACGCACGCACGCACGCACGCACACACACACACACACACACACACACATTTGTAAATAAGTAAGTAAAGTAGAAGCCTTATTTACTCGCATTTTCAAAAACTGTAATATCGGTACATCATTATTAATGCATCTGAACTTAAGTTTAAAATTCAGCTACTCTGAAAAATATGCCTGTATTATAATAGTATATTTTATTCATTGCCAAGTATGTATCGAACTAAAATACATTGCATGGTTCATTCTACATTCAATCATTCATTCATTACAGCGTACCAAAAATCCAGTGCTAAACATAGGAAGTAGGCCTCCCCGATAAATTGCCACACAGGCCGGATTATGCCATAGCATCCACGATTGGAAAGTGGGTTGGCAACCGCGGGTTTTTATTAATTTTCAGTTATCAGGAAGATGCTGCTGCCGATCACTATTCAGTTTTTCTGTCACCTCTTACGACACCCACGAAATGTTATGGGGTACAGGTTCTCTTAGGCCGCTACCATAAGGCGTTCTACATTGCTTCAACTAAATCTATGTTATACGTGGTAGAGCCATGCTGCAGCTATATTAGTAGTATAGTTGTAGCCCGAATGGGTCAGCTCAACCGGGGAAGGACCACGCTCTCACAGAATACCAGCGTAAAACAGCAGCTTAATGCTGCTGTGTTCCGTATGGTGAGTGTAGAGAACCGGAGACACTTTTTATTCAATCTTAGTCCTCACGGCTGACAACGCATCTGCATTTTAATTCGCAAATAAAGATAGATGTATAGATGTCTGAGCCACAGAAACCAATTACCATCAGGTGGACTGTGTGCTCCTGTCACCCTTATTCTATTTAAAAAAAATTCCTTTAAATTATAGAACTTGATTTTCACTTTTCTGTTAATTATATTTACGTAAGTAGCCGGGTTTTTTTTTATTTTTAATAAATTACTTCTCTGAATAAACAATTGCTCATCTTGCCCTACTTATTTCATAGATCTCTCATACCATTGAAAATTTATTTTATGGATCTGTCACATCATATTACTCTTAGAACACAACAAAAGTAAACTTTCGTTTAACGTACAGCAGACGAATGTAATCGTTTGGCACATATTTCAAAAGTCACAGACTGATCTGCCACCTTCGTGATAAATTAAGGTAGGTACTTTGAGATATAAGAATAGGAAGATTTTCGCAGACATATTTTAGCGATGAAAGATTAGCAAAATTGGAATATAAATAATAAAACGAGTATTGCCGTATATAGAAGGGTGGCCGGATTGGCCGTGTCCACCCGAAACTTTTCTAGTACCTACTAAATGATGGGCTACCATGCCAAAATTAGAATTATTAAGAGCTAGTTGTTCCCCGCGACTTCGCCCGCGTGTTATTTGGGGTTTTAATTTTTTGCGCGGAACCCCAATTCCTTTTCTAAAATAAAAATAGCCTAAGTTAGTCCTTATAACGTTACTTATCTGCCAGTGAAAGCCCCGCCAAAACAGACAGACTGACAAAAATTTTAAAAATTTTATTTTTGTTATAAGCACCGTATATACTTTCACAGTAAAAAGCTGTAATTTTGACATTACAAACTGACACTTAAATTTTATTTATTTGTATAGATACAGATTGGTTCAATAAATTAGTAGTGTTGTAACCAAAATAAACACGTTTTATCGAAAATTATTTTGTTTAATTTTATTTAAATAAAGAAATATTCCGCGAATCGATGGCGGAAACATGGCTCAACACTTAAGTTTAAACTATTATTTATTCTGTGGTTTAATTTGCTTTTATCGCTTATATTGGGCTTCGGGCATCGTTTTTCCGGGGTCAGTCGCTACCCTACCCATGGAAAATACCTAAACACGCCAATGGAAACGGGAACGATTAAGGTAAAGTTATTTCTCCCACTAAAAACTTAACTTTTGAATGAAAATGTTATTATCTAAGGGTGCGTACAGATCCAGTAACATGTTGTATAACTTTTGATTTATTACACGTCTTCATTATGTAACATTGTTTATCAACATTGCAACATATAACAATACTGTACACATTAGAATAACAATTAATATAACAACGTTATATGACATTGTCGTATGACATTGTTATTTGTTGTTCTACCTTTCGAGTCATATAACATTTGTGTGTCGTTATATAACACGTTTTATAACATAAAGCCTCCAGATTACTGAAACATGTTATATAACAATACAATATATAACAAGTTATATAATGTGTACGCACCGTTACACATTTTGTTAATTAATACCTATATAATTGCACTAGAATTGCAATAACGAACTCTTTTTTTCAACACGGAGATGTGGCAGTGGTTTGACCGCTCCACAATAACACTTACGCCCTAATCAACAATACCGTTAGTCGTTGTAAGTGGCGACAAATTTTATCAGTGGTAGAGCCACGCGGCAGCTTTTGCTGTCGCACGGATGGGCCGGCTCGAACCGGGGTGGTACCACGACCTCACAGAAAACCACCGTGAAGTAGTGGTTTACCTCTGCGTTTCGCTTGGTGAGTGCAGGTGGCCGGAGGCCCTTTTTACTGGAAATGAGGCATTCCATCTTGGTCCTCACGGGTGACAACGCATCTACATTTTGATTTGTAATGGAGGATAGATGTAGAAGTCTATGGGCCGCAGCAACCACTTACCATCAGGTGGACTGTGTGCTCGTTTGTCACCCTTATCCTATAAAAAAAAATGGAGACTAAAACAGGAGATGGGCAGCAGCATCTTTCCGATAACTTAAATTAATAAAAAACCCGCCTGCCAAGCGTGGCCACTATGGCAAAATCCCTCAATGAGCTCAGAGCAATATGCTCAAAGACCTCAATAGTGTCTCCCAAGGTATAGACAACGATTATTTGTAACATCTATGTCACACCTATGCCGCTAGTTGTTAGGAACACTATGATCGAAGTTGATCATTACTATATTTACCTAAGACAAATTGTCCGACTAGATAGGTTTCATTTTAACCGGAAGATTAATCAACGGATCCAACTCGGCTCATCAGCATTCGGGAGATTACGTCAAATTTTCTCATCACATATTCATCTAAACATGAAAATAAAAGATAAAAATATAATCGAACAGGTAACAATATGTCTTGCTCTTAAAACAAAACTCTCGGAATGAGGCGACTCGACTTGCAATTGCAAGGTGCATGCGCCGACGAACGATCCTTCACCTCAAATGAGTACGGGTACCACGTGAGTAGTTCGTGAGATAAAATGAGGTATTCCCTCATCCACATCTATACAAATAAATAAAATTGAAGTATCTGTTTGTAATGTCAAAATAGCAGCTTTTTAATAAATGCATATGAAAATATATACGGCCATCATCATCATCATCATTACAGCCTTTCATAAGTCCACTGTTGAACATAGGCCTCCCCCAAGGAATGCCACAAAGCACGGTCCTGAGCCACCTGCATCCATCGACTTCCTGCATGTCTTACCAGGTCGTCACTCCATCTCGTGGGGGGTCGCCCTACACTTCGCCTACCGGTACGAGGCTGCCACTCCAAGAACCTTTCTTCCCCTTCGGTTGTCGATTCTTATAGCTATATGGCCGGCCCACTGCCACTTCAGCTTACTAATCCGTTGGGCTATGTCGGTTACTCTAGTTCTACTGCGGATATCCTCATTCCTAAGTTTATCACGCAGAGAAACTCCGAGCATAGCCCTCTCCATAGCTAGATGAGCGACCTTGAGCATCCTCATACGGCCAGCAGTGAAGGACCACGTCTCAGTTCCGTAAGTCATCACACGCACTGATTGTACAATTTCGTTTTAAGGTTTTGAGGTATGTCTGACGAGAAGATGTGTCGTAGTTTCCCGAACGCTGCCCAGCCGAGTTGAATCCGTCGATTGACCTCTCGGTCGAAGTTGGACTTACCTAGTCGGACTATTTGTCCCAGGTAAACATACTCGTCAACAACTTCGAGCTTAGTGCTCCCAATAACTACCGGCATAGGTGTGACATGGACATTAAACATGATCTTTGTTTTGTCCATGTTCATCTTAAGACCTATCCGTTGGGAAACACTATTGAGGTCATTGAGCATAGTGCTTAGGGCCTCCAGCGATTCTGCCATAAGGACTATATCGTCGGCAAATCGAAGGTGAGTGATGTACTCGCCATTGATGTTAATACCGTATCCTTTCCAGTCCAGTAGCTTGAAAACGTCTTCCAACGCAGCGGTGAAGAGTTTCGGGGATATAACATCACGCTGTCTTACACCTCTCTGCAATTGGATAGGTTTCGTACTCTGGTTCTGTACTCGGATAGCCATCGTAGCTCTACTGTACAAACATTTCAACACTTCGATATACCGACAGTCAACTTGGCACCACTGAAGGGACTGCAGCACCGCCCAAATTTCGACGGAATCAAAGGCTTTCTCATAGTCCACATACGCCAGAAATAGTGGCAAATTGTACTCTTCGGACTTCTGTACAATTTGCCGAAGGGTATGTATGTGGTCTATGGTGCTAAAGCCCTTTCGGAAACCGGCTTGTTCGGGAGGCTGCAAGTCGTCAAGTCTGCGTGCGAGACGATTCGTAATGACTCTCGAAAACAGCACGTAGACGCGGCTCAGAAGGGAAATCGGTCTGTAGTTCTTCAAGAGAGCATTGTCACCTTTCTTGAAGAACAAGACCACCGCACTTCTGCTCCACGCCTCCGGTGTAATGCCACCATGGAGGACGGAATTAAAGAGCTTCTGAAGGCCTTCAAGTACCAGTTTTCCACCCGCTTTCAGAAGCTCCGCTATAATTCCATCCTCGCCTGGGGCCTTGCCGTTTTTAAGGTGCTGGAGAGCCATTCTAATCTCGCTCAGACTGACGTCCGGGATATCTTCGGAATAATTTTGGATAAGACTCGCTCTTGGATCGTTACTCACACTTGCGTGTGGCTCCAACGATGACGTGTACAGCTGCCCATAGAACCTCTCAATCTCACTCAAAATCTCAGGTGCCCCGGAAACGATGCTGCCACACTCGGTCTTCAGCCTTGACAGTTGGCTCTTTCTGCCAGACAGATCTCTGGCAAGGACTTTGGAGTCTTGGTTCCGCTCGATCGCTTCTTCAATACGAGCTGTATTGAAGTTGCGTAAGTCCCGCCGCATGCATTTGGAGATCTGTCTGTTCAGTTGCCTGTATGCTGTCAAATCTGTTGAAGAATGTCTTCATCTCCCGTCTAACAGCCATGAGATTGAGAGTGTGAGAGTTTTTGTGTTCTTCTGCGGCGGGTCTTACAGAACTTAGTTCCGACCGCATGGACAGTTTCCACGAGCTTGTCATTCACATCGTCCACTTCATTGCAGTCTTGGTTTTGTAACTCGAGCTGAAAAGTTTCGGGACTTTGGAACAGAGCACGAAGGGGACGGAGCGTTGACTTCATTAGACGAGACCTCTCCAACTTAACGTTTAGGTTCAGCGTGCCTCTAACCATTCGGTGATCGCTACCAGTTTTCACCCTCGCGATCACGGAGACATCACTGAACAGTTGTCGTCTGGTCGTCATAATGAAGTCAATCTCATATTTTGTGGAACCGTCGGGGCTCGACCAGGTCCACTTCCTGTGGGGCCGCTTCTGGAAGAAAGAGTTCATCATAAAGAGTCCCTCTTTCTCCATGGAGTAGGCCAGCTGCTGGGACCCTTGGGTTCCGTTGCCCTATTCCAAATTTCCCTACTTTCAGCTCACCGTTCTCTCTTGTGCCTAGTTTTGCATTGAAGTCTCACATTAACACCGTGGACGATAAATCCGACACCTCCTTGGGACAGATGGTCGCCCTCCCGGTGATAGAGCAAGTTGCCGGATTCGAGGATTACAGTGTACTCCCCCTCTCTTCGGACTTCGGATAATCCTATAATATGCCAACGTAACTTGTCTATCTCTTCTTGGAGCTCCACGATCTTCTCGTCAGTCCTCAGAGTGCGTGCGTTGTATGTTGCCAGGTCGAATCGTCTTAGGTGGCAACCGAACCTCAACCGGAGATTCTTAGCACCCCCTGCCCCGTCGTTACCATGGTCGCCACCGTAGCCAGGAAAAGCGGGGCCGCCGGGGACTGGAGGCCGTTTCTTTGTTACTCTCAACATAGGGGGGTATTTGCCATAGTTGCCACGCTTGGCGAGCGGGTTGGCAACCGCAGTTTTTTATTGTAAGTTTGTTGTTATCAGGAAGATGCTGCTGCCCATCTCCTGCCTGTTTCCCTTTGTCGCCTTTTACGACACCCACGGGAATATATGGGGTAGTGGATATTCTTAACCGCCACTACACGACAAATAATGAAAATATACACGGTACTTATAACAAAAACAATTTTTAAAATTTTTGTTTGTCTGTCTGTCTGTTTGTTCCAGCTAATCTCCGAAACGGCTGGACCAATTTTGATGGGACTTTCACTGGCAGATAGCTAATATTATAAGAAGTAACTTAGGCTACTTTTATTTTAGAAAAGGAATTAGGGCTCCGCGCAAAAAAATGAAAACCCATAAAATCCAATCGTAATAAATTCCACGCGGGCGAAGTCGCGGGGAACAGATAGTCCTCAAATAAAATAGAAGTGTTATACCATACCCATGACTACTGTAATCATTGTGATGATGATGATGATAAGGACCCCTGTAAATAAGGTGATCACTTACACTCCGTTTCTGATGTTTCATATTTTATTAAATTATAAAAATTGCTAGGTGTTTGTCACGGAGCAAATACAAAGAGGAGGTGTTGTCATTAGATTTCTCTATGTAACAACACGTGACAATTTGCGGGGTGTGGGGATGTTAAGCCCCGCCACTTTTACTATTTTCCATCAGCCGATAAATAGTAAAACTATTTGCATCGTTCCATATCGATGTTGCAATGTAGTTTAGCTACTTTGAAGATAGATGGCGGCCTGTTCACAAAATGATTATAAAACTGTAAAAATAATATTTTGGCGATTAAAAATTATTTAGAACTGAATGCAAAACAAATTTCAACACCTTAGTATGATTATTTTACCAATACTGAACTCTACGTAATTTTATATTTTTAGTTGCCATGACACAAAGTGTCGCCATCTAGAATATATTTAATTTTATTTGAAAGCCGACGCAGAGATTTTTCTAGAACCTTTTTAATAAACTACGTATAAAATTAGTTACAAATGAAATGTGATGCCATCCATATACATCCATAGCATGCCATCCATAGCATCAGAGTGTCTGTCTGACTAGTTTTTACGCGATAAAACACAACACTTCGTCCTTTTCTTTTGAATACTACGAAAATACACCGATTTGCGATTTTCAACACATAAGCGCACAGAACAAACTCTGACAGTATACAAAGTAAAGCCACACCCACTCTGATGACATCAGGACCTAGTTAGAATCACAGTGCACAGTTGCTTATGCCATCTCCTCTTTGTATTTGCTCCATGGTGTATGTTCTCCCCAGGATACAGGTGTAACCCCAACAAGTAGTGAAACCATAAATTACTTTCAATAAGTAGTAATAAAAAGTATTACTTATAATTTAAATTAATAAAGAATTATTTTATTCTTTCCTTTCCATTCTAAAAACTTGATTGTAACTGCTACTGCATCCCATGGACACTTATAAATAAGTTCTCATACTTAAAGATATATACTCTCATACTTGATATAATAGGCTACAAATAAATTGTCACCACTGAGGACTAAAATACTAGCTCTTTTTATGTATAAAACCGTATATATATCTGTACATATAAGTGTTTTATATGTGGTAGAGCCATGCTGCAGCTATATTAGTAGTATAGTTGTAGCACAAATGGGTCGACTAGAACGGGGAAGCACCACATTCTCACAGAATACCAGCGTAAAATAGCAGCTTAATGCTGCTTGCTGTGTTTTGTATGGTGAGTGTAGAGAACCGAAGACCTTTTTACTGGAAAAGAGGCTTTCCATATTAGTCCTTACGGGTGACAACGCATCTGCATTTTGGTTCTTTATTGAGGATAGACGTAGATGTCTATGGGTCACAGCAACCACTAACCATCAGGTGGACTGTGTGCTCGTTTGTCACCCTATCTTGAAAAAAAACATAGCCAAGCACATGCTGTTACTTGGCAGCAGAAATAAGTAAGGGGATGGTACTTACACAGACAGACAGACTCGTAGGCAGAAAAGTCTTACCACTTAGCTGACCCATGTACATCTGCAACTAACTTCGAATATTTATAGAAGAGTACAGATGTGTTGTCACCACTAAGGACTGAGCTGAAATACTTTACAGCCTGCAATTATACTGGCTCTCTACACCTATTAAACCAGAAAATAGCAGTGCATGCACTGGAGCTTGGCTACTATAAACTTGATTGTGTATTATACCATTCAATACATGAAGATATGCCAAAGAGTACCCTTAACCAACAAGTATGTATGCATAGATATATACTATGGTAAAGGAGGCAAGAGGTCTCTGCCTTGCCCTCTGGATGACAGGTGTAAATATTTATATAAGCATGTATGTATCATACAATACATAATCAAGTTAACCCACCTTTTATTTCTAGATTCCAGTATAATGAGTTTTGACAAAACAAAAGGTGTACATTGAGTAAGCACTATTTAATAAAAATTAATAAAATACCACATAAGTTCTTGCATTTTACAGAATTTAAAGTGGCAACTGCACCAAGTTATCAAATTTTATTGCAAGTATGTCAGAATTCCTAAGTAGAGCTGATGCCATTTTAATATTTGCTGGAGTCTTAAGATCATGAATTAATATATCTGTACCATCTGGTTTCCAGCCAGAGAATGTCCCAGCTAGAGTTGATTGTTCAAATGTCAAGACAGTACATGTTTCACCTAAAAAGAAAAATAATTTCTTATATTATTTTATGATGTCAGAAACACAAACAAGCAACTGCCCACCTGAAGGTATGTGAAATCCATAAGCATGTGCAATAACTCTATATATTACTCAAAATATATTACTTTTGATATGAGCAATTATAGATGAAGACATATCCTTCATCAAAGTTTAGAATATTCAATAATTCCACACATTCCTTATTTAATAAATCTAATTACTACAATTATTAAAAATAGATTAAATCCATAAAAGTCATCATGAACATTACCATAATTACAGCTCAATACAAGTCTGCTGAACAAAGGCCTCCCCAAGCCAAAGCCAAGCTAAGCCACTTTTTAACATCAAACAGAATCAAATGGGTAAATGTTGAGGATAGCCTCAACTCAGGGAGTTAAATATATATACATATTATTAAGCTCGCTTTTCACTATGGGATATAGCATATATTATATCCCAAGTTATAAATTATATCTTATGATTGGATTTCACACTGTGGGATATATCTTTTAACCAGTGTGCGTTCATCGTTGGATTACACCTGGGGTACAGGGGGCGAAATATAATATGAAAATATTGCTTGGTCGATCGAAATAATATTTATGGTATGAGATGTAATATACATTACATCTCAGTGTAAACAGTCCCATTAAAAAATTTGGTGAGCGATATTAATTTATATGTCGAGATATAATAAGCGTCAGTAGCCTAATGGCAGGATACGGACCGCGAACTCGAAAGGTCGTGGGTTCGAATCCGCCATGCGACTACTGTTGTGAACCACTTCTAACACAAACATTTTAAGCTTACTAGAAGTGGTTAGAGGGAATATTAGTAAATTTTAATAGCATTACTAGTTTTTTTTTATATATATATTACATTATATCCCATAGTGAAAAGCGGGATTTATACTTCTAAAATTAAAAAAAAGTTTGACTGAAGCAAAACCCTTTTTTACCATTTAATACATTAACTGCTTTCAAAAATGATTCTCGAAGTTTTGCTCTCGCTTCTTGTTGTCGTGTTGTTTGTTTATCTAATTTTTCATCTTTCATATTGCAATCGCATATAATTAAAAATATGTAGCATACCAAAGTGCCTTTTGCTGAAATTTCTAAATAATGCAAACCATTGCCTCTTCCTGAAATCACCTACAATTTTATTGAAAACGTGTTTAACTTATATTCAGAACTAACCTAGCAGAATCGTTACTATTATTATATATCAATATTTTAAAATTCGTGAAACAACTTTCCTAAACTTCGATTTTTTATCTCAATCTCAAATAAGAAATTCTAATTTGACATTGACATTTCAAATGTTGCATCATGCTTCCTTAATATATTACTATACTCTTTGTGTTGCATTTTTTTTTTCCATTTCGTAAATAGTTAAGTAATGATGTGCTGCAACCGATATTCACCAAAAGACCGAAAATATTTGAAGTATATATATATTATTATAAAGTGACTAATTATGGTAAGTGTTTTTGGAGTTTATTGGAGTTTACTCCTTAAGAATCGTACGCGCACGGTATGTAAAATAGATGATTAGTAAAATAAAGCGTTAACAAAAAGGTTTTCCTCTGCTATATTCGCGCATCTCGTGGTGCTTGCACTACTTGGCGATAAGTACAGTCAATTTGGCGATTTTAAAATTTGATTTTTATTTAATCTTTGATATTTATATTTATATAAAGTAAAGTGAATAACGTAAACAAAATATTGTAATATATGGAAGAAATCAACAAATTTCATGACTTTGTAACCAATTTTGTATGATAGGTCGGCACAAGTCAGCACACAAAAAACAAGCTCCTAGATATTTTGTCATTTTTAGAGTGTAATAGTGGTAATTTTTAGTAAGTAACTTATTCCAAAATGGTTACTTGTTCTGTGAGTGACTGTAGTGTTAATAATAGAAATCCCTAACGTACGTTAGGGATTGACTCAACTATATCAAAATTAATGTCGATATTAATCTCGAATGTTTACAATGAATCTTTGACTTTCCTACAAAACAAGAAAATAAATTCTCGGTTAGCGTTCTAAATATGTAATTTTATTTTGCCGTTTGTCAAACAGATTCCCTCCGGATTCTATTATTAGAAAAAATGGTTAAGGTTAATTGGACGGGTTGGTTAGAATTCAAAGAAGAACTCAACAATTTGTAGGAAACATTTTCTTGAGAAGTATAAAAGAAAAAATAGAATAAAACAATTTTATAAAAAATGTTGAGATTATGCTATTTAAGCCATTATGAACCCAACTAAATATGTATTTATCAACCAAAAAAAATGTATAACACTAGTACAATATTCATAGCATCACGCTATTTTCCACGAGGGGTTGAGCGGAGCTTCGGATAATATGCCCAAGTCACAATGATAAAACTTTTAGCGTAGTTAGGTTAAAACTTTGAAATGTGCGAAAACTTCACAATGTCATGCATCGACACCTTAGGGGAAAATGTTTAAACAAGTTATTATAAAGGGTAATTTCTTAAAATATTAAAAGCCTTGACTCTGGCAAAAGAAAAACTGTACGAGTCCATTACCATATTAAAAAAAGTCTATTTTCTGTGACGAGAGCATAGATAAAAGATATAAGAGAAGAGACTTTTACTTCTTTTATCTGTGCTTTTACTTGGTTATAAAAATAAAAAGATACTCTATGGATATGGAGACTTTCTTGAATTTCGATTTGCTTCATTCAATTTCAGTGTGAAATTTTG
The DNA here is from genome assembly GCA_963668995.1 of Parnassius mnemosyne. NCBI lineage: Eukaryota > Metazoa > Arthropoda > Insecta > Lepidoptera > Papilionidae > Parnassius > Parnassius mnemosyne. Next base: position 43,813,111 of record CAVLGL010000093.1, on the reverse strand, counting down.
TGATTTTTAATTATTGGCGGATTGGCACTTAGTGGATTAATTGCCTTAGGGCAGATTTCTTCAGGTTCTTTTTTTGCTGTAAAGAATAATTCCATATTTCTAAATTATTATTTAATATTTCTTTCGAATTTTGGAGTTCTTAAGAATGGCGGTGTTAGCGGCGGCACAATTATTAGATGAGTTAATGGGACGGCATCGGAATACAAATCCTAACGAGAAAATTAAAAAACCGAACTGGGAGGACCCTGAAGTAAGTGTTTAATAATTTATGTAATTTTTAAACATCGTTATCAAAAATAATCTACATCGTGGGCTATTAAAATATATAGAAATACTATCCACATATCGCTTTAACCCCTCTGCCACACACTCGTCGAGTGGTTTAGGAAGTAGCGAGGAAAGGAAGCAGAGACGTAGTGTGGTAACAATACTCGTCATGCCCAGCGCTCCCTGTTTTGTCGATTTTTTGGACATGACTTAAAGGACTGGTAATATGAGCGCGAGTGGCCGGCCACATAATCGCGTGAAAGCAGTCCGAAATCCGAATTGAACGCTCGTTACGGAAGCGTCGTTCTATTGCGATGAATATATGTCATCTACCATCTCTTTTGGCGAGGATGATGACGTATATTTCTAGTGTATACTCTATTTAACCTTGTGTGGAGCATCGTGATTAATTGCGCGAGTAGAGCACTGTGTGAGCAGATAGGGCAACATCGCGGCAGCATGAGGAGTATAGTGTGACAGAGCCATAAAGGTTAAAGTACCTTCATAAACGAATAAGTAATACTAACGTGGATAAAGCACTTCCTTAATTTCCTACGTAATTACTATCTTATTGTTAATTTAGGTAGGTTGTCTGTGAGCAGTTGCTTTAATTTTGGCAATATTCCTCGATAATAGAATTTATGCATTAATATTTAACAAGAATAATTGGTGAGGGGTATACCCTTATATTCAATTAAAATTTTATATACTGTTTTAAATTAAATTTTGTTGATCTGATAACTAACACACATTGTATACATTTTGATCATAAAAATTATTGAAGTGACAATACTATACAAGAATGTCTTTATTGTTTCAGTACTGTAAATATTTCATGGTAAAATTTTGTCCTCATGATCTGTTTGTGAACACTCGAGCGGATCTTGGTGTCTGTCCAAAAGTGCATGATGATGAAGTCAAGGAACTTTTTGAAAAAGCAGAGTCTTCATATAAGAAGGCACAATATGTTGAGGAATTTTTGCGCTTCTGTAGGCACATGATTAGTGAAGTTGAAAGTAAGTAGTGTATAACGTTACTACAGGATGGATGATTCTACAAAATCAGTCTCTATTCTTTATTCATTTTTTATTTCTTGTTCAGCCTCATATCATTAGCCACTCAAGCACCATGGGGCACCATGGTACCTGAAACAAAAAACAAGTTGTCCACCACCAAACAAGTTGTCGTGTGGGGTAGTACACACCACTAGGGGTACTACCCCACACGACATAGTCTAATAAAGTGCTATAAAAAATTGACTAACGCGACTTATCTGTGAAAATAGTTTCATAGAGTTCATCCCTAGGAAATTATTCAATGAAATATAATGTTAGTAGCACTACTGAAGCAATAGATCAACCAAACAAAAATGGACAAATTAGTTAACAATCTCTGATCGCGAAGTGTGTGTCGGTTTGGATAAGCACAGAATAAATAAAAGGAATAAGTTAAAACATTCTGGTATTGTTAAAAAGGTAATTTAATCTTGTGTATTTAAATATTATTATTATTAAAATGGATAAAAAGTTAAGTTTTTCATCAAATAAATATTTTTATAAAAAAAGTTTTCATCACAGTTTTTCAAGTTTAACCTTTTTTAAAGTTTCAAATTAAAATTATAGTTTTTGATTTTTGGATAGTTAGGTTCCTTAATTATTCAGCATTATAACTGTATTTGTTTATTTTGAAATAGCACTTTTAGTTTGCGAATAACAGGTGGTTTTATCGCCAAGTTCGGAAGTGGCCATTTTTGCTGGCAGTTGGCCGAAAGTTGGTGGCGCCAGTCTGGTGTTTTAGTGGTTGAGTAACGCCCATCTTTAATAAATCCCTACAGTGCCACTACATGGCCTAAAAATATTGTTTATTCGATTCAATTAACTATAATTCAATTTGTGATTACAGAAAATGTAATTATTAAAACTATGTTGTTTATGTAAATTTGATAAATTGTATTTGTAAGTTACTATAGAACAAAAGTTATCTCATAAAAGATACAGGCTTTGTAGATATATACACACTTCACATTATCTCCAATTTATAAAATCAAATGTCATATTTCTGATTCCACTGTTTTTCTTAGTAATACACTTAATGTGCTTGATGTTGAGACATATATATTTAACTACTGATGTACTTACAAACTTACTTAGCTCTGCAGTATTAGACATAAGTTTATGCCATCAAAAACATAACTTTTAAAAAAACCAAGTCTAACAAATCACTTCTTCTACTGTAAAAAGTTGTGAGATCCATGTAATACCAAGTCGGTTAATTTATTCAGTTCCTATTTAAGGGTCCTTCTGTCCAAGTTATTACGTAATTAGCTAACCTAACAACATCCTATAGTGACTATATCAGTATTAATTTTTTTTATGTTTTATTAAATTTGACAAAAAATTACTTTGCGTACATCGCTAGATAAAATAAAATGATGTGTCTTACCTAGTTTGAAGAGCACCTCCCGCCCTCCCTCAATTGCGTGCACTATCCCCGTCACCACTAATCCCAGCACCACTACACTAGGAAAGACACACCACTGACGACAATACGACACGTGTTTCGCCTCTACACGAGGCATCCTCAGGTGATATAGGCTCTATGGTGGCTAACTGCTAAGTGAGCGGTGAGCCAAAACAACTGCCTTTTATACAGACCGCTGACGCAACCGCTCCCTTTTTAAGGAGCGAGCGACTGCGTCATGCGATAAAACATGCGACGATAGCCAACGACCACTCCTTTAAAGTCTTACATACGTGTAATAAAGGGCTGCGACTGTGTGTGCTGGAACAGTTAGAGATATTAAAAAGTAATAACAGTGATGTTGCACTGCTGAATGAACAAACAAATGTTTCTAACTCACCTCTCCTAAATATCTTTAAACCTACTCTCTAATAGTAGACAGCCTCGCAATATGATCAGTTTGTTACCCTCACGGTGATCGGCGATTGATTGCGTGGTTGGAGGGTAGGCGGGCGTTGCGCGGCGGTTTGTTTTTAATTTTACATACGGCTGCGCAAGTCTAGTTTAAATCCAGCTGGCCTTGTGCTTGTGGTGGTTAGTTAAGTTTTGCATAAACATTATATCTAGAGTGTTCATGTATCATAAATTGTAATTGATTATGTAATATTCTTATCAAAAATGTTTTTAAATGTTGTTAAGGATTCTAATAAACCTATATAATATATTGGTTCCATTTCTCCCTCCATATAATACTAGTGCTGTTTTATATAATTTGTTACTTAAAATTAGAATCAACAAAACTTGGTACATATATCCAGCTAACAACAATTTTGATAGAAGTTTGCTTACATTTTCTATAAGTTCTTTTTAAATGGACTATGTATTTTTCAATTTACAGGAAAAATTCAAAAAGGTAAACAAAGATTGGAGCTCATGAACTCAAAACCGGAAGGGCCACCAATGACACAGGCTCAAACTGAAAAAAATCAAGAGCAGGTAGGTTGATAGAATTGTCTCCAATCCACTAAGATTATTTTTTGCTATATCTAAATATACTACTATATTTAAATATAATTAAATATAATCATAAAAGAGTATGGATAATTTTACATCCTGTTTTATTTAATATTAATTTTACAACCTGGAACTGAACTATTTGGAGAAAAACAGTATAACCGATCATTTTGTATATACATTTAAACTAAATTTGGGAATTATTTGGTACACTCTTTTTAAAATTAAGTAGTTCAATGAATAAGGTTTATTGTGATTATTAAAATAAATTGGTTTCATGTACCTTATTATTTTAAGAATACTTATGATTATAAGACTTCATTAATTTGAATTTGACATTAAAAACATTAATGGATGTATAAATATGGTTTCATAACTTACTTATATACTTTAACTATAGGTGAAACTTTTATCAGAGAAGATCACAGCATTGGTTCAAGAAGCAGAAGAAGCAGGTACTCGTGGAGATGTAGAACAGGCACAAGGATTAATGAAACTATGTGACCGTTTAAAAGAGGAAAAGGAGCAACTTATCAAACAACAAGAAAACAGGTTTGTTTTTATACTGTTAACATATAATTCTCTTAAATACTTTTATTTTCTTAGTGCTTAATTTTTAACCCTATTTCTAGAGAAAATTACCCTATATTACTAACTCCATCACTACCTAAACATCAGGTGTTTTCTTTTTAATGTTACCACAGTCAACAAAAATAAACTGCTATTGATCAAGAAGGATTTCACAAGACTGAATTTGATTGAATGAAAATTGGCTAAAATCCTTTCACTATTTTATATGAATTCTATTAAGTAATTAATTATATTCTGAAGTGTGTTTGTGTTTTTGATAATACTTATGTGTAATTATCCACCTATTTGTCTTGCTAAAATCAAAGTTCTAAAATATTTTACCTTCATATAATTTTTGAGATGTCTTTTACAATGTCTTCTTTGAGACACTTTCAGTGACTCGGCAGACAATAAGGATGTTAAAAGGGCACACAATTCACATCTTACATCTATCTATCATTAAGAATCAAAATGCAGTTGCATTTTATTCCCTAAAATAAAAGATGGAGTGCCTTGTTACCAATAAAAAGGGTTTCCAGTTTTTAGCACTCACCATATCAACACAGCAGCATTGAAAACATGCTGTTTTCCCCATCATCATCATAGCCTATAAAAGTTCACTGCTGAACATAGGCCTACCCCGTACATTGCCACATAGGAGATTGTGCCACAATTACCACGCTTAGCTAGCGGGTTGGCAACTGCAGTTCTTTTATTTTTTACTGTCTGTCTGTACTGTCTTACGTTGGTATTTTGTCCTTCCCTTTTTGATCTTTCTTTTGCCAAAAATGCTGTGGCTCTACAATCCAAAATCTGATTTGGTCATTCTGGTTTCTTCAGTCATCACTATGGTAACATAAAAAGGGAGTAGAGGCATCACAATAATATATATTGTTGTTTCCAGTCATTGGTCCATGACCGCAGAGCTAGCTGCAGCGCAAGAGAAACAGATGGAAGTGTGTCCTGTGTGCGGTGCTTTCTTGATTGTTGGCGACGCGCAGCAACGTATTGATGACCATCTTTCTGGAAAACAACATGTTGGGTGTGTTTAATATTTTATTCACGTTGTTTGCATATTGAAAGCTTTAACATAATATTATGTATTTAATAATGGCAACTGGATATTCAACTTTGATTTTATTTTAAATTCAAGCGCCTAGTATTTCATTAACTTGCTCCGAAATCCACAAAAAAATTTGTTATAATTGTTGTAATAGTATAAAATACAAAATTATTTCATTAAATACAGGTATTTCAAGCTCCGTCAAGCATATGAGGAGATGACCGAAGCTCGAGAAAAAGAACAACAGGAGAAAGAGAAAAAGCGGCGTGAAGAAAGAGAAAGAGAGCGTAGTGTTCGCGGTGGAGGTCTGGGTTCAGATAGACGTGACAGGGAGAGAATGGAAAGAGACAGAGAAAGGGATCGGGATCGCTCGGACAGGGACAGGGGGGAAAGGGACAGGGAACGTGGGGATCGTGACAAAGATAGAGAAAGAGATAAGGAACGTCATAGGTAAGATTTATATGTCAACTGTCAATCATAATAATATAAAACTACTGCGGAGCTTAGCAGCCTGCAGATTTCAAATGTCACACACACTTTCAAATGTCCCACAACCCCAGACATTGATCGTATTAAATTTAATTTTTCTTACACTTACGTTTTTAATGGGATATTATTGATTTTGAACAAAATTTTGTTCTTTTATTAATACATGACCTTCAACGGTTTTTCTTGCGTTTATGCTTTACTGTTTTCTCATTATAATTAAACCTATGAATTAAACATCGATAAAGCAACAACTTTTAAATAAAACTAATTTTACGGATTTTATCGCGTATATTAACTTATTTTATATTCCCGACGTTTCAAGTACTTTACAGCACTCATGGTCACGGGGGGGACTGAGGTGTATGACGTCCCAATGTCATAGTTAACAACGGCTACCTCCAGATTAAAAATTATTAATTTTTAATTTTTGTTCCGATCTACGCAGTATGAACTTACAGTATCATGAAGTCTTGCAGTTGTATGCTTGGGTTGGGATTTAATTTTATTAATTATGGGATCCCAAGCAGATGGTAGCACCCAGCCATCTTCTCTATTGAAATTAGGATGTTTCTTGATTTCAATAGCCTCGCGAATCATCCTTGGAAGGAATCGGTGTTCTTTAGCGAGGATTTGTGGTCTATCAAATCTAATGTAGTGACGGGGGCGATCCTGTACATGTTCACAGACTGCAGACTTCCCGGAGCGTCTATTCTTCACATCAGCTATGTGTTCTTTAACGCGGGTTTTGATAGATCTTTTAGTTTGTCCTATATAAGAGAGACCACATTCACAATCAAGCTTGTACACTCCTGCATCTTGCAGGGGAATATTACACTTGACTGATGGTAAAAACTGACTAATCTTCTTCGGCGGCTTGAAATATGTTTTAATGGAAGCACGCTTCAAGATGTAGCCAATCTTGTCAGTGACACCTCTGACATATGGCAGTACAGCAGGCACTCGCTCGACTGTGGCCGGCTTCACTCGTTCACTGTGACGTAGGCGCGGGACCCGAAGCTTATTGTCGTGCAAAACTTGCTTGACGTGTTGGAGCTCGGCGGCCAGATGTTTACTGTCACAGATCCCTCGTGCTCTCTGAAGTGAAGAATCCTCGTGCCTCTGCTCTTTGTTTCAGAGAGCACGAGGGATCTGTGACAGTAAACATCTGGCCGCCGAGCTCCAACACGTCAAGCAAGTTTTGCACGACAATAAGCTTCGGGTCCCGCGCCTACGTCACAGTGAACGAGTGAAGCCGGCCACAGTCGAGCGAGTGCCTGCTGTACTGCCATATGTCAGAGGTGTCACTGACAAGATTGGCTACATCTTGAAGCGTGCTTCCATTAAAACATATTTCAAGCCGCCGAAGAAGATTAGTCAGTTTTTACCATCAGTCAAGTGTAATATTCCCCTGCAAGATGCAGGAGTGTACAAGCTTGATTGTGAATGTGGTCTCTCTTATATAGGACAAACTAAAAGATCTATCAAAACCCGCGTTAAAGAACACATAGCTGATGTGAAGAATAGACGCTCCGGGAAGTCTGCAGTCTGTGAACATGTACAGGATCGCCCCCGTCACTACATTAGATTTGATAGACCACAAATCCTCGCTAAAGAACACCGATTCCTTCCAAGGATGATTCGCGAGGCTATTGAAATCAAGAAACATCCTAATTTCAATAGAGAAGATGGCTGGGTGCTACCATCTGCTTGGGATCCCATAATTAATAAAATTAAATCCCAACCCAAGCATACAACTGCAAGACTTCATGATACTGTAAGTTCATACTGCGTAGATCGGAACAAAAATTAAAAATTAATAATTTTTAATCTGGAGGTAGCCGTTGTTAACTATGACATTGGGACGTCATACACCCCAGTCCCCCCCGTGACCATGAGTGCTGTAAAGTACTTGAAACGTCGGGAATATAAAATAAGTTAATATACGCGATAAAATCCGTAAAATTAGTTTTATTTAAATGTGTAGTGTTCGCGTAAATATAAGAAATCATTAAGCAACAACTTTTTTGACACTGAATTACTTAAAGATTTCAGAATTTTGCTTTCATATACGCCTCATCCTCTATGTATCTCAATCCTATCTTGATGCTTAATTTCAAGTTACTAAATCACATAGAAGTGGTCTGGGTTCTTGATGAATAAGTAAGTGATTCAGTGCATGATAAAAGTAAACATCTCAGACTTTATTAACTCAAAAACCATACTACACTTATCCTAAAATGATTTTTTTTTCACGTGGTAGAGCCATGCCGCAGCTATATTGTGGTTGCAGCACTAATGGGTCGGCTCGTCCGGGGTAAGGACCACGCTCTCACAGAATACCAGCGTAAGCTTAATGCTGCTGTGTTTCGTGTGGTAGAGAACCCAAGACCCTTTTTTACTGGAAACAAGGCATTCCGTCTTAGTCTTCAGATATATGTAGATGTGTATGGGCCACAGCATCCACTTACCATCATGTAGACTGTGTGCTCGCTTGTCACCCTTATTCTATAAAAAAAATTGACACAAGGGTCTCACATGCGAAATTACAAGTAGTGAGGTAGTAGGGAGTAAAAAAGCTTAAAATTTTTCGTATAAAATATAAATATAACTGACCTGCGGTAATCCGACAAACGTTTTGCAAGGTGGTGTCGGATTACCAAATTTGTCGGACTATGAAGTACTGCCACAGCACCCTAGTAGTTTGGAACTTTTTGAAAAAAAGTACTTTGTACAAATTATATCAAATATTAGACAATAAAACAACAATCATGTGATCCACAACGAATAGGTACTTAAATAGTAAATAATGAACACCTGCTAGGTCACTACCATAGTCACATTCAAACTTAGACAATTCGCGTCACGTACATGTTACAGGCATGTCGGATTATAGGGGGTGCCGGATTAGATAGGGGCCGGATAACCGGGCGTCCACTGTACATTACTGTAGCGTAACCTGTTGCATGGCTGATATACTACCACATGTCCAGATATGCATTAAGAATGACAATGTCTGCCGGTTGGATTTAGGTCAAATTACTATTTCTTCTTAAGATCTGCAGTTGTTACCGCTACAGATTTTTGTCATGCCCTAAATATAAATGTGCGGGTACAATAAAAAACAGCTAATACAATTAGTACAACCACACTGCAGCTGTATTATGGCTACTGCACGAATGGTCTGCTCAACCGGGGAAGGACCAGAAGAATTTCACAAAATAACAGCATAATTCTGCTGTTTCATATGATGAGCATAGAAAACGGACGAACCTTTCCACTGCTAGCAAAGCATCTATCTTTTTTATAGGATAAGGGTGACAGACAAGCACACATTCCACCTGGTGGTAAGTGGTTGCTGTGGCCCATAGACATCTACACATCTATCTTCGGCTACAAATCAAAATGCAGCTGCATTGTTACCCATAAGGACTAAGATGGAATACCTCGTTTCCAGTAAAATGGGTATCTGGTTCTCTACAACTCACCATATGAAACACAGCAGCGTTAAACTGCTATTTTACGCTGGTATTCTGTGAGAGCGTGGTCCCTGGTCGAGCCGACCCATTCGTGCTACAACTATACAGCTGCAGCAAGGCTCTACACATATAAATATCTTATGTATAACTAAAATTTTTGCCAAGTGTAATAAGTTTAATATTACTCATGTAGGTCAAGTCGCGAAGAGAAGAGCAGCAGGCATGAAGAACGAGACCGGGACAGAGAACGAGAGAAGGAGCGCGAGCGCGATAGGGACAAAGATCGCGATCGTGATCGTGAACGTGAACGCGAACGCAAGCATCGCAAAGAGAGACGTGAGTTCTCCGCCTGTATAGCATTCGGCCTCGAAAAATTTTAGTTGATCAATCTAGCGAAATACAACATGTATGCAAGCAAGCTAAGTTAAATCCATGATATTGATTCAAATTGTTAAACGCAATATTAAGTGGTAATTTACTACAATCTTAATGTGGAGAGAAAATAGGAAACCTGCAAGACCTAAATACAAAAAAATATTCCAGGACATGCAAATACTGTCGACATGTATCGGGGCAACATGGAATCTCTCTATCCTACTCCAATTACTATTCAATTTAAACTCAGTTTAATAAAAATAAACTTTTTAAAAAAGACGACTTCAAGGAACTAAAATCTATACAAATAAATAAAATTGAAGTGTCTGTTTGTAATGTTAAAATAACAGCTTTTTACTAAATGTATATGAAAGTATATATGGTACTAATAACAAAAAAATAATTTTAATATTTTTGTCTGTCTGTCTGTTTGTTTGTCTGACCGATTTTGATGGGACTCACTGGCAGATAGCAGATGTTATAAGGAGTAACATAGGATACTTTTATGTTAGAAAAAGAATTAGGGTTCTGCATGCAATACAAAAAATTAAAACCCATGAAATTAGTGCTCAGACATAGTGTATAGACGAATAAAACCTCTTCAGAATGTATAATTATTTAATCTTGTTAATTCTTTACAGTCAGCTATTACTTTTATTTAATTAATTTTTTTACCCTTTTGAGTGAACTAAGGAATATCACAATCTTAATGTTGTCTGTGCCAAATGCATTAACATTTGTATCAAAAACAAGTGCGGTAAAATGTACGCACAGATAGTGGCATACCTTTCCTACTCCATTTCCTACTCCATTTACTATTCAATTTCAAGTCAACTTTACATAATTACTTTTGGATTGCTTTTACCTTTATAAAAGTTATTTTCTTACCATTTTGAGTGGAGTAAGGAATACCACAATATCTATGTCGTCAGCGCTGGGCCGTGTTAAATATTGTCAAACATTTGTATCAAAAATGAGTGCATAATAATGTACATACCCTACCTTTGGGAGAAGGGTTTTTGTGAAAAATCTGCTAAATATTTCTTTTCAATGTTAACTTATTTGAACTTTTGAATAAGTAAACCAAGCTTGTAAAACATTTTCATAATCATAAACACGTACGCCTTTCACTCAGAGGAGTCTGCAGAAAATACTAACTTTCATAACTTTAGCACGACTCTGACACACATCTCTTGCCTCCTTTACATACATATGCCTACACATACATGCTCGTTGGTTAAGGGTACTTTTAATCTGGCCCATCTTCAATATATCGCCAATTTGGTTAATAAACTTTCGTCTAGGACGTCCCTTGCCGACTCTACCGTTCACTTCTACAACATAAATTCGTATTATCACGCTTTCTTAGTTCATTCTTTCTACATGACCAAACCACTGAAGCATTCCTTTTTTAATCACAAAATCTCGCAAACCACACTTTTCTCTTATCACACAATTTCTTAGCCCTAATATACTTCTTAATGACTGCCTTTCTACAGCATTTATTCTACTCTCGTGCTTCTTCTGCCACACTCAACTTTCACTGCGATACATTAAGGTAGGGACTAACACAGCATTTTGAATTGCCATACATGCCGTTTTTTATATACTCTGACTGACAGAGTGAAAAGCCCTTCGTTCACTCGTATCTCGTATATCCTTATCATACCTACCATCCCCGCTAAACGTATCCCAAATACACAAACTCATCCACTTACTTAACCAACTCCCCTTCCTTTCTTATTTCACATATTATTTATGTTCTTCTCTTTCAAAACTTTCACTCCCCTTTTTATTTATAACCGAGCAAGATATAATATTTTCTAAAATATTTTTATATTTCTGATGTATATTTTTTACACTCAAACTTGCGTTAAAATTAGTGTTGAAATATGGATGTTTTCAAGCCTCTACCTATCAAATGAATATTTTTTTACTATTCTAGTTATGTAAGCCTAAGCTTATACATAACTAGAATAGTAAAAAAATACCTAGGTAAAGATGAGACAAATCAGTTTCATGCAAATTTTTTGACCTTTTATCAAACTGTGGTGTAATTCCCCTCCTGCATTAGTACGGAAAAAATTTATTAAATACATAAGTTGTAAATCGTTATTTTCCAACTAGGTTCTTCACACGAGCGTTCGCGTCGTCGCTCCCGCGATCGTGAACGCGACCGCCATTGACAACTGACTGAGGTATCCCAAAAGCGCCTGAAACCGGTAAGTATAATTACACTCAATACAAAGTTTTATTCATACAATACATCATATAAAGTGGCCATAAAACAAAGCTTTCATAAATTTATCGTCTACAGCATGATGCTCCCCATTCCTCTTATAAGTTTATCCAAAAGTACCAATGGCATACTTTTCTTAACAAACATTTTTACACAATTCAATTCCTTCTTTCCCCTCCAAAACAATATTAATACAAATTGACAAGTAATAAAGTTAACACTGTTATTTTACAGCTGATAGTAACATACCAAAATAAAACTTCAGTATATGGCAATCATATGGGGTGCCCCCCATTACATTGATTCGATAGTTGTCGTCACACCGACGGACTTGGCAGGTATTTTAATTGGTATTTTAAACAGCAGTCAGGGAGCTGAGCGTTGGAAAATGGTTATTGGTAAATCCTTTGCACCCTCGCATTTGATGTATCATTAAATGTGACGGTGTTAATGGGCTGCCAATACCACTCAGATGAGCAGTTGGCCTCGGCGTCGTTTTGAGGTATTTTACATATTCTGAATGTTTTGCCTTCGTCAAATTTCGAGTTGCCAGTCGACCTTCTGGACTAAGCGATGCCAGGTATTTGTTAGGATTTGTATAGGGGAATAGGGTAGAATATGATGTCAAAAGATATATATATCTGTATTTCATTTACTTGATTTGTAACATGATACAGTTCTATGTTCGAGTATGGATTAACTTGGTTTGGCTGCTTAGTGTCTGTACATTGCCATTATTTAAATGCCATGATACGGGACATGATGGGAGCGCAACTCATATGCTCATGTCATGATATTGGATGCTGTTTTCACATCATCTACTGTGTTTTTCCAGGTACCCAATTATTGCAAATATGTAGCAACAAGTTTTCATAAACATTTTTTTTTATTTCTAATAAAAGTTTATTATTGTTGTGTCATATATTTTTTAAACTTGATGCTATATTAAAAAAATATAACTAATACCTTTAATCCTATTGAAACACATGACTGACAATGATTTTTTAACAACATTGTTAAAAACTTATTTTTTTTCTAATTAATTTTGTCTCCTTAGAACAATTAAAAATATTTTTTCTAATAAGTTATAACTTGTTACTAAGTCATTGTCGCATGTGAGATCAAATGTAACACTTGCACATGCTAGTTTCTAGTTTCTCGATGGACTTTTCAGTTGGCAAACCATAGAAGAGTCTAGAAGAATCTACGCGATTGCGACATCAGTCATCAATGAGGTACTTTTGAAATTAAGGCACACCTGAAATTGAAGAATGAAGGGCAGCAAGCAAGCTTCCAGAAAATTCTATGTTCTGCAACGGTTTCGAGGTGACATAGCATAGTCGCGCGTATTCATAAGAAAATTTAGTCCCTAGGATTCCAAACTTAATTGGTTAAAAACGCATGTACGTTTATCGCTAGATATGAACTTGTTATTATTTCGACTTAGCAATATTATATATGTAAATTGTAGCTACCTCTACTGTTTTATCCCTTGGACGGTCATTTATTTCTGTATACCAGATTCCACTGAGGAGTGATTCAGGTATTTATCATTTTTATTATATTATTAAAAATGTTAATTAAAAATAATTTTTCATGTATGTCTTGAAAGTGTGAGCCATCCAATAAGGGTTACTAAATTAAATATTAAAAATATAGTATTTTGTTTTTTTTTTTTATCACGTACCCAATGTTTTATCAGTTTTAAGCGCCTTATTCACGGTCCATCTTGCAGTACGTCCCGCCAAGGTCATCCACGAAGCACGATGCAAAACGACAATGAGTAGGCTTGACGTACGTAATTTTCACGTCAATAATAACTAGGCTGGAAAAAATTGCTAATTGACGGAGTAGTTATCGCAATACAATGAAATATAGTACTCATAATGCCGTTCCTTGTTATCTGTCTGGGTAATTTACATATTATAGCATGTACTTTAGCAGTTACATCGCCCAATCTATCAACAACCGAAATAAATTCGAGAAATTTTCCTAAAGCGACTCTAACCTTTCGAAACCTTACCTAAAATAAGGGGAAATATCCTTAAATTTTCTCCAAACCCATCCTCATCTGGACGCAATGCATCCTGGTGATTGGCGTACGAGGTTCTGGCGACCAACTGAATGCAAAAAACCTTTTCTAAAAACGCTCAACCCGTATTTCATAGGCTGATGATGGAAAGCGGCATTATGACCAGTGTGGGGGTATCAGCTCCCTCACTCTGTTCTCACTCATCCACCTGTCCAGCATGGTGTGTATAACCTAATATTCCAAGTGTCTCATGACAGCATGCTCTTAGCAAGGTCTGTCCCAAGTGTTTTACGACACCCACGGGACTAAATCAGAAATCACCCAGATTATTTTCTGCCAACACACTGGGAAAAAGTATCAGACATCCATAACTCATAGATACCTACCTACCGCGACAAGCACCTACAGTGCGTAACAACTTGAAATAGTAAAACAATCAGGGCTGCGGCCGCAGTTTAGCTGGCCTGAACATTTTTAGTCAGTATAATTATTTGTTCGATTAAGAACTTAGTTGTACTTAAATTTTAATATTAGGTACTTTAGGGACTTTATAACAAACACTGGAGTTAAACAGTTGTAGACGATTTAAATTTTTAATAATTTGACTGTGGCATAGGTAAGTTGCGAGCAAAACTCAACACAAAGGAATAATAATTACACAAGCCACTAGTATGGGCTAATGATAAAGTCCTGTATAAATACCGATGCTGATGGACGGTAACTTGATAATCGTATTAATACAATTTAAAGAGCTAATTGTGCAACTCCTTGTCAGGCGATGCCGCCGCCGCGTAGGTATTTACGCAGTCTTCGCAAATATATATGCTAGGGGTTGTCACAAAATTAGGAATAAAATAATTTTGAATATTATGATACTTATTAAGTGGCGAAGCTTGCGAAGTCACTTATTGATTTCACGATGTCTGTCCGTCTGTCCCACTATTATCTCGAGAACTGTTTCGAATTTTCAAATTCTGTTTTCATCAATCGATTACTGATCACCCAGGCATCTGAACCTCCTATTTTGAAACTGATTGCTCAACGGCAACCGTTAGAAACCGCTACAAAGCTGATTGCTTCGCCACTTTGCTATGCTGTTAGCTTGCTAGGTTTATTATCATTAATTAACATTATGTATATAAATAGGAGTTAAAACATTTATTGAACACGATCATTTTTTATTACTACAAGAAATAATATACATTTAATATTAAATATTTTATGACACTTTATAGATGTTTTCAGTTTTCGATTGTGAAATTTATATGCAGTGTAATTCGGATAAATTATTTTATAAAAAAAAAATATGAGTATGAGTATGGAAACATAAGCATGGCCGTTATTTTAATTCACCTTAGTAACTGATATAACTGTAACAGTAATTCACCATTATAGATAGATATATTTTTCGAAAAAGGCACTTGAAAATAGTTCAATAAGTACTATAAAACGCGCTCGAGTCGACCGCTTGTAATGTTCAGGAGACTAGTAGAGTGCGCTGCGTGTACATTCACCTGTGTATCAAAAGCCGACTGATTATATTATGTAAAAATAACTGTATAACTGCATAGCATCAATTAGGTTGATGACCCCCTGGCTGATTGCGCACGAGAAATTTTATGTGATCTCCATTAGATCACATAAAATTTCTCGTCCTTACTTTTCTGTATCATATTTTAATGCTTGCGCGATAGGGTCGGAGGTAGGCTTGGTATCAGAGGTTCGGATTAGGAACCAAAATTTGTAAATCTTCGGAGGGATTCTAATCCAAGACCCATGACTCTGACGTCAGGTATCCTTACCGCTAATCTAGCTAACCTGACAACCAAACCTCCATATTTACTCATGTACAATTCTTTAGAAGATTAAACGTCAGTTTCAAATTGAAAATCCTCCGATTGATAAAATATTAAGAACAGCTGTAGCTTTATTTTATACATGTACTATGACTGTAAACAAATCCCATCTCCTACTTCCACCAATGCCGCCCCGCCGTGATGGTTCCTTCCACTTGGATCCACTAGCTAGTAGATCCATAGTTAATTTTTACTTAAATCTTGTAAGTACGTGCAAATTCGATCCACACCCTTTGTACCTATAAGGGTGACGAACGAGCACACTGTCCACCTTATGGTAAGTGATCCTCGATTAAGAATCAAAATGCAGATGCGTTGCTAACCCTAAGGACTAAGATGGAATGCCTCTTTTTCCATTAAAAAGGGTCTCTGGTTCTCTGCACTTACCATACGAAACAGCAGCGTTATGCCGCTATTTTACGCTGGTATCATTCCCGGTCGAGCCGACCCATTCGTGCTACAACTATACTACTAATATAACTGCAGCATGGCTCTACCACGCAGAAGAAGGTATTACAGGTTATATCTCTTTTCACCTTTGGCAAGACGTCTTTAACAAGAACATAGAAGACCTTGTTCGAAGCTGTTTCAGACATGTTTTCAAACATTCTCGCTATTGGAACAGGGACAGTTATTTGGGTTTAGACAACAGTTCCAATCTGTTATTTTTGAAAACCTGTTATCTGCCCTGTTTCGATAAATACGCTTCACTCCTAGCAAGTATAGTAAAATTTAGCTTGCTACATGTTTATTTATGTTCTTTGGTAAAAATCACTATCTGTGGGGAGTTTTAGCGGGAACTTGACCGACGTCGAATTGTTGCTCTGTATTATTGTTTAAATAATGGTTTGAAGTGGATTTAGATATGTAAAAGTGGTGCAATTTTGTGAATTTTAAGTGGAAACTGAAACAACAGCTCTAATGGTGATGTGAAATCATTGCTTAGGTGCTTTGAGATTTAGTATCTCAAGGCGCCAACTGTCTTTTTTTTTTATAGGATCGAGTGACAAACGAGCACACAGTCTACCTGATGGTAAGTGGTTGCTGTGGCCCATAGACAGCTACATCTATCCTCGTTTGCGAATCAAAATGCAGATGCGTTGACGTGAGGACTAAGATGGAATGCCTCTTATACAGTAAAAAGGGTCTCCGTTTCTCTACACTCACCATACGAAACACAGCAGTGTTAAGCTGCTATTTTACGCTGGTATTTTGTGAGAGCGTGGTCCTTCCCGGTCGAGCCGACCGATTCGTGCTACAAATATACTACTAATATAGATGCAGCATGGCTCTACCATGTATGTCTGCTAGCTCAAGTTCCATCAAAATCTCCCAAAAAGTACGCAATGTGACGCATTAACATATTGTGAAGCAGTGTACTTTAAAGGATAATTTTGATACTGAGATAAATGAAGACGTGGCTTAAAAGACAAGCATCCATACCAAAAATCTTAGTAAAACAAATCACTATCTGTGGAGTAGGTAGCAGCGATGCCAACTCTACGGATTTTTCCGTAGATCTACGGAATTTTATAATCATCTACGGAATTTTTAAAAACTTAACAAGAGCAACATTTTTTATGATGAGTGTGAACTTATCCGACAATGTCATTCTCTCTCTCTCCTTCTATAAAAACCATTTTTGCTTATAAAATTCTAAGTTTTTGGCGAGGTTAATCGATTTCAAGTTTTAATAGCGTAGATATTTTGTATTAAATTACGTTTATTTTCAATTTCGAACAGTTCTTGGATAAAAGGCAGTTAATATAAACGCTTATAAAATTTTCATAAATGAATGAATTGTCACTTGTCTCAAATTTACTGTCCCAATTGTTTTTACAATAATTATTTAAAAAAATTCTGCCGAATAAGTTTGCGAAAATCTTTTTTTTTCGAATTTCTCAAAAGTTGTTAGTTGTATAGTTTTTCACTGTTACATAAATTACCCAAGTCTGAAGCACCGTAAGTTATCAAATAAACTAACAGAAACCAGAAAAAAATTCTATGTTAATTTTAATAAACTTCCGTTGTTTTTCATTAGTCTAATTATTGCTTCAAAAATTTCCAGCATCAAGTTTGTAACGTAATTTTATTAGTATAACTATCCACAAATATTTCAGTGTTAATTATTTTATTTGTTTTTTTATTAAAACAATCAATTTTTTATGGTACTTTTTTCTTTTATGTGCAGCTTGATTCCATGTTATACTACAATTTCCAACAAGAATTTTACATTACAGAAAGAGTTTCTCCAAAAAATTTATCTATCATATGATAAAAAAAAATTCGATCCTCTTTAGAAGTCTGCAGATCTACGGATATTATGAAATAGCATCAACGGAATTCTACGGAATTTTTTCATACCTATCTATGGATTTACAAAAATTGGAGTTGGCAGCACTGCTAGGTAGACTCATAGATAGGTAATATTACTATACAACACGTAACATAATTAACGCAGATCCTGAAAGAAGATTTTTTCAGAATCGTTTACTGAATCGATTTCTATCATTTTTATTATAGGTAATTTTTTATCCCAAAAATAATTGAAACTACGTACCTAATTTACAATCACACTAAACCTGTAGAGTCAAAACAAACTGAAATGGACCGTAAGTCAAGGCAATAAGACTTAAAAGTGCAGTTTTATTTTTATTAATACAAATTCCGTCATTCAATACAAAATAAAAACTGGAATCATCCGATATGTGCCTACCAACATGTCGACCAAGGATTTATATACGAAACTGTCTTCGATCTTTTAATTATTTCACGAAAAAAGTCGGTCAAAGTACTGTAGGTCTCGAGACTGTTAGTATAACTTTCTTATCAAATGTTCTGCCTGACAACATCCAATATGACCTATTTTCGTTCAGGGTGTTTGAATATGTCCCGCCGTTGCAGCAATGCTTCTGGTGCTTCAAGTTCAACGATCCTGCGAAAATTTGTAATGGTAAACAACGTTGCTCGATATGTGCTAGGGAGCATAATTTCAGAGACTGCGATAAAAAAGAGAACCTGTGTTGTGTCAATTGCAGTGGCCCTCATCTGGCCATATCCAAATCTTGCCCAGTAAAAATGAAAAAAATACTTGATTAAAAAAAGGGTAACATTACTTATGCCTCTGTGGCTAATAAAATTACGTCATCTGATTTTCCGTCTTTACCTGCACAGTCGAGCAGCATTGTTAAGACCCTACCATCAATAAGCCAAAATGTACATAAATTAACTAAAAATGTAAAAATTGTAAATAATGTAAATAAAACAGTGCCTCAACCAAACTTGAACCAAACTCAATTTAAGGCTCAAATTGCAAACAATAAGAATATTCTGATAGCAATGGTCCAAACTTTAGTTGAATTGGGTAATAAAACAGATAATGAACCTGTGACTACACTGTTCATTAAAGACTTACTTTTAAAAAAATCTGTCACATTATTGGACAGCATAGTACAGAACATACAGCAGTTATGTGTAGCTCAGTACAATATTCAAAGTATACATAGGAAAAAACCCTTATTGCCTTTTTTAGCTGAGCAAAATGTTGATATCTGTCTACTCAATGAAACTTGGCTGAAAGATACTCAGCATTTTTAAATTTCGGGATATAATTCCCACTATCATAACGCCCAAAATGAGCACGGTGGAGTAGCAATTTTGATCAAACCGTATTTTAAATATATTATTCAAACCAGATTTTACCACAACATTCAGACTGTGGCATTATCGTTATTTGTAAGTGGTAAACAATTCTTTAATTCCGTCCTCCATGGTGGCATTACACCGGAGGCGTGGAGCAGAAGTGCGGTGGTCTTGTTATTCAAGAAAGGCGACAACGCTCTCTTGAAGAACTACAGACCGATTTCCCATCTAAGCCGCGTCTACGTGCTGTTTTCGAGAGTCATTACGAATCGTCTCGCTCGCAGACTTGACGACTTCCAGCCTCCCGAACAAGCCGGTTTCCGAAAAGGCTTTAGCACCATAGACCACATACATACCCTTCGGCAAATTGTACAGAAGTCCGAGGAGTACAATTTGCCACTATGTCTGGCGTATGTGGACTATGAGAAAGCCTTTGATTCCGTCGAAATTTGGGCGGTACTGCAGTCCCTTCAGCGATGCCAAGTTGACTGTCGGTATATCGAAGTGTTGAAGTGCTTGTACAGTAGGGCTACGATGGCTATCCGAGTACAGAACCAGAGTACGAAACCTATCCAATTGCAGAGAGGTGTAAGACAGGGTGACGTCATATCCCCGAAACTCTTTACCGCTGCATTGGAAGATGTTTTCAAGCTTCTAGACTGGAAAGGATACGGTATCAACATCAATGGCGAGTACATCACTCACCTTCGATTTGCCGACGATATAGTCCTTATGGCAGAATCGCTGGAGGACCTAAGCACTATGCTCAATGACCTCAATAGTGTTTCCCAACGGATAGGTCTTAAGATGAACATGGACAAAACAAAGATCATGTTTAATGTCCATGTCACACCTATGCCGGTAGTTGTTGGGAACACTAAGCTCGAAGTTGTTGACGAGTATGTTTACCTGGGACAAATAGTCCGACTAGGTAAGTCCAACTTCGACCGAGAGGTCAATCGACGGATTCAACTCGGTTGGGCAGCGTTCGGGAAATTACGGCACATCTTCTCGTCAGGTATACCTCAAAACTTGAAAACGAGACTGTACACTCAGTGCGTGTTGCCAGTGATGACATACGGAACTGAGATGTGGTCCTTCACTGCTGGCCGGATGAGGAAGCTCAAGGTCGCTCAGCGAGCTATGGAGAGGGCTATGCTCGGAGTTTCTCTGCGTGATAAACTCAGAAATAAGGATATCCGCAGTAGAACCAGAGTGATCGACATAGCCCAACGGATTAGTAAGCTGAAGTGGCAATGGGCCGGCCATATAGCTCGAAGAACCGACAACCGATGGGGAAGAAAGGTTCTCGAGTGGCAGCCTCGTACCGGCAGGCGAAGTGTAGGGCGTCCCCCCCACTAGATGGAGTGACGACCTGGTAAGATATGCAGGAAGTCGATGGATGCAGGTGGCTCAGGACCGTGCTTTGTGGCATTCTTTGGGGGAGGCCTATGTTCAGCAGTGGACTTGTGAAGGGCTGTAATGATGATGATGATGAAAACAATTAACGATTTTATGTGTATACTGCCCTCCCTCGAATGGTAACTTCAGACTAAGTAAACTGCGTGATATTTTTTATAATTAGAGATTTGCCTAAGCCAATATATGTGGCTGGAGATTTCAACGCTCACCATGTAGCATTTGGATGTATGACCACGAAAAGTTGGGGTCATCAGTTATACGATTTAATCGATGAATTTGATCTATGTGTCCTTAACAACAGTAGCTTCACTACTATTAATTATCCTAACCGAAATCCATCAGCTATTGACGTCAGCTTTTCTAGTGCTCCAATCACTCCACTATGCGAATGGTGGGTGCATGATGATTGTATGGGGAGCTATCATTTTCCTACGGTTACTCGTGTTTTATTGTCCGTTGATAAATACCAAATTAATCCTCCCATTGAAAAATTCTTATACAACAAGACAGACTGGACGAAATACAAAGAGCTGTCTATAACTGCTTTTTCTAATTTTGAAGTTAATAATGAGAATGCATTACAGTCATATGATGAATTTATCGAAAGGCTTGATACACTTAGGGGGGATACTGTGCCAAAGTTTGTCAAAGCAAATAACTATCGTTGCAAACCTCCAGCATTGGTGGAGTGACACATGTGAACAGAGTGTTATTAAAACTTATGAAGCTTTAAAACTGTACAGAAGGGATCCAATCATTGATAATTACATTAATTACAAAAGACGATGCTGTTAAGAAAAATACTATTTCAGAACATAAACACAATGGTTGAGCGAACATCTGTACTACTTTTAACAGAACTACATCTGTTAGTATTATTTGGAAATACATCAAGTTATTTAAACGAATAAAATGCAATAATAGAACATATAATGACGAATTTGTTGCCCCTCTTTCAGAAAAATTATCTCAAAATGGTTGTAGGGTTATTGATAACCTAGAAAGTTATTTACAAATTAATAATAGCCTTCAGAAGTCCCGTTTCCTCATAGAAACCTTTACTTGGAGTGAGTTTTGTACAAGTTTACGAAGACGAAACACAACACCTGGTTTAGATGATTGTCCATACATTTTGATCAAAAACCTAAAATCAGTCCGTTCAAAAGAAACTAATAGCTAATCTTAATGCTCTTTGGCACATTCGGCGCATTCCTGAATCTTGGAAAACACAGTGTGTAATCCCTCTACTTAAGCTTGACAAGCCACCTGAAGATTCTAACTCATATCGTCCCATATCATTATCATCTTGTGTTGGAAAGCTTAATGAAAACATGATAAATATGCGTATTGAGTGTTATGTAGAGGCGAACAACATCATTCGACATGTTCAATATGGCTTCCGGAGAGGGCGAAGTTGTGCTGATAGCTTCATCTCTCTCTTGTCAGATCTGAAATATGCCAATAATAATAATAAGTCCAGTGTTTATGTTTTTCTGGATGTTCAAGGTGCATTTGATAATGTAGACCCTGGCCCTGACCCTATTGGTTATTTAATTTCTTAACAGACTGATAGAACTTTGTATATAAGGCATAATAATACTCTCCATGGTCCCAGAAGGGTCTCCAAAGGTACAATGCAGGGGGCTACATTATCTCCATTGCTGTACAATATAATATACTAGTCAAATTCTTAATTTTGTAAATATAAAAGGTGTAAATATTTTACAATTTGCGGATGATCTCGTAATATGTTGTACAGACCATAATGTAGATAGAGCTGTAAATAGTATAAATAATGCTTTAGATGAATTGTACATATATTATTGTTAGGAGCTTTGGGTTCGTGACAGTTTGAAGTCCCTTTACAGCCGCACAACTTGTACATTTGCGGCACCAGTTTTCGATCACGATAGTTGACCCAGTAAAACCGTTCTCGGATCTTCAGTAGAGTTCGTTTAACTCCCAGGTGGCCTCCTAAACAACCATTATGGTACAGCTGTAGAACATCCGGTACTTTAGCCTTATGGACAACCATTTGCAAATGACAACTGTCTCCCCGACCATTTTACCATTTACGGCACAGGACTCCATCCTGAATCAGCAAGCTGTCCAATTGGGCCCAATAGTTTTTCGTGATCGAACTCTTCGCTGAGACGTCGCTCCACTTGGGCTTAGGAGCACTGGCCTTCATCCATTCCAGGATCGGCTTGATGTCCGAATCTTACTGCTGTGCATGTTGTAGGCTGTCCTTCCACTCATAACTGAGCTGGTCTGTCCTGAGCATCCTCACAGATACCACTTCCTTACTCTCTTGCCTAGTACAAAGCTTGCAATCTTCAGGGCAAGGTCTTCTTGACTACGCATCTGCATTGCCATGAGATTTCCCGCTGCGCTGGGCGGTACTATTAGCCGCACTACCCTCTCGAGATCGATCACCTTCCCTTTTACAGTTCGCTTAGGGCAGCTGGATCGAAGATGGCCCTTTTCCCCACAGCCATAGCACCTAGGGCTGTATCCTTTATTGCGGTCGCGAACAGTAGCTGCTGCAACCTCCCTGACGCGATGGGAACGATGATCCTGCCGCACAGCTTCCACCTCCAGTGCATGGGTGAAGGCGTCCTTAAGCGTATCGTGGTGCCCGAGCCTCACAGCAGCTCTAACTTAAAGGTCGCGGATGCCGTCGATAAATGTCTGCACCAGGTTCCCTACAATGAGCGCAGGTACAGACTGCTATGCTTTTCGAACCAGCTTCTCCACCTCAAGGGCCCACTGCTGCAGGTTTTCATTACTGCGTTGTACGCGATCTTTGAGCTGCGCACGAAAGACGTGTTCCAGGTGAGCGTCGCCATATCTCGCCTCCGTTGCCTCAAGGAGCTGCTTGTAAGTCACTTCCTTACTGAGAGCTTCCAGAACAGTTAATGCCTGGTTGCGCAGGCCTAGGGTGAGAGCAGTCATGGCCTGATTTTTAATCCAGCCATTCGCCTTCATGACAGCCTCGAATTGGATTTTGTAGGCCGACCAGGAAGAAGTCCCGTCGAACGGCGGCAATTTGAATCCGCGTAGCGAAGGTGTTGTAGCTACCACGGTAGTTGTAACTCCATCCCCAAGTTTGAGGTCGTCCAGCGTTTTCTTCACGTCAGCCATCACATTGTCAACCCGATTGTACACTTGGTCGATTCGGGTTTCAGCTTCCGACAGGCGGTTGTCATATTGAGCAACCCTATCCTTCACCTCCCTTATCTCTTTCCCGAAGGTAGCGTGAAGGTCCTTCATGAGGAGCATCTACTCTTCCTTATCGCGTTTGAGCTGCTCTTCCAAGCAACGGGCCTGTTCCTCCTGTCCGCGCTGCAGCTGTTCTTCCAACCGACGGACCCGTTCCTCCTGGCCGCGCTGCAGCTGCTCTTCCAAACGATGGGCTTGCTCCTGCAGCATCATCGTCAGAGCACCTAAGTCAGGTGCTGCTGCAGATGCAGGAGCTGGTGACTGGCCGGCCTCCATGGTCGACAGCTGGCCCTCCAACGTTTGCGGTGTTGCATTACCAAATCATCTCTGGTCCGTCTCCAGCTGGCGTTGACTTCGGGTACGGCTACCCTCCATGGTAAAATCGGTATGATTTGAACCCACTTTTGATACCAACTGTTACGAGCTTGGGATTCAAGACAATTAAAAACTGCCGATTGAATTACCAAAATTGACACTTTAATTACAGAACACTAATTACAATCTAAAACCACACTAATAATAAAACACAATTATACTACTGATCACTTTAGTTCGCAGTTATTTCGCTTCGAAGTATTCTCTTGTATCGCCAATTCAATACTGCCCGGTCGTGTTCTATACCGGCCTTATATAGGGCCTCAGATAGTTTCCAGAACCTTCTACTGTAGAAACATTTAGAATGTTCTAGAAATTTCTAGAAGGATCTTGTCTTCTAGTTTTGCTACTCGACACTAGAGGGCGCTAGTGGTAACTAGTGTTGCCATGTACAAGACATTAATAGTGGCGCGCAACATTATAATGACAAGTTAGCTTTACAGATTAACCCCAACAAAAGCAAGGCCATGATTTTTAGCAAAGATTTTCCCTCTAATGGCATACTCTACAATAATCATCCTATTTCAGTTGTACCTAACCATAAATTCCTGGGTGTTGTCATTGATAACAAACTTTGTTTTGATTTACACATCAATCACATTATAACTAACTCTCTTAAGGGCTTAAATATTATAAGATGTTTAGCTGGTGTGACTTGGGGTGCAGAACCCAAAGTTTTAAGTATGCTATATAAATCTATAGTTCGACTAAAGTTGTTTAGCCAACTCAAATATAGTAGTTGTGTAAAAAAACTAGACATAATTCAAAACAAAGCTCTGCGAATTATTTCTGTCGTTTTGGTCACTCCACCGTCCCGGCCCTCCTGACTCGGTTGGGTATAGTGGAGAGCAGCTACTGCACCTTCTGCAAGAATTCTGTTGGTGATATCGAACATTTCATAATTATGTGTGAGTGCTTTTCATTTGACAGATTGATACTTGTCAGTGAAATTAGTGACATAGTGCAAAATTAAGTGACAGTGCAAGATCTCTCCCGCCGCCTGAGTGATATGTTAAAAAATAGATCCTATTACGTACCTCTATATAAATTCATCAAAAATACAGGGGGGAAATTATAATGAACCGTATAAAAAAATCAAGACTTGGCCTAAAGGTCTACGTATACCACGCCATAAACTTCAAAAAAAAATTAAGAGTAGTATTTCTATCTTCCTGTATAGGACAGTTATTATACTCCTTTATTACTATCACGGAAGTATAGACAAACTGGAACCCACACTCCTAATATCAACATTAGCAATAATCAAATGACCTTGAGTAACCCCTGTTTTCCCTACAGGATAGCCAGCGTGATGACTGATATTACCCCATTGACAGCCATCATGAATTTCAGTATAAGTTTAATTGTCAGTACGGCAAGAATTATAAGTAAAAAATGATAACAAAACTTGACAAAATGATTTTCACGCAAGTTTTTGCTTTTTCTTTTAAACACTTAATAAAGATTTACTATGAACTATATGCCTAGCTTCCTACATATTTCCCCTGTTTTAAATTTATTCTTAAAAGCCGTTATATGACAACCCAAAATCTATTTGTCAAATAATTTTTACTGTACATGGCGGTACGGATGTGACATTGAGTGAAAAAAATCTATTAATAAAACATCGATTTTTTGCTTTGTGATAATAATCGATTTAAGAAAAATCGATTTTTTTATAAAAAAATAATCGATTTTTGCGAAAAAAAAATTTATTCGAAAAATAATCAACTTACTTCACGTTTTTACATCCATCGCACAGATGACTCTGATTACAAAAATCGATTGAAACGCGTAATTTCCATAAAAATCG
This sequence comes from Parnassius mnemosyne, assembly GCA_963668995.1. NCBI lineage: Eukaryota > Metazoa > Arthropoda > Insecta > Lepidoptera > Papilionidae > Parnassius > Parnassius mnemosyne. Next base: position 43,786,796 of record CAVLGL010000093.1, on the reverse strand, counting down.
ATTTATTAAAAATCGATTTTAATTATAAAAAAATCGACTTCGAAAAATCGATTATAAGAAAAAATTAATCGATTAATATGAAAATCGATTATTTTTTCACATCCCTACATGGCGGAAGTTTATGTACATTTCGCAAGTTTGTTTTTGAATTTTGGAATAATGCAGAGTATGGAGTGTAGAGTACAAGGAGAACTATCTTGTAAGGGGCGAAAGTTGAAAAAGTGTCCTACTATTTACTGAAAATAGAGGTTCCAAAACCTACCACAATAGCGCTGGTGTCTGAAAAACTACGATATGAAGATAGCTGTTGTGAACTGAGTGAAGTCAGCTGAATTCAAATATTTAAAAAATTTCATGACTAGAGTAGTTAGTAAAATGCCAGTATACAAAATCTCAACTATTTACGTAGTACAAAACCAAGTGGATTGATCGGTTCTTGTTTATTTCTCCGACTTATTCTAATTACTTTTGGCTCTTTTTTTTTAATTTATCCTATGCTACTGCAGCGCCACCCTTATTGGACACGTTTTTAGGGACACTTTTCATATATAGAGATGGTCCTCCTTCTACTCTACACTCCATAATGCAGAGGCAGAACTAGAAAAATGGTCATTAAATGTATTGTGCGCGGTTGCAAAAGTGAGTGGCATCCAAAATGTAATATTATATTTCATTCGTAAGTACAAAACACCATGCAAATACTGCGCGTCATGTGAAACTAATTTTCAGTGATATTTCGAATTTAATTGCTGTTATTTCTGTATAGACCAATGGGTATTTTGGTTTAGATGTTAATTTTGGTTCGGTATTTCCAATTTTATTTCGCTATTTGCTTAATAATTAACGATTCATGTTTGTATTATAACTTCGACTGGGGTGACCAAACATTGTAATGTATTTTAATTTTAATTACAAACGGAAAAGGTTTTCTGGAATGGTCTCTCTGCTCGATTTGCGTGAAATTTCGAAATGTTGTTGTTGTTGTTGTTTACATGAATGATGATACACTGAAACATCAATATTAAAATAATTAGATATCTTTCATTACTTAATTTTTTTGCAGGTTTCCTTCCAATCTAACAGAATCTAATAATAATAATAATAATCCAATCTTCGTCACGCCTACCCGGATCAAAAAATAAACTTGGCCCGATTCTCGTCGAAATGAAGAGTAAAGCTATCCTTAGCCGATGGATTGAAGTCAGCAAAAGAAGAACGCTCACAGCTGGAGCTCTAATACCCAACACACCCCAGGATTCCGTCGAAAACCGAGTATACTTCAGGGAAGCACTTACGAAATTGAATAAAACACTATTGTATACACCAAAATCCCAACTAGGTAAATCTTTTCAATTTATATGGTGCAAAGATGGAAAAGTGTGTGTTCGAAAAACTAGTAAGAGTAGAATATTTTATATCCGATCTATTTATGATATTGATCGCATACGAAAACAGCCGGAAGGCTCCGTGATTCTTGATTAGTCACTCACTTTCAAATCACAGCTTTCGTAATTAAAAACAGTTGTAATAGTATGTCAGAACAAATAACTCAATTAACAAATTGCTCTTCAATAAACTCGTTTTTCAAACAGCTACCTAGCAATTGTCATTTAAATATTTCTTGTTTGCACGTTAACATAAGATCGATGATAAAAAACTTTACGAAATTACAACAAGTAATTCACAACTGCGCGTTCCCTGTAGACATAATAGTTGTAACAGAGGCTGGTTTCCAATAGTATTGTAAATCTATATAACTTGACGGGCTATAACATGTATCCACAACTACGGTCTAACAAAAGAGGGGGTGGCATTATTGTATACATTAAAAATTACCTTAAATTCACCTTAATACAACAGCAAACCAAAACATTTGAAAACATAACAGGTACTATTAAACTTAACTCAAATCAAGATATAGTTTTGTATGCAGTATACAGGGTATTTTTGGAACGCTCCCGAAAACTAAGACAGGCGACAGCACCAAGTATACCTTTGATCATGGGTAACACATAAATTCGATCCTCATGAAAAAAAAATCATCTTTTTACAACGTTTTATTAGCTTTGTTCACGCGCTATCATGTTAGTACAGCTAAATGAAACGATAATTTCATAAAAAAAATCATGAAAATACTGAAACATAAAACCAGCAGTGGAATTACTGAATTGATATCAGCTGATTTGAGGTCAATGTACGCGCGAACGCAAATTCGCGCGGCCCGCAACTAGCGGGCCATACCACATTACCTAATAATTTACAACACTTGTCTAAATACCTAACTTATCTACTTAACCTACTATTTTGCCACTGTACTTGTCTCCACGTAGCCACTTTAATACGAATTTACAGGTTAAATAACCCAAATAACTGGTTCGATTCCCCGCTAATGAAAAAATACTTAAATTAATGAAATGTAACCAAGATTGGAGTCATGCGTTTTTATTCATCGTGTAGGTATGTTTATTATTCTCATGTATTCAGTTATGTACCTATTCAGATTAGTCCAGTACTAAGTTATTTAAAAAAATACTTATTAAACAGCTTACCGCTCTAAATCCTCCGTGGTCTTATGAGATGCGGCTCAAATTGTGCTCCATTCATTTCAAGGCAGATTTGGGCTCGGTGTTGCATCTCCTCATGCAGGCGGGGCATCATCGTGTAGTCTTCGACACAGTCCGTATGTAGTTTGTCGAAAACATCCACGATCTTTTTGTAGTTTCGTCAGCACTATCACACTCACGATTAAAAACCCTTTCTTTCACATACCCCCACAGAAAGAAGTCTAACGGGATCAGATCTGGCGAGCGAGGTGGCCAACCGAGTGGTCCTAGTCCGCCAAATCCAGCGATCATCAAATAGCTCATTGAGGCGCTCACGGCCTAACCTCACGACATGTGGAGGGGCACCATCATGCTGGAGCCATGTGCGGCGATATTCAGCCAACGATAGGTCGTCTAAAATGTCAACCAACTGTTCACTTATAAAGTTTAGGTATCGCTGTCCGTTCAGCCGCTGTGGCAGAAACACTGGTCCCAGTATGCGATCCTTAATACCTGCCCATACGATAGCCGACCATCGGGTTTGGTGCCCGGTTTGTCGAACAGCGTGCGGGTTAACCTCTGAATACACATGTGTATTTCTTCGGTTCCATAGGCCGTTGTTGGTAAATGTCGACTCATCCGTCCAGATAATGTGCTCAATGGAACCAGGCACACGTTGTTGCTAGTTTAATAACCAACGGCAGAAAACTCGTCGGCGGTCGTGATCGCCGGGAACTGAAGCTTGCACTTTGTGCAATTTGTATGGGCGCATCCGGTTACGCTTCAACACTTTGTGCACTGCAAAGTATGACACACTTGTTCCATCCCGACGTCTTAACAATTTATTTACCGATACTTCGTGTACCTAGGTTCGGATACCTAACATGTTGAGCACTATAAACGTACGCGTTAGGCATTATTAAAACAAAAAAGAATCCAAAAACGTAACAACAACAATAATATCAACACGTAATCACAAGTAAATTTATTAAACAAAACGATTGAACTGTCGCTCGCGCACGCGTGTACAAAATCAACACGGAACTGTCTCAAAAACTAAAACGAACGAACCCCGCCAAGGCTGAAACCTACTGCGTCACAAGCGTGAGGCGACAGGGTTAGGCATTCTGCCGTCATAATAAAGAAGGACGCAACTAACAAAAACGTAAAATCGAAATAAAAAATAAATAGATGAATTTTTCTTTCAGACCCTGCTGTGTCTAAAGTATATTAAAAGGTATCAATATGAAAATTGAAATACGTAGAGACTTGAAGATTTTAGAGACGAACTTATTTTTTTGATAATTTGTTTATTTATTTAAATAAAACGAATTTTCTTTTTCATTTTAGCTTAAAAAATACACCTGGCCACATAAAAACATCGAATGAAAGACGCATATAACCATTTTGCGTCTTTCCAACGTAATAAATAAAAAAACCGCCATTCATTTAACATTTTTACATATTTTGGAAAGGTCATTTGAAGTTGAAAGGACGCTAATAGTAATTTACTACTTTTTTATTATTAGTAAATATTAGAAAAGCATATTGAGTTATGATTTTAAAGGGGATATCATACCAGACTTACTACGATAATAATTAAAAATTAAAAATTTTTACAACCGACTTCAATATAAATAATTAAGGATAACTCAAAAACTATTGGTCTGACCTCGATCAAATTTATATGGGACGACATGTGAAACACCAGCTCTTAATAATAAGATAGAATAATAAGACAAGAATAATCGAAATTTAAGTAATCGATGCAAATATTGTTAAAGATGACGTAGCAACTGGTTAAATAAGTCTTTTCTTTTATGTCGAATTTGTAATGTGGAGTGTAGAGAGAAGGAGGACCATCTCTATACTATGAAGTGTCCCTAAAAACGTGTCGAATAAGGGTGGCGCTGCAGTAGTATAGGATAAATTAAAAAAAGCGCCAAAAGTAATTAGAGTAAGATGGAGAAATAAACAAGGACCGATTAATCCGCTTGGTTTTGTACTACGTAAATAGTTGAGATTTTGTGTACTGGCATTTTACTAACTACTCTAGTCATGAAATTTTTTAAATATTTAAATTCAGCTGACTTCACTCCGTCCATAACAGCTATCTTCATATCGTAGTTTTTCAAACGCCAGCGCTATTGTGGTAGGTTTTGGAACCTCTATTTTCAGTAAATAGTAGGACACTTTTTCAACTTTCGCCCCTTATAAGATGGTTCTCCTTGTACTCTACTCTCCATAATTTGTATAAGTCTTTTCTACTAAAAAAATGTCATCTGTGATCAACAGTTACGTCTAAAATTCTTACGATATTTTCTAAAATATTGATATTTTTGAATATTAAAAAATTTAGTAGATGCGCCTTTTTATCATGAGTCGAATGGTATATTTAACTCATTTATTCAAAAATTGTTAGATGCGCCCTTTTTTCTTATGAAGGCAGCATTGTTTCGCACCGAGCTAGATACAGGTCGACAGTGTACATGGTATTGGGATATTGTTTTATAATATTATAGTTATTAATTGTTTTATTGTAGAATCATAATAGGTGCTTTACTAGCTACTTAGAACTTTGGAAAAGGTTGGAATTAAAAATGGATAATGTTTACTTGAGCATTATTTGTTATTTCTATCGTAAAATATAAAGTAGTTTGTAACAAGAAAACTTAAGCTAAGGGTGACACGCCGTCCATTATGTCGTCTTGGGTCACATGAAAGCCAGATGTTGATGGTGTGTTGGTGTTACTGGATGCTACTTCATCATCACTTTCATCTTCGCTTGAGCTTCCGTCATCAGGTCGATCTCATGGTAAGTTTTTCGGTATTCTTCCTCAACACTTTTAACTTTATTGCACAATTTTCCCCATTCACCTTCTCCTATCATATTTACCTTTTCGTTCACTAGTTCAGTCATAAAACAATAGATATAAATAATTTTAGCTTTACTTATCCGTAGTACTTTAGAACGCGACTGTACCCATGCGCAAACACTCCCTCCACAGAAATTTAATTTGCCAGCGACAATAGAATCAGAGGCGGCAATCACTATAAAACTTGCAAGTCATTTTTAATAATTTACGAACCTCTTTTTAAATTCAAAGTATTGGCCGGATTAAATACGGAAAGTCAATTATAATAAAATAAAAGTATTATTTTTTACATTAATTCTGATTGATAATATCAACTGTCGATCATAATTGCAATTGATTTTAACTATTAAATTATTCAGTACCATTTCATTTCTATTTTCTTATACAAAAACAAAGATAACGATGAAATAGTGTTTATAATTGTGTGAGTACTGAGTACCCAATTAGGTAGGTTTATTAACTTCAATAATTTTTTGTAGTAAAGAACTGCTTGTTGCGTCAGGGTACAATTGATTGTGTAATTGTATTAAAAATGACAACCATAACTTTTAAATTCCATATGAAGACTAGTCGTAGTGATAAATAAATAAACGTTGGCGATGTCTTAACATACATAACGCTTTAACGGTGTCTGGAAAGTTCCAGTGCTTCAAGGACATTGCCGCATTTGTTTTAGCGGAATAAATTAATAATTTTAGTTTTTGTTACAGTTCCGTCTTGACTGTGGCGAGAGACAGTACAATTTTTTTGTTTATTAAATTATTCTTGTTATTTATTACTTAATGATATTATTCTTGTTGTTACGGTTTAAGTTTCTTGTTTTGTTTTTATAATGCCTAACGCCTACGTTTATAATGCTCGTGAATACGGCAATATGTTAATGTGTCTTGGTGAAGCTTGCGGGAATGCTTCGCATGCATTGCGAATTTATCGAGAGAAATTCCCGACCGCTCGACATCCAGCTGACTCTCGTCTGATAACAGCAGCATTTCAGCGAGTGTTGGAAAATCGGCCCATTGCTCTGGTAGCGGCAGGAGGTGGAATTCAAGTGGCTGTTCACTCAGAGGAGCGTATTTTAGATGTCGTTCGCCGGAATTCGAACCTAGGTACACGAAGTATCGCTAAATTGTTAAGGCATCGGGATGGAACAAGTGTATCATACTGTAAAGTTCACAAAGTGTTAAAGCGTAACCGACTGCGCCCATATAAAGTGTACAAAGTGCAAGCGTTAGTTACCGGCGATCACGACCGCCGGCGAATCTTCTGCCGTTCGTTATTAGACCAACAACAACGTGTGCCTGGTTTCATTGAGACGAGTCGACATTTACCAGAAACGGCCTGTGGAACCGAAGAAATACACACGTGTATTCAGAGGTTAAACCGCACGCTGTTCGACAAACCGGGCACCAAACCCGATGGTCGGTTAACGTATGGGCAGGTTTATTTAAGAATCGCATACTAGGACCAGTGTTTCTGCCACAGCGACTTAACGGACAGCGATACCTGAAATTCATAAATGAACAGTTGGTGGACATTTTAGACGACCTATCGTTGGCTGAATATCGCCGCACATGGCTCCAGCATGATGGTGCCCCTCCACATGTCGTGAGGTTAGGCCGTGAGCGCCTCAATGAGCTATTTGATGATCGCTGGATCGGCAGACTAGGACCACACGCTTGGCCACCTCGCTCACCAGATCTGACCCCGTTGGACTTCTTTCTGTGGGGGTATGTGAAAGAAAGGGTTTTTAATCGCGAGTGTGATAGTGCTGATGAAATGCGCCAAAGGATCGTGGATGTTTTCGACAAACTACGTACGGACTGTGTCGAAGACCACACGATGATGCCCTGCCTACATGAGGAGATGCCAAGAGCCCAAATCTGCCTTGAAATGAATGGAGCACAATTTGAGCCGCATCTCATAAGACCACGGAGGATTTAGAGCGGTAAGCTGTTTCATAAGTATTTTTTTTAAATAACTTAGTACTGGACTGCGCTAGCACTTCTTACTAGTTTGTGGTACTGGACTAATCTGAATAGGTATATAACTGAATACATGAGAATAATAAACATACCTACACGATGAATAAAAACGCATGACTCCAATCTTGGTTACATTTCATTAATTTAAGTATTTTTTCATTAGCGGGGAATCGAACCAGTTATTTGGGTTATTTAACCTGTAAATTCGTATTAAAGTGGCTACGTGGAGACAAGTACAGTGGCAAAATAGTAGGTTAAGTAGATAAGTTAGGTATTTAGACAAGTGTTGTAAATTATTAGGTAATGTGGTATGGCCCGCTAGTTGCGGGCCGCGCGAATTTGCGTTCGCGCGTACATTGACCTCAAATCAGCTGATATCAATTCAGTAATTCCACTGCTGGTTTTATGTTTCAGTATTTTCATGACTTTTTTTATGAAATTATCGTTTCATTTAGCTGTACTAACATGATAGCGCGTGAACAAAGCTAATAAAACGTTGTAAAAAGATGATTTTTTTTTTCATCAGGATCGAATTTATGTGTTACCCATGATCAAAGGTATACTTGGTGCTGTCGCCTGTCTTAGTTTTCGGGAGCGTTCCAAAAATACCCTGTATAGACCGCCAAAAACAAATAGATATATTTTTGTAAAGGAGTTGAGCAAATGCATGTCTACGTTTCACAGTAAGAGAAATCTAATCTTGATAGGTGATACCAATGTGGAATATCTGACTACACTAGGATAGAAAAAAAACTAAGTCTTATCACAAAGTCCTGCATTGACCACATGTTTTTACGTCTCCCCACATTTAATCTGTACGCCGCTGCGTTAGATATTACACTGGCAGATCACCGAGCAATCATGCTCGCTTGCATGGGCGATTCAGTTAGTGTTGACACACGGGAGGTTTTAAAACAAGTCATTGATTATGATATCCTTTACAAAGAATTAAAAAACGTAAAATGGCTTCAAACAAACTACGAAATCACCTGTTGAGATCTTTAATTTCATTAAACGATCTTTTCAAAATGCTAAAAAGCAGCTACGAGTATTATTAAACATAAGTTTAACAAACGAAATACTACTAATCAATATAAACTACTATGGATCGATGATAATGTCAATCGATTATGCGAAAAACGTGACAAACTGTTCCGTTCTTGGAAACGAAATCCACTCGACTCTAAATTAAGATTAGAATACTAATTAGATGTCGTGTGTATGTCGGAGACCAAACGGAAGGGCAGTGGTACTGAAGAGCTCCCTGGCGGGGCGTTAGCTCTATGGTCCGGAGTCCCGGAGAGCGAGAACGCCTGCCAGGGAGTGGGGGTGCTGCTGTCTTCTCGGTTGGTCGATATTATGACTGAATATAAGTTTGTGAACTCAAGACTTCTCTGGGTTCGCTTTAAATTGGGACTGACGAAGTTATTCCTTTTGGCTGTTTATGCGTCGGTAGCTTCGTCGTCCAGGGCTGAGCTGGAGGAGTTTTGGGAGAATGTAAGAGAAGTTCCAGATTTGGCTAGGGGAAACGAAAGAATTGTTGTATGTGGTGATTTGAATGGATGGGTTGGTACCGCTCGACCAGGGTACGAGTTGGTACTTGGAAAGTTTGGCGATAAAAGGGTTAATGATGCTGGCAAGCTTATACTGGCGGTATGCAAGGAAAAGGGTCTTCTTGTGACAAACACTATGTTTAATCACAAGAAAATCCATATGTATACTAGAGAAAGAAAGAATGAGAGAAGTATGATCGATTTGTTCCTGGTGGATGACCGACTGCGAAAACAGGTTATGGATACGCGAGTGTTCAGGGGTGCTGACCTGGGAACGGATCACTATCTAGTGATTACTAGATTTAGGGGTATGTTCGCGGGTTGGCGCTACCGGACGGCAGTGACAGAACCACAGTTGGTCTGTCGCATCCGAAGCTGGAAGCTTCAGGAAGCGGATACTAGGGACAAATATCATGCGAGGGTAGCCGAAAAGTTTGACACCATCGATGGCAGAAACGAATGTGAAGAAAGAACATGGCAGAACCTTAGGGATGGAATGGTAAGTGCAGCGGAAGAAGTGTGTGGAACAATAAAAAGAGGCAGTAGTAAAAGAAGAAATGCATGGTGGAATGATGAAGTGAAAGAAGCTGTAAAGAAGAAGAAGAAAGCATGGTTAGACTACTTGGCCTCTAGCAATGATAAGGATATGAGAAAGAAGATGAAAGAAAGATATAGGCTGCAGAAAGTTCACACAAAAGCATTGATTGAGGAAGTGCGTGAAAGGTGTAGAATGGAAGCGGACGAAAGGTTGTCGCACACGGGCGTAAAACAGGGTTGTGTCATGTCTTCCTGGCTGTTCATACTGTATCAGCTGTTTACAAAAGCTGAAAGATAGCTGTTTGGGTGTGAAATTGGGTGACATTAAAGTAAATTGTCTGCTGTATGCTGATGATGCAGTGCTTATTGCACCATCAGAGGCAGAACTGCAGGCATTAGTCACGTGTATGAAAGAGGAATGTGAAATTAAAGGTCTCCGTTTGAACGCTAATAAAACTAAGGTTCTGGTATTTGAAAGGGACGAAGAGAGAACGAAGTGTGAAATATGGGTAAATCAGGAATGTCTAGAACAAGTAAATGAAATTGTATACTTGGGGAGTGCTTTTAGCCGGGATGGAAGATGTGATTTAGATGTGGACAGGCGTGTCGCTGCCGGGAACAAATTCAATGGTGCCCTGACAGCGTTAGTCAAAATGCAAGGCATGGTGAAGAGTGCACGCCTTGCAATACATAACGCAGTGTTGGTACCGACTTTGTTATATGGCAGCGAAACCTGGGTATGCCAGAAGAAGCATAAAAGCAAGTTGAATGCAGTGGAGATGCGATCTCTTCGTAAAATGTGCGGCGTTACCATGGCCGACCGAAAGCGAAACGAAGAGATTCGCAATATGGCAGGTTTGAAAGATGACCTTATCACGAAAATTGATAAGGGCGTGCTTCGGTGGTTTGGGCACGTTGAGCGAATGAGTGAAGACCGAATGGTGAAGAAAATATATAGCGCGAAAGTTAATATTAAAAGGTGTCGAGGTAGACCGAGACTAACTTTCGAAGACCATGTGAGCAAATTGCTCGAAGAGGGTAGGGTCAAGAGTACTCGGATACCTAGACGTGCCTGTATGAAGAAGATAATGAATCTGAAAGAAGCGAAAGAGGTATGTAAGGATCGTGACACTTGGCGATCTGTTCTCTCTGGCTACCCCGGATTGTGCGTGAAGATAAGTAAGTAAGTAAGTAGAATACAATACAATAAGAAATAAAGTTCATAAAGTATTAGAGAATAAACGAAATAGATACTATATTCAAAACATTCAACAGAATTTCAAAAATACAAGAAAAGTTTATCAAATAATCAACAAAATGCTAGGGCGTGTAACATACATCAGTGGATGCGGCAGTTTTAAAAGCCTTTGAAGGGCAGACTACCAAAGATATCGCAAATAACTTTGCGATGGGATTTGATAACGCTGTAAAAAACATAATTCAAACCAAACTAAATTCAAACTCGAATTTGTTAAGTCCCAGTAGGTATTCTCGGCCAAATAATTCTAGTATATACTTTCAAAAAGCAACCCGTGACAAGGTTAATAAAATAATCAAAAAACTTAGCTCTAAAAAGGCATCAGGCTCTGATAATATTGGGGTTTCTGATATAAAATGTATGGACACAGAAGGGGCCTCGGCCATTGCCAACCTAATTAATACAAGTGTTGAAACTGGCATTTATCCCGACGAACTAAAGATAGGATGTGTTAGACCAATATACAAGAAAGGAAGACGGGATGATTTCCTGAACTATCGACCAATCACCTTATTATCTTCAATTAACAAAATTGTAGAAAAGTATGTGTGTGAACAAATTTATAAATTCTACAATACGCACGATGTAATATATGAAAATCAGTTTGGTTTTCAAGCTGGGAAGGGTTCAAATGATCTTTTAATGAAGTTAACAGATGAAATTAACGAGTATCTCAATAACAAAAACCATGTACTCGTCCTATTTATTGACTTTTCACGGGCATTCGACACTCTTAATCATAAAAAAATCATCACTAAGTTGGACGATTGTGGAATACGGGGACTTCTTCTGAAATGGTGTACAAATTATCTCAAAAATAGGAAATTCTCTGTGAGAATAAATGACACACACAGCGACCCAGTGACTGTAACTGAAGGCACAGCACAGGGATCTGTGCTTGGCCCCCTCCATTTTCTATCATATGTAAACGACATGCATTTTTACATAAATCACTGTTCATGCTACCAGTTTGCTGATGACACATGTTTGCTAGTCGCCGATAAAGACCCTGATATAGCATGTGACCTGTTACAGTCTGACTTTAATATGCTTGCAAAATGGTGTCATGACGCCGGATTGGTTCTAAACTCCTCTAAAACCAAGCTGTTACACATAAAGTCTCCTTATATCAAGTGTACTTTATCCAAGCACATTGTTGCTCACGATCATTATTGCCTTCACTCGTCTTGTAAAAACACTTGCAGTTGCCCCTCTATAGATCTCGTCAATACCCAGACATATCTTGGAATGCAGATCGATAGTAAGTTTACTTGGCATAACCACATCGAGTGTGTTTGTAACAAGTTAAGACAATTCTTAGCTAATATTATAATACTGAAGAACAGAATTCCGTTCCCAGTTAAGATGATGTTATATAACTCTCTGGCAGAATCTTATATACAATATGGTTTAGGTAGCTATGGTCGTACATTTAATACTTATTTAAACAAAATATATAACCTCCAGATAACAATCCTTAAAAACATTGTAACAGACAAGATTCGACATCAATTTCATGATGACGATAGTATGCTCTTTAAGCACTGCAATATACTACCAGTTCATACACAAGTCAAATATTTACTTTTAAAAAAACACTTTTTTAATGAAAAGTTAAAATTAGAAATTAAGCACCCCGTGTGTACGCGCGCCGTAAGCAGACGCAAGCTGCAGACGAGCCAGGCAAACAATATGTACGGGGAACGAACAGCAAGTTACATTGTTCCACGACTTATAAACAACCTACCCCCAGATTTTCGCGATAACTTAAATATAAAAAACATCAAAAAAAACTTAAAATGTACTTTTTGTGTAATTTATAAAAAAAATTACTACTTGAAACAGCGTATATGCGTTTGCTCAGGTCCTAATTAGGCTGTAATGTTTCCTTTTTACAAACTATATTAATTATACTTAACGTAACGTCGACTCTGGTCGCATCATCACAAACCTTAGTGGTTTTCTGTATGCGACTTTTTAGTATAGTTTTTTTTGTAATGCTTTGTAATATGGTAAATAAATTAAAAAAAAAATGGTTAAACAATGTGGAGCTAAAATACCCTTTTTTGAAAAAGCAAAGATTTGTAATCTATTTCATATCAACCAACAACCAATTACACGATTACTGGGAAACTGCTGAGACAAGGAGTCACACCGTTTTTAAATGAAATAGCAGATTGTTCTGTGGTACAGGTATGAGCTTTTGTTAGATACTTGTTATTTCTTAATTCAAAGCGATGTTTTGTTTCCAAGGGAAAAAAGTAATTTTAAAAAAATCGCAGAAAGAAATTTTTGAGAAAGAAAGAAAAATGCATTCTGTTACCTAGAAAACAGGAACAGCTTGATATGTTATATCACTAGGCTATAATTTGTAAAAATAATTACAAGCTATTTTGTACATATTTTGCTAAGTTTTTAATTGTATTTAATTTTTAAATGAAAATTTACACATATTTCATCAATATTGCTGTCTCAGTTAAACCATTTTTTTGATAAATTGTACGATAAGTATGACAAAATGAAAAATAAAGTGTTCAAGACAAAGTATACGTGGTAGAGCCATGCTGCAGCTATATTTCTGGTATAGTTGTAAAACGAATGGGTCGGCTCGACCGGGGAAGGACCACGTTCTCACAGAATACCAGCGTAAAATAGCAGCGTAATGCTGCTGTGTTTCGTATAGTGAGTGTAGAGAACCGGAGACCCTTTTTACTGGAAACGAGGCATTCCATCTTAGTCCTCACGGGTGACAACGCATCTGCATTTTGATTCGTAATCGCGGATAAATGTAGATGTCTATGGGTCACAGCAACCAATTACCATCAGGTGGACTGTGTGCTCGTTTGTCACCCTTATCCTATAAAAAAATACAACATAGTAATGATATTTTAATTTTATCAGCATGCTTTGTTGGTCTATTAAATTGTTAACTACATATTATGTTTAAATTTTTTCAGTGTTCCAGGTTTTTAAAGTTCAATTGTGATTTTAGTTCTGACTATAGCATTTTCACCACTAACTAGTCCATTATAAAAATATTCATTGTAAGAGCTTTTTACTCTTTCAGGTCATGGATAAAATCACTTCCTCCATTCAAATCTTTCGCGCTGATAAGTGTGCAAGCAAGGATTAATTTATCACGAAAAGAAGAACTAATTATTAACATTACATTTTACTTGTCAAAAGCGTACTATTTTATTAAACAATATGCAACTTTGCCAAACGTTGAGACCTTAAGACGTTCTTTGGCCTTCTTTAATTGCATTGTGGAGCTTTTCATCTGATCCAAATCCGATCTCAAATTCTGATGATACAGATACTAATGATGAAATCGAAAATCACTTGCAGGCTTTGCAGACACAAAACACCCATACGGATTATCAAAAAACTATTCTTTATTATATTACCGGTTATATAAAACATATCGTCAAACAGCTGAAAGGGAACGATTGTAAAAATTTGCTAATTGCTGCAGATCATTTACAAACCGATCATTTATACGTTTTGAATGTAAATAAATATCAATCATCTACAACATTTGTAAATAGAGGTAAATTGCTTATTCCATCCGCAGAGATGTACAAAATTGTACTTTTTGCGGATAAAATATTTTATATATAAAAGGGCATTAAATATGAAGTCCACCTTATATTAAAAATTTATTAATCAATATTATTATTCATCACTTCACACCATAGTTGCGACCAATGTTTTATTTATACGTATTCTATAGTGTATTCTATACGTGGTAGAACCATGCTGCAACTATATTAGTACTATAGTTGTAGCACGAATGGGTCGGCTCGACCGGGGAAGGACCACGTTCTCACAGAATACTAGCGTAAAATAGCAGTTTAACGCTGTTGTGTTTCGTATGGTGAGTGTAGAGTACAGGAGACCCTTTTTACTGGAAAAGAGGCATTCTGATGCATTTTGATTTGTAATAGAGGATAGATGTAAATGTCTTTTGATCGCACAACAAATAATTAATAAATATAGGCCGCAGCAACCACTTACCATCAGTTGGACTGTGTGCCCGTTTGTCATCCTTATTCTATAACAAAAAATCATCCTATGGATGATAGTATTAATTGCTCGTAATTTCATTAATCCAGAATTTTAAATTTTGTTTTATAGGATAGGGTGACAAACGAGCACACAGTCCACCTGATGGTAAATGGTTGCTGTGAATTTCAAACTCTTTTTTGACCATTTGTCTCAGAACGCAACTAAAAAAAATTATGGACTAAAAGTTGAGTGCTGTTCGTACCAAGCGACAAAAACTTCACAAAACTATTCAATTATGTATAAAAATTAAGTTGTAAAAACCTTCACCTCTAATTATTATTATTGTATATTTTAAATTTGTAGACACTATTGCTATTGTAATAATAAATGTAAATAAAAACGATTATTATTTTAGTTATATTATTTCCTAATGTTACATTATAAGAGATGTAAAGACAGCCTCCCGAAAACTTTAACCATGAACCATCATCCTGAGTAAGGTACTGAAGAATTTTCTTTGTGGAAATTAAAAAAAAATTGACTTCCCATACAAAATTGGTCACGTGACCGATACATTTTGTATGGGAAATCGAATTTTTTGTTCCTTTTTGGACAAAAATTATTTTAGTTATAGTTAGTTTTGTATATAGAGCCAGGTCACTCGTTTATTCGTTTATTGACAAAAAAGTACACGAATAAATAATATTAATTAATAAATTTCCGCCTGCAGGCTCGTCCTTATGAATTTCTCTAATATCATGCGTTTCAATGGAACTACTATTTTCAATTACATTAAAATTTTATAAATGAATATAATAAAAATAAACTGATTTTTCCCCATAATATCCCAAATTCTTGTATTTTGTGTTCACCCTAATTAAAAAGAGACTGAGGGGTAATGAAAAATTTCAAGGTCGTTTTCTTGTATTTTTAATGTCATTCGAAAGTGCGGGTTGCAGTTTGTACGAAGTACATGTATTTCCATGATTACTATACTCTTTGACAGTTACTATACTCTTTGATATGTGGGAGTTTTGGCGAGAACTTGACCGGCGGCGGTTTGCTGCTTCTGTATTATGGTTTAAATAATGGTGTGAAGTGGACTTTGATATGTAACAATGGTGCGATTTTGTGTATTAAGTGTCTACGCATGTGAAGTATTAGCGGAAACTGTGTAACAAGTGCTCTGATGGTGATATGATTCTCAAAATAAGGTGTCTGTTTACTTAGGCGCCTTGAGATACCATCGCCAACCGTCAGCTGTCTGCTGGCTCAAGTTGCCGTCAAAATCTCCCAAGGGCTGCACAATGTGACGCATCAACATATTGTGAAGCAGTATACTATGAAGGATAATTATTATAATATATTGTAACTTCAGGCTCAGAAGGGCTAGATCCCAGAGCCGTAAAGCCAGTTATTAAGAAGAAGTCTTTGATTTGTGATTTCTATTCTATACAGTTATCTGTGACTGTGATTCTATAATAATATAGTTTGTGATTGTGAATATGAGCTTATGACCGAAAAAATTATCATTGTTATACATTTTATTTTTAATAAGTTTTTTGGGTACCTCAATCCTCAACGTCTATGTCGATTCCATAAGTTGTTAAATTCCGTACAGTGTTCTGTTCTGTAAAATGGGAGCTTTATTTGGAAAAAGTAAAAAACATGTTAGCAAAGTGACAGAACAAGATAAAGCGGTATTACAATTAAAACAGCAGAGGGACAAATTAAAACAATACCAAAAGAAATTAGAACTTAATTTAGAAAGAGATCGACAGTTAGCTAAGAAACTGCTTGCAGAAGATAAACGAGATCGAGCGAAACTTTTACTGAGGAAAAAGAAATACCAGGAGCAACTACTTCAGAACACCGATGCTCAATTAGAAAAACTAGAACAGCTTACCCATGATCTCGAATTTACACAGATAGAAATACAGGTATGCATTTTTATTTTAACAGTAAATAATAATAGAAAATGAATATAAACTGGCCAATATAACTTTATATTTTTAAAACTACCAGATGTATTTGCAGAGCAAAATATGACTTTTAAATTTATGATACCCCTTTATGATATTAATATAATTCTTATAGGGTCGAGTTTATCTGTGACTGGCAATGTCAAAAATTCAGTTTCAGGTATTAATTAGTGATTTATGAATATTTTTAGAAAATAATTTTAAATATTTCGATGCAGCTCCAGCAACTAAAATTGCATGGGGGCGCTTGAGGTAAGCCCCATGACCTCCCCACAGTGACAGACTCTCTAATAATTATATTGTTATTTAGTTTTTGTATCATTTTAAAATGGATATAAGCTCAAAACTATAATTATCGATATCTCGAAAACTAAAGATTTTCGGCATAAAAAGCAGCTAGATGGTAATTAATAGCATCATTGCCTATCACCTAAAGCTAAAATGATCACTTAAATCGTGCTGCAGATTATTAAGCTGACCCCTTATAGGAGTCGACACGAGTTTTGATTGTCTATTATATGTATGGTGATTGCACCAATCAACACCCACTGAATGGGTAACCATTCAAGCATGTTACACATGATGTGTTAACATTTCACATTTGTAAATTTAGCTGCTCTGCTCTTTGTCTCATAATTACTAACCATACCTAAAAATATTTACTGTACATGGGTAGACTAGTGCTCACCGTTTATGAAACTTAAAAAATGCTATACCCATATCATACTTGTATTAAGGCTTCTTTCCTGTGTTATATATATGTATGTATATGAAAACGTACATACATGAGTGCAGTCTTTACCTGAGATCTTAGGAAGTCCTTACAAAACCTTATGCTGCTGTATTTGGTATGGTCAGATTTTTGACTGAAACATCAGGAATTGAAATAAGTACAATAAGTAAAATGAAATGCGATAAAATCTGTAAAAAAAGCTCAAAGAAAACAGTTGTTTCTAAAGTTATTAGTATGGAAAGACACATGCCTCATATTATAATGTCTTAAAGAGAATGTTTTATGTCTTTTATCCCACAGAGCTGGTTTATCCTTCAGTGTGATTAAACCATGCTATTAAAAGAAAAACTATTAGAGTTAATATTTTCAATACACCATTGTCATTGCATTGGTCTCTTTAGAAACATGCTATTATTATGTTTGGAAAATTGTTGGATTTCAAATTTTTTTAATAAACATATTTGCTGCCAGATCATAACCTTATTTTTGCCTTTTTTCACTATCTGTAAAAAATAAATATTTCACTTTCTAGGTCTTAGATGGTTTGAAAACTGGAAATGCAGCTTTAAAGAAAATGCATGATATGCTTAATATTGATGAAATAGAAAAAATTATGGATGAAACAAAAGAGGGTGTTGAAAAACAAAGGGAAATAGATGAAATGATTTCTGGATATTTGACAACAGAGGATGATGAGGCTATTGAAGCTGAACTAGAGTCTATACTTGATGTCTCAGACAAATTGCCTGATGTGCCCACAGATAAACTTCCAGAAAGCAAGTTAGAGGAAATACCTGAGAGGCCACAAAGAGCTAAGGAGAAGCAGAATAAAGTTGCCATTGAAGCTTAAAAAATGTAAATATAAAGTGATACAAATATAAACTATAAATATATTGTACATAACTATATATCAGTCAATATTTTATTTAAATTAGTAATTATATTTTCAAACAAGTTACTGGTTTTTAGTTTTTTTTATGGATATTATAGAGATTCCCAATGTTATACAAGTCATGCCACAAGATTTTCTCAGTAGCAACCTGACAATTTCTTGACAAAAAAACTCAATGACTTATAGCTTTTTGGCCTGTCCCGGTATATGAACCAGGGACTTCATGATTAGCAGCTGCATTTACAATTACTAGATCAATGAGGCAGTAGTAGTAGGCGTTTTACGTATTAACACGTTTGCGTGAGCAACGTCTTATAACGTCGCGTTGATAGAATTATGAAATGGCGTGACATTCTCATATTTATTTCCGCAGATGAACGTTATGTCGTTTAGTATTGTATATCGGACCAGCATGGTGGTGGCAACGTTTATAAACGTCGGGCGTGAAGAAACGTTGTGCCATATAACACAGTTCTAAGACAAAATAACAAGTAAAAAATAGGATAAATTTAAATAAAAAGAGTATATTTAATGTTAATAAATCAATAGAACACCATTACATTGATCAAGTAATGGTGTTTTATTGATAATTTTAGAGTTATGTTGGTAGAGTCATAATTCATACACATACACATAATGTCACTTGACCACAAACTGACAATATAATTCTAGGAGTATTTATCACAACCCTTTTTTACTATACGTAGTAGGGTAATCAGTAATTCGGAATAGTTCAGTAGTCAGTGTACACGTGGCTTAATAGTTACAATTTTTAAAAAAAGGCAAAGGCAAAAAACGTATTTGTTGCCTCATAGTACTCATAGCCCGTACAGACATATTATAGATAGTAGTACTTTGATAAGTATCGAAAGCACACAGAAAACCTTCGTATAATTCATCAGGGTTAGAGCACTGAAAAGCTTGAGCATTAGTCTGCAATTCTTGTGGTAAGCCTCTAATAATACATGACACAGATGCTTTTTAACTGACATCTGTAACACATGTAGCTAGTTTTTCTTGAAAATACTTTGTCATTGTTTCAGTGTTCATCTCTTTTACGATTCATTAGTTCGTCCAGTAAGATGCATAATCATGATGTATAGGAAAAGCTTTAGTTAATATTATTTTCCATTCGTCCCATGTATGATTGTATGAATCAAGACGATTAAACCAGTTTCGCGCCTGACCTTGTAATTTTGATTTTTTTTTTATAGGATAAGGGTGACAAACGAGCACACAGTCCACCTGATGGTAAGTGGTTGCTGCGGCCCATAGACATCTACATCTATCCTCTGTTACAAATCAAAATGTAGATGCGTTGTCACCCGTGAGGACTAAGATGGAATGCCTCATTTCCAGTAAAAAGGGCCTCCGGCCACCTGCACTCACCAAGCGAAACGCAGAGGTAAACCTCTACTTCACGCTGGTTTTCTGTGAGGTCGTGGTACTACCCCGGTTCGAGCCGGCCCATCCGTGCGACAGCAAAAGCTACCGCGTGGCTCTACCACTGTAAAAGTTAAAAGAGAAGTTGATTGTAAGTTAAGAGATTTTAAATCATTACTTCAATTATAAATGTCACCTAATTGCTCAATTTTCTTTATCCAGATTTTCAGAGCACACAGTCCACCTGATGGTAAGTGGTTGCTATGGCCCATAGACATCTACATCTATCCTCATTTGCGAATCAAAATGCAGATGCGTTATCAGCCGTGAGGACTGAGATGAAATGCCCCTTTTCCAGTAAAAAGGGTCTCGGGTTCTCTACACTCACCATACGAAACAGCAGCATTAAGCTGCTATTTTACGCTGGTATTCTGTGAGAGCGTTGTCCTAGGCCGGTTGAGCCGAGCCTTTTGTGCTGCAACTATACAATTAAGCTGCAGCATGGCTCTGCCACACATAAAAAAAGTTATGTTTAGTTATGACAAAGAAAAATAATCGACTGAAACATCGGGCGGAAACTATGAAACGTATTTATGATAAGCGTCACAAACCTGAACTAAAGTTCAAAAAAGGGGACTTAGTTTTATGGAAACAATCTCTCATTGGTGGACAATTCAAAAATGTCAATACGAAATTGCAAGTTCTGTTCTCAGGTCCTTACTCTATACAGAAAGTTCTTCCTCATGGTAGGTATGAGATTAAAAGCATCAAGGGTATGAGGGGTTATAAAAAAATTACTGGTGTAGTTGCTGCATATGCTCTATGTATATATCATAGTGCCCCTGATTGTAATGAAACCAGCAGTGATGAGGATATTGTAACTAGAGATGATTTGATTGACCTTTTAGACAGCTAATATGATTTTATTTGCACCAATTGCGGTGCAATTGTTACAGGACGGCCGATAGTAATAAAGATAAAAGAGGTTGTATTGGAAAGGTGTCACGTGGTGCGGTGTGTTGTCTTGGGTGACGTGGAGAGGTGTTGATTTGTGATAGGTGGGGCGGAGAGGAGAGATAAATGTGACGGCCATTTTTTCGTTGGGTTGTAAAATTTGTGTTTCATGGACAATGCATATTTTTACAGAGATATTAAAATTTAATTATAGAAAGCGAAAAGTTGTTTATTTCGTTTGAAAAGTAAATTACGCCGTTACATCATTATATCATGCTCCATGCTGATAATATAATAGCTCTTTTCAGAGCTGACTTTTCTATGTTTCACGAGATGTCGAGTGTAACTACAAGCACTTCTCTACGTCTTGCATTGATTACCAAGTAAAGCAAAATACTTTGAATTTTCTCTTTAATATTCCCACTCCGGACTCTTCTGCTTTTTAGGGTTCCGTAGTTACACAACAAGGAACTCTTATATTTTTGCCATGTCCGTTCGTCCGTCCGCCGTTTTGTTCAGAAGGCCTAGGACCCTAGGAGCTTCAAGTCTGTAATTTGGCATAGTTATAGATATTAATTACGCCTAGGAAACTGGAATAAAATCATAAAAAACATTTTTATTTTGGGTAAGATGGGTGAAATTCGGAATGCTCTGAAGTGGTATTATTTAGTTTTAAAGTAGATATGTATCCTCTTAAGACCTGAACTTGAACCAAATGTGATTACAATGTTTTTTTATGGTTTATTATAGTTGTAGAGGTATAAAATATAACACACGATTGTTTTTAAAAAAATATTTACACAAGTAAAAAAGCCATGGTGCACAGCACATACGTACCTTAAGTACCTTAGGTTTAACGTGGGCTAAAGTTTTTATTTGTGTTTTAACTCCAAAAATAATTATTTTTGAGCACACACAGGTACATATTGCATTTCACGCACATGGTGCGGCAGCGTGAGGAGCACGTCGAATGACGGCATTTGGAAGCGGACTTACTGTCCACAAATCGCGGCAGATGATCCACATTGTCAAGCCTTATTTCATGTTGTGGTTGGGGTACAACCCGCCGATGTTTTTTGTAGGTGGGTCATCGGTATACCGTAGTCCATCGCTGGTAGCAGTCGAGCTGGAGCTTCTCAAAGGGCTGGCGCTGGGACAATCTGAAGCCAGAAAGCAAGAACTTGGATTCAACCCTTCCGTCGCTATACTTCGTCATCGCTTTGGCTAGATTCAGTCAGTATTGAAGTAAGCCCAACTTGTTTTTGCGTTGGATATTTTCCTAGGTGCAACAGCGGGTGTACCATTATCCAGCAATTGACTACAGCCAAATCCAGAAAATGGCAATAAATTCGTACTGTCCACTTTCTTGTTCGCATAGCACTTCGATAGTATGCAATTAGTCTGTCGCACAAATCTATTCCACCCATGCAGGTGTTGTAACTTCTGACTGCTTCTGGCCGGGCTACATCTATCTTCCGCTTTTCTTTTTTGTACCACCGTTTGCAGGTATCTGCAGGAGCGCTCCCTGAACATGTAGACAACATTGTTACGGCCTTTTGGTCCATCCATTTTACGACACACACATTTTCATCGTCTCTTACTTTTTCATCCCACTGTCCTTTTTCTAACGTCTTGTCGTTCTTCAGTTTCTTCGCTACTGGTCCAATACTATTTGAGACTGCAGTTCCAGTTAGAAAAATTGGGTTAACTTTTACTAGCAAAAGTTCTGCCAGCTTCAGACTTGTAAAAAATATATCTGTGTACAAAACACAGCTATCGTTAACTGTGCGACATAGTTTTTCGAGGATACCTGCTCCTAGTCCTAGATTTTTCATTACATCATTTGGTAATGTATCCTTGCCAACATAGATTTCAAAATCCAAAGACGGCTAAGCCGTCTCGGGCAGCCAGGACAAAGTTCTTCAGGTTTAGTGGATTTGGCTTAGCAGGCACATATTGACGGTATTCACATCGCCCAGAGAATGTTATCATTTGCTCGTCAATTGACATATGTTAAGTGCGTGGCAAACTATGGCAGTTTTTCCAAAATAGGGTCTATTAGTGGCCTGATTTTCCATAGCTTGTCATTAGCATTTGGCTGGTTTACGTCCACTAAGTGCAGATAGTTCCTGAGCTCAACTTAAATTATCAGTATCACCTATCACAGCCTAATACTTAAAATTAAATAAATCATTCTCGTCATATTGAGGTTGGCGTATTTGATAGAATCAGGCGCTACTTTGCGGAAATCCATTATAATGGGGTTGTTATAAACTAATTTGCTTAATTCCGCGTAAAGAAAGAAAATGATGTGTCCTGCCCAGTTTCAAGGCGACCTCCCACCCTCTCTCAATCGCGCGCACTATGCCCGTCGCCGTTAATCCCAGCACTACCACCCCCAGCACCACCACACTAGGCACGACACACCACTCTCAAAAATACGACACGTGTTTCGCCTCTACACGAGGCATCCTCAGGTGAATTAGACTCTGCGGAGGCTGGCCGCTAAAAGACTTAGCGATTGAGGGAGGGTGGAAGGTCCCCTTGAAACTGGGCAGGACACATCATTTTCTTTCTTTACGCGGAATTAAGCAAATTAGTTTATAACAACCCCGAAGGTGTATTTGACAAAATCTTATCTAGAAACCGTAAAACTACCAAAAGACTAGAAAGCTTTATCTTATACCCATTGAAAAAAATTTGCCCATGTCTTCAACCTTGTAGAAACCTCTGGTATTTATAGAAACAGGTGTTTTTATAATTTCAATGATGCTGTCACGGTAAATATATAGATAAATAGTCAATTATGATCATCTTTGTACCTTGGCATGTGAGTGATTTGATGTAAATTGTATTATTTTTAAATTAGAAAAGTTTTTTGAATACCACTCCCTGCAAGTCTGATTTGAAAATAAGTCCTTTAGTTACGATCTCTCTATTTGAGCCCAATTTTAGTCGTTATGGCGGTCAAATCTTGAACTCACTTATTATGCTCATTATCCAGAAATTCCACGTATTGTGACGAGTAACTACGGAACCTTACATTGTCACTGTGACCGACACGCTCTTGGCCAGTTTTATTTTAGTCAATTTGACAGTTATGATGTTGAGTGCCATTGTCTCCATCCATTCAAATTCAGTAGGTGGTGGTGTTAGTCGTAAAATGATCATTCATCTTCTGGATCTTTTTACCCCTGTAATTGCTTTCATCTTAAACAATTCTGTGAAAACTGCATCTTTTACCTCTACTTGGAAAGATGCCAATGTGATTCCTCTTCCTAAAAAGACCAATCCTAAATGTTTTTCTGATTACCGGCCAATTTCTTTTGTCTAATGTCCAAGCAACTAAGCTCTTACCGAAAACATAACCTCCTTAATCCCTTGCAATCCGGTTTCAATCGTGGTAATAGTACGGCTACAGCACTTTTACAAATTACTGATGATATTTATTATGCTATGGAAAATCAAAAATTAACAATAATATCACTGTTAGATTTCAGCAGTGCGTTTAATACACTCGATTTTCATATGTTGTGAAATATATTGCGCTCTCGCAATATATCTCCAGCTGTAATTGACTGGTTTCGTAGTTAATTGCTTGGGCGCTGACAGTGTATTGAAGTACCTACATTATACAGTATATTCTCTTAAACTGCTACTGTTGCCGGCATCCCACAAGGTGGCGTGTTGTATCCTCTCCTGTTTCCAATTTTCATAAATTCTATAAGTAATCAACTGTCTTCTTCTTACCACTTGTACGCTGACGATCTCCAAATTTACACTTAATCTTCACTGGATGATTTACCGAAAGCTATTGATACAAAGAACGCTGATTTGTCTTGTATTTTGGACTGGTGTAAACCTTATGGATTATTCATTAATCTCACAAAATCTCAGGTAGCAGGCTGGTGCAACTTCCATAGTAAAAATTATATGTACTACAGGGGTCAAATTTTAATGACGGTTATCTCTTCTTTCTGCTTTTCGTAATATGTCTATTAACGACATTATCAAATCAAATAGGTTCAAATGTCAAATCAAACAATTATATTTGTATATTGGTATTTTATTTATTAAGATTGCTTTTAATTTTGCTATAGGAAGCGTTGTTCGTTTACAGAACTGTTAAAAAATTAAATATGCTGATAATGCATATTTAATTTTTAACTTTCCAATTAAATGGTGCAAGAAGCGGAAAAAATGGTAACAAGAAAGGCTATTTGTAGCAATATTTCCCTTAGATGATGAAAGGTATGTGGTGATTTCAACTTTAATAGTAATATGATATTTAACGCGAGTACATTTTTGGACTAGCCATCTACGTAGGACAGGTTTTTATAGTGTACGATTGTGTGCACAAATACAAACACACTATTTTCCTAAATCTGATAGTTCGATGGTATGGCAATCCGAAACGAACTATACTTAGAAACTACACAGTCAATTGTGACTATTAACATTCTATTTGTTCAAAAAAAAATGTGATTTTATTTATATTATTTTTTCAGATACAAGCAATGGGTGAAATAGCTGGCACATGCACCAATTGAAAAGATTCACATGTTAAAACATGTTTGTAGCAAACATTGCATTTGAACCCAACTAAAACGTTTCATCAGTGGACATTCAAACTGTTATTTCATCAGTGGACTTTTAAACTTCCACAATTATGTGTATCTTAATTAGGTTTCATTTATATGTAGCAAAAGATAATATCTCTCTAAAGTCACATTTTGGTAAGAATTCGATTATACAAATAAACTCAAAGTTATTTGTAATTACCTGGTTATAAATATTTTTTATAGATTCATCTACAAACATTAGCTATACATATACTGAGCACTCATTTTGGAAGCGACAATTAGTAAACGATCCCTGCGAATATTATGTACACTACCTCTGTGAAGAAGCTTAGCGATTTGTACATAGTATTAGTTACACATAAAAGCAATTTAATCCAATCAGTATTAAAAACCTAATATTTTTATCCTTTAAAAAAACAAACGTTGAAAACAAGCATCCAGACGCAGACTATTTTATTTTACAGCATAGCAACATTTGTTCAGCGAAGAACAAGTGTTGCAGGCTGCGGCATTGCAGGACCTCGGTCCTGCAATACATTGATTTTTTACTTAATTAATTACTAGTATAATAGTGCGTACCTAATTGTAGAGATATAATTACAAATTGCTGTATGTAAAATACATTGATTTCTAATCCTCATCAGCATTTTTACTTAATGGAAAGGGCTACCCCGATTGCGCAGGGAAGTGGAGATTGCTTTATGCATACCACGACATCGTGGTCTGTCGTGGTTATGTGGGACTCACTGTGACTACCTACTGGGACCCTAAGTGATACCCACTAAACTCCACTTTGGGGACTGACAATTGGCCGATTAAGCCGCTTCGTCGGATCGGACGCGACCCTCTTTTGGGAGAAGAGGGCGCAGATAAATTAAAGTATAGAGATCTAACTTTTATTATGTAAAAATGTCGATAAACAATATATCGATAAATGTTATATCGTTAAAATTATTCGAGAATAGACATTTACAGCACTATTGTAATTCGTCAATGTTGTCAAAACTAAATGTCATGTCTTGATGTTGGTAGAGTAGCTTGGCGTACTTTCAAGAATTTACTTCAAAGAGTATAGTAATATATTTATAAGGAAGATTTACTTTTACTATGGAAGTCCCGCCTCTTAGGGATGGGTAAAGGGAAAAAATATATCGATATATATCGAATCTATATTTTTAAACAGTATCGATATATATCGCGTGATAAGTGTCGATATATCGTCATCATTTGAATGATGTAAAGATAAGGTTCAAAATTTTATTTACTGACGGTTGGACGACGAAAAACACGATACAACATTTTAAAATATATCGAAATTTATACGAATTCGATACTCTAAAATAAGTATCATATGTCGATATTTTTTACCTAAGCCTACCGCTTCTTAAGCGTAGTGGTTATATTCTCTTTGGTTACTACGGTTGACTATTCTCTCATACCAATACCACCTATTCTCCTCAATGGCATTCACATCCCTTATGGTGATGAAGTTAAGAATTTAGTAATATATATCGACTCCTGTCTGACATGGTCGTCACAAGTTAACGAAGTGAGTAGGAATATGTTTGCAGCGCTAAGCTCGATGCGGAGACTTTTCTTCCTACTCCCACTAAATTTGCGCTTGCTCAATCCCTACTTCTGCCTATTCTTGACTATGCAGATGTTTGCCATCTGGACGTTACCGAAGCGCAGTTAAATGAACTAGAGCGAAATCAAAATTTATGCTTGATTCACACTTTTAGAAAAAAAAATATTTGGACTCCGTAAATATGATCACATTTCAGAATTTCATAAACGTCTCAAGTGGCCTGCCGATTCGCTTTCGCAGGAATACTCACAACCTTTCTGCTTTATACAACATACTGTTCAATCCCTCCACTCCGTTACCTGAAAATGCGGGTGCATTTAATTCATCTCCTCTCACGATCGTCATCTACGTTCCACTAACAACCTTTCGCTTCGTATTCTAGCACATTCATCTTCCTTCTTCAATAAATCATTCTCGGTTACAGTTTTACGCTTGTGGAACTCCTTGCCTTTATAGATTAGGCGTGCTCAGTCCTTTGTTTCTTTCAAAAATCTACTTAAAACTTATTACTTGGAGCTCTAATATTTCCCCATAATAATTCTTTATTTATTAATTAAGTAAACGTATTCCACACGTTCCATATTCGCAATTTGCTATTAACAACAGTTCTTTGCGGAAAAGGGTTGTCTGGAAGAAATCGCATCCAGAGCGGTAAGACCGCCTGTTGTACTTTCTATTCATTTTGTCGCGTTTTAATGTGTATGAGTGTACAGTGAAGAATATATTGATTGATTAATGATATACACTGTAAATACTAGGAATAAGCACAAGCGAGTTAATCGACTCCAAAGTCATTAATTCCTGCATGTAGCTTATACAACAAAGTCCCAGAAAATATGAAGGACCTGAATAGAATCTATCAAAAAGTTTAAATTTTTTATGAAGCAAAAATTGTTTGATAATTGCAACTGGGAATGAAGTGATCGTTACTATGCTTTTTCCAAATGCTTTCATATTTTAGTGTATAACACATTACCAGGTAGTGGTAAAGTAAAAAATGACTTTCAATAAGAATTACTTATAAGCAATATTGAATAAAAAATTATTCTATTCTATTCTGTGTAACACAGTTATTTTATAGGTCCTATAATGTAAATGTTTAAAAAGCGATTCTCTGACTACTAGGCATCGCGATGATGGTCATGTTACGTCTACGTCGTTTCAGGCCCCATAACCGTGGATGGAACAATTCGGAGGTCAGATTGCACACATCTGATCTCCGAATTGTAACCATTAACACGGATTTTTTTAAATTTTTAGTTTAAGAATATCACATCACTAAACCAGCCTACAATCCACCAAATGGTAAGTAGTCACTGCAGCTCATGTACACCTGAAAATAACTTCAAACAAATAAAGAAGTAACATTGTTCAAGGACAACAAGGAAGTAACATTGGCAACTCATCTTAGGAACCTTTACGACCACCTAGTAAAAGAACAATAATGATAATATACATGAAAAAGAATTTGTTGCATTTTACAGTTTATAGTACTCATGGCTCATGCGAGCAACTTTGGTTCGAGCCCCGTCGCTGCCAATGAAATGGTTAATCATCATCATTATTACAGCCCTTCATCCACTGCTGAACATAAGCCTCCCCAAGGAATGCCACAAAACACGGTCCTGAGCCACCTGCATTCATAGACTTCCTGCATGTCTTACCAGGTCGTCACTCCATCTAGTGGGGTGAGGCCCTACACTTCGTCCGCCGATACGAGAACCTTTTTTCCCTATCGGTTGTCGGTTCTTTGAGCTATATGGCCGGTCCATTGCCAGTTCAGCTTACTAATCCGTTGGGCTATGTCGGTCACTCTGGTTCTACTGCGGATATCCTCATTTCTAACTTTATCACGCAGAGAAACATTTTTTTTAATGGAATAATGGTGACAAGGGAGCACACAGCCCACCTGATGGTAAGTGGATGCTGTAACCCATAGACTTCTACATTCATCCTCAACTAAGAATCAAAAATGGCCGTGTAGTGGCGGTTAAGAATATACACTATCCCATATCTTCCCGTGGGTGTCGTAAAAGGCGACAAAGGGAAACTGGCAGGCGATGGGCAGCAGCATATTCCTGTTAACAGAAAATTATAATAAAAAAACTGCGGTTGCCAACCCACTCGCCAAGCGTGGCAACTATGGCAAATATCCCCCCCATGATGAAAGTTACGAAGAAACGGCCCCCAGTCCCCGGCGACCCCGCTATTTCTGGCTACGGTGGCGACCATGGTAACGGCGGGGCAGGGAGTGCTGACAATCTCCGGTAGAGGTTCGATTACGGATCTGAGACGTGGTCCTTCACTGCTGGCCGTATGAGGAAGCTCAAGGTAGCCCAGCGAGCTATGGAGAGGGCTATGCTCGGTGTTTCTCTGCGTGATAAACTTAGAAATGAGGATATATAGTAGAACCAGAGTAACCGACATAGCCCAACGGATTAGTAAGCTGAAGTGGCAGTGGGCCGGCCATATAGTTCGAAGAACCGACAACCGATGGTGAAGAAAGGTTCTAGAGTGGCAGCCTCGTAACGGTAGGCGAAGTGTAGGGCGACCCCCCACTAGATGGAGTGACGACCTGGTAAGACATGCAGGAAGTCGATGGATGGAGGTGGCTCAGGACCGTGCTTTGTGGCATTCCTTGGGGGAGGCCTATGTTTAGCAGTGGACTTATGAAAGGCAGTAATGATGATGAAGAATCAAAATGCAGATGCGTTGTCACCCCTGAGGACTGAGATGGAATGCCTCGTTTCCAGTAAAAAGGGTCTCCGGTTTTCTACTCATCGTAAGAAACACAGCAGCATTAAGCCGCTATTGTAAGCTGTTATTCTGTGAGAGCGTGGTCCTACCCCGGTCGAGCCGACCCATTCATGCTGCAACCACAATATAGCTGCAGCATGTCTCTACCACGTAAATATAGCCTCCGAGAATAGCCCTCTCCATAGCTCGCTGAGCGACCTTGAGCTTCCTCATCCGGCCAGCAGTGAAGGACCACGTCTCAGTTCCATAGGTCATCACTGGCAACACGCACTGGTTGTACAGTCTCGTTTTCAAGTTTTGAGGTATACCTGACGAGATGTGCCGTAATTTGCCGAACGCTACCCAGCCGAGTTGAGTCCGTCGATTGACCTCTCGGTCGAAGTTAGACTTACCTAGTCGGACTATTTGTCCCAGGTAAACATACTTGTCAACAACTTCGAGCTTAGTGCTCCCAACAACTACCGGCATAGGTGTAACAAGGACGTTATACATTTTTATTTTGGCCATGTCCATCTTAAGACTTATCCGTTGGGAGGCACTATTGAGGTCATTGAGCATAGTGCTTAGGTCCTCCAGCGATTCTGCCTTAAAGACTATATCGTCGCCAAATCGAAGGTGAGTGATGTACTAGGCGTTGATGTTAATACCGTATCGTTTCCAGTTCAGAAGCTTGAAAACGTCTTCCAATGCAGCGGTGAAGATTCGGGGATATAACGTCACCCTGTC